>ML797798.1:24215-44495 GCA_009831015.1 Picea engelmannii | reverse complement strand
CAGGTCGCCCAAATCTTGACTAGAGAGGACCACTTTGTCATTATCCATAGGAATCTCTTCATTTTTTCTTTCCACCAAAACGAACTCCATCAAGTCCTACTTTTTAATTGTGGATTTGGGGTTATCCAAAGTCTAGCAGGGGTTGGTTGAAGCGACACGAGTCTAGTACACTGGGAATGAATGTGACCAATTTCATGGCATCCATGGCACCTGGAGGCTAATGTCCAATATTCTACCTTCTAGTGCCAATTTATTCCAACATAGACCAGATCGATATTTCCCACTATACATTCTCTGACATCAACTTCGATCATGATCCAAGCCCACCTATAGTTTTTTTTGGAGTCCCAATTAGGTTCAAGCTTGACGAAAGAGCCCAATTTGTTACCAATAGCTTCCAATGCTTCCCTGGACCAAAAACCCAAAGGTAGGTTGGGTAAGATCGCCCACACCTTCATTACCTCCATGGATTCCTTAAGGGGGTCTAAATCCACTGTCCAGGGTTTAAGGAAAATTCCATACGAGCCCCAAGACCAATTATGTCTTTGTATTTCTTTGTAGTCTTCACCCAAAAGGAAACTAAAGGAAATCTAGTTTCTGGACAAAAGATGAACCTTAGGGGAATATCCAATCAATGGTTTCCATAGGTTATTCATCCAACCTGTGAGGGGTTTTTCTCCTGGTGATTTACCATTAAATATTCCAACCAGAGTCTTCCTCGTTAGCTGAGGGGTGTCGCTAAGGGGAATATCGTCTCTGACAACCATATTCATTGAAACCCTTCATTCCTTGATACACCGAGATGATTTTTTTTTCGATGAATCGGTCTAGAGACGATGCAAGGGTTGGTCTCCTTTTCCAATTAACTCCTTCTTATCTTCCTTTTGTGGAACAACATGAACATAACTATTTTCCTTGGGGGAAGATGAACAAGGATCGAGAGAATTCTTTGGATTCCTGTAGGGGGAGGAATGCCAAGAGCCCATGGAGACGACATGAGAAGGAGATGGGTTGACATGCTCAAGACAATGGCTTACATTCATTTGCAGTAAATGTGAGAGCGTGCGAGGGGCCGAATGAGGATTTTGGACGAGTTCCAAAAATTCATCATGGGATGCAAAGGAAGAATGACCTGAGGGACTAACTTCGTAGTCCACTGCCTCCATATCAGAGTCCTATATGTGTCCCGCATCACGTGGTATGCACATGGGCACCATCTGGGACTTGCCAAAGTACATTGTCACAGAGTAAACATAACCAAAGAGAGAAGATTGGAAAGGGAAAGGCGGGAGGCACAATCGAGGAGCCCGAAAAAGGTGTGGGAACGAAAAAGGGGGAGGGAAAGGGAAATCTTCTAGCCCCCACCCAGGGTTCTATGTCGTAGGGGGCATTGCACAGAGGGCTAAACCACAGACCGCCTCCATTTATGGAATCGAAAAAAAATTAAAATAATATATATATATATATATATATATATATATATATATATATATATAATTCAAGGCTTTTTCAATAACTTGCTTATTTAAGAGTTCAACATGTCACTTGTGGGAATTGAATCTGGGTGGGGAGAAAACACCCCTCAACACAAACTATTGAGACTAAAACCAATTGACTATATATATATATAATATACAATCCTAAAAAAATTAAATTTATTATGCAAAATATATTACGATTTTAAAAATTAAAAATTATTATGTAAAATATATTACAATTCTAAGAAGTTAAAATCAAGAGACAAATACAATTTTTATCCAAAATCTTTGTCTAATATTATGATTAATTGTAGAAACCTACATAGATTTAAATTTATATTAACACAATACTTTGATTTGATTGATGATACAACTATTACTATTAACATATACAAACACAATTTTTATCCAAAATATTTGTCTAATATTATGATTAATTGTAAAAACCTACATAAATTTAAATTTATATTAAAATACTTTAACTTGATTGATGATACAACTATTACTTTTAACCTATTTATTAATAAAGAAATAAATGAGATTTTAGATTTTTTTTTTAACTATTATTATATCTATTAATAAAAAAGTTTTTTAGATTTCAACTAGTATTTTTTTTTAGATATTGTATTATTTTCACCTTTATCCAAAGACTTTTTTATGTCCCTACTATGGCAGGGACATAAAAAAGTCTTTACCACATAAAGGCAGGACATAAATTTGGCTTCCTACACAATAGACAGATTTATGATGTGGTTGTCATCGTTCAAGAAGTGCTCCATTCTGTCAAAGAAATACCAGAGGAAGGTAGCAGTCGTTGGCATGGTTCCCGAGGCGCTAGAACCAAGGTTTAAGGTAAGGTTTCATTGCGTGATGTTGGCACCGGGTAAGGGAGCCAGGGGGTGGCGACAGGATGTCGTCACCCCATTAAAGCTGACACAGGGTTCTTTAGAACTTGTGTCACCCGCCTCTCGACTTAGCTCCACATGCATATTTTGCAACTGTAACTTGTTCATCACAGACTACTCTACCTGCCCATTATTTATTTTCTAATTCGCCACGAACTCTACCTGCCCATTATTTATTTTCTAATTCGCCACGAACTACTCTACATAGAATTGCCTCCATTTATTTGGCACTTTGATTGATGTCCTAGAGTAGCAGAGATATTTGTTCGGTGAGAGTTCGATTCTTTATGCGCTGAAGAAATGTCATGCTACGGAGGAAATTGTGGGTGCAACTCTAGCTGGGGGTGCAACAGTGGTTGCAAGGGTTTTTTGGTAATGCATTTCATTATAATGGTTGGTAACGCAAAAATTTCAAGCTAAAATTCTGTGACATGTACTCTCAATTACATCAATTTCAATGAACTTTCATTTAAAGGCATGCAGGTCCAGTAGGTACACAAATCACATGATATTCGAGCTTTAAAATTTAAGAACAAGACATAGTCGGTAACCCATCTGGAAATTGAAGAATCTAGTCGGTTTTATGTCGCAATGGAATTTCAATTTATATTGTAGGAAGATCGGCTTTGAAAATAAGCACCTTCACAGTTACGGTGACCTTAGATTCTGGCGATAGCTTGAATATCTAGTTCTTACATTTTATGGTGCCCTTCGATTTTGGTTCTTACTAGTACAGTTACGATGACCTTAGATTCTGGAAATAGCTTGAATATCAGGTTCTTACATTTTCTGATGACCTTCAATTTTGGTTCTTATTGGTTCTTACATTTTTTTGGTGACCTTTATTTATTGGTTCTTTTTGGTTCTTACATGCTTAAAAAAATAAGCTGACAAATATATTTATTTATTGGTTTAGCACAAATTCTCTATTTCTCACAACCTTGGTATCTAATAGGGACATTGCCACATGTTACTATGTTACTTGTTTAATTTAGACATTCTATATTTAATGATGTTCTTGTAACATAAAAGTATATCTTCAAATATTTAAAGAAGAGCAAATTTTTAAGGTAAAATTTGTATATATCATTATAAAAAAATATACATGTTCTGAATTTTATAAATAAAGTAAAATAAAAAATATTCAAAACATATAATAAAATAAAAAAAATTAAATATATAATTATGATTAAATTTTTATTGAAAATACAAATAAAAGTTAAATTCTACATCTAATTTAGTACATGTCATCAATATTTTTATTTTTTATTTTTTATTTTATCTAATACATCATTTTATTCTTTATGAGGTATTTAGACTAATAAAATAAGATAAGGAATACTTAAAATTTTCATTTAATAAAAAAAAATTATAATAAAATTTGGAATACTTAATAATCTTATTTTTTTCAATAATAATAAAAAATGAATTCAATAAAAAAAATGTAGAGATGTCAAAGTTTCACCCTAATATCAATTCAATATATGGTAAAAAAATACTCTTAAAAGCTTAGCTTCGTCTAATTTTAAATCTATTTAATTTTTAAATATTTAATTAAAATTCTAAAGAAACTAGAACTTACATTTATTATGTTGATGGTCGAAGAAAAAAACATTACATGATTAAATCATTCTTCAAAACTATATTCATAGTCAAATTGTTAAAAACATATTGTCACATAATAAAAAGACTCTGAGACAAAGTCCAAAAGTCTCTCAACATTTTGTGAATTGAGTTGGAAAAGTTTGAAAAACGTAAAAATAAACAAAGTGGAGTAATTTGAACGATCTACTGGAGAGTCCCCTGGAGTAGAGATATCTTGGCTTAGTTCGTTGGAAAGTTCTCGCTCACATTTCGGTTCGAGTCAACTAATTCATCAGTTACAGAAAAAGATGATAGAAATTCATTCGTCCTTCTCTGTGAGGAGCCAACTAAAATATAAATAGAATCGAGGATCCCAAAAGACCACCACATGAATCAAATCGAATTTGATAAATAATTTGACCAAATCGAACCAATCTGCGAATTTTTGAAACTTTTGTACCGATACGACCGAATTTGGTAACTAACTTTAATGTCAACGTCGATGTCCAAACTCCACATTACACATTACAATATTTTTTATTTAATCATTGATGACATTGTTTTTCAATTTATTTCATGCCATTTATGGCCTAAATAAGTGGGATCTTGTACCTATTGATCGTCCATTTGATCGATACTTCATCTTCGTAGTTGCATTTATGTCTAATCCATCATTGCAATTATCAAAATATTGTTCTAGATTCTATTTAAAACGATTTAATAGTTGTAATATGGATTATACAACTATGCCAACAATCTGCCCAGTCCCCATATAGAACTGTTAGATAGAAATCCTTAAATGATGGTTGTGGGAGATTGGTTGACAATGCGGGTTACAGGACAATGAGCTGACAACTTGATTTTCACATGCATGTGCGTAGGTATTGATCATCCCACATTTTAAGGCATTGCAAGGTATTCCATTTTGAGAGTCGTACAGTTGCATTATGAATTTTAACCAAGGTTTGAACTATGCTTGCTCACCTTGTAACCTTCACAATCCTATAAAAAGGGTGATCTAAATGAAATTATACAGACTTCCTTCCACAATATTTGACTATGTTGTTGTTGCAACGCTCATGGTTGTTAGAATTAATCAACCTGTCTGCTTGTCTACTAGCACATCCAATTAGTTCAGTTAGACTCTAGCTAGTCTTTTTGTTTGGTTATTGTTTTCTGCAGTTATTTAGAGATCCGTTGAGATATGTTTTCTATTTTAAATCCTTTGTAATCCATATAACACAGATGAATAGTGAGAAGGGTGAAGAACCCCATAGTTTTTCTCAATCCTTGTTTGCTTGTCAACTTTTCTTATCTGCCTTTGAGTTCAACATGGTATTAGAGCGAGAGGTTTAATCCTTTTCATAGAGTGGAGAGCATATTGATTCATGAGAAGAGTATCTTGTGCGTTTATTGAAAAATTAGGACTACCACAATTTTTTGAGTGATTGATCTCCCAACTGGGTTCATTCCATATCTGTTGAGATTGATAATTTGGATGAGCATTGAAATCATAGGGATATAATTGTATATAAAAAAAGTGTGAGAGCTTCTTATGAAAGTGAAAACATAAAAATAAAGTCTGAGTCCATGGTGATGAAAAATTAGTATTAGACTACCAAGGTAACAACATTGACAGTTTTCATTGGGTGATATGGATTTTATTCCATTCCATTCAAGTGATAATCAATTGACTTTAACAATGATTTTGTAAATTTAAGCATATTGATCATTGCATCAATCTATGCCCCTCCTTTATTTTGATAAGGCATAGACTCCTATCAATCAAAAATTTAGTAAAAACCCTAAACTCAAAATTGAAAATTCACAATGAAATGGCAGTCGAGAACTAAATTGGTTATGTTCATCCTTGGTTTCTTTATTGAAAATTCACAATGAAATGACAGTCCAACACTAAACTGGTTATGTTCATCCTTGGTTTCTTTTTGATCTTTCAATATATTTTTTCAAGAAAATGTGAAATAAAAATATACTTTGAAATAAAAATTGAAATAAAAACATAATCTAACCTTTTTAAATATGTAAATTTAAAATATACTTTAATATAAGTAAGCGATTTTCATTAAAATTTATGTTGTTATAAATTGTTTATGTACCAAAAAGGGTAGAAAAGGGATGATGGATTATCAATCCTCTTCACAATGGAAGTATTCACTAGTGCCATTAATATGACACCTATGAGTGTTGTTCAATATCATTGAATAAATTTCTATTCAAAAATTTGTAGGGATAGCAACACACCATCCACAATACAAGGTCTACATTGACTAAACTTCCAACTTTGTTATCATGTCACAAATCACATTCTTTTTCAACTTAAGTTTTTCCAATCAAACTTAATGAAAACTATGTTTAAAATGTGTGTTAGGTAACATCTTACGCATTTGTCAAGTAGCTCATAATTTCAATTTTGTTTTATTTGCTTCAAGATATTGAAATCTAAATGCACATTACAAAGCAATTTAATATATCAACACTTTTGGAATCAAATTCACAATTTCATAATTAAAATTTATACTTTTTAAGATGTCTTTAAAATTTTTAATTAGGATGTTAATCATAAGCTACCTTGAATTCTCGATATACTCCAAATTCAATTAAAAAAATGAAAATCTAAATGCAGCAAACCAAGCCTTTTTTTTTGTAAGTGAGTGTGAGTTCCTGTATTACTGAAAGAGGTTATGATACAAAAATAGGGGCAATCCCTTAATCTGCCAAAAAGGAAACCAGATCAGGGGTTCCAGAGTTGCACTATCTAAGATAGCAGGGGGTAAGGCTAGGCCGCCACCATGGGAAACCAACCCAGTGTCCCGAAAACCAGTTTGAAAAACTAAACAAGAGCATATACATAAAAGACATAATCATAAAAGGGGTTGCGCTTACACTGAACACAACTTGACCAGGAGATGAACTGGCGCTAGTCCAGGATGATGGGATGTATTTTGTCTCCATCCTTTCTTTCCTCGTTCTTATTCCTCTGGACCGCCATGCGTGTCTTTCTGATACAAGCGGGTGTTCCTCTCCGGTCTGATGGCGTGATGTCCATGTGGTGAACATAGAGTAGGTAAAGGTGGAATTGGCCTACCATTCATTCCATTTTCTCCTTCTGGTTCCTCTAGTCCTCAGCTAGTCGTTTTGCACTGGCCTCTAGGTTGTTGCGGCAACTCAGGATTTCTGTGAGAAAATTTTTGTGGTCCCTGTTAGCCTTCCTGCTGGTCTCTTCCTGGTCAGAGCTCATCTTTCCTATCAACATCTTTGTTCACTAGGCCTCCTCCACCGTTCTGTGGTAGAGGGTTGTTATGGGTTGTGAAGCCCCTGGGTCCCTTATTCTGTCTGCTTCCTGAATCAGTTCCTTCCAAGCTTTGCCCTTGTGTGTGGTGTTGATTTATTTCTCCCACCTCGTGATGTTGGCTTTTCCCTTTGGATCGACCTGCGTAAGAAAGGTACCCTTGGCTTCTCTGGCCGCTTTCTCCATCCTTGTAATCATCTGGGAGATTTTTGGAGGTTATTTCCCCTAGGGGCCTCTCTTACTATGGGTTTTCTTCATTCGTACCATCTCGTCTTGTTTGTGGTGTTTTTTTCCTTGGGTTCTTCTCCTGTTCCTATTCACCCCTTCCTTGTAATTAAGATGGCCTCTATAATTTCTTTTTTCCTGTCTGTGGCTATTCCTAGTGTTTCTTTTGTTATGGGATTTCCCCAGCTGTGGGCTCGTCCTGGAAATCATCGGCCACCCATAAAGGGGTAACTTCAGGTCCTTTTTCATTGTCCCGGTATGTGTGCTCTTGGGAGCCCTGTCGTAATCCCTGTGCCAATACATTGCTTAGCACGTTGTACGAAATTAAGTACCACTCCTCATATCTGTACTTAGGTGAGGTGAACTCCTTTTGTCCTTCATCCTTTGCCACCTGCTGATTATATTTTCTGCTTTCCCACGAACAACCCATGTACTTCTTCCTATTGACTAGACCATGGTGTCGCACCTCCTTCTGTTGTGTGACCTGGATCTGCATTGTAACTCGTGTTTGAGTGATGGGCTATCGGATTTTGCCTGGTTCCTACGTGTCCTTCAGTTATCCCTACACCTCCGTCCTCAATGTCGTCATCCGTACCTTAGCTATCGTCACGGTCTTTTGCCGCTAGCTGGATGCAGTTTGTTCTGAACTGACCATTCAGGATGTTACTCTAGATAGTGTCAAATTCTGGTCCTTCCTTGTTGACCCCCTCATTAGTGATTCTGTCTGCCAGTCTATTTACTGACCTACATACCCAGCGCACCTCCACTGTGATCCCTGTCTGCAAGTGCTCCTAAATTTTTTACAGGGAATGTGCCAAGCGCCAATGCCTCTGAATTTTGCCCACTCTGGTGCCATTTTGGATTTTCTTTACTGTGTTGATAACCATCATGTAATCTCCTTCAACTATGGCATTTTTCATCCTTTCGCGAATTAGAATATTGAGGCCAGTATCTAGGGCTCTGAATTCTGTGGCGTTGTTGGTTGAGTTTCCTATAATCCCAACGTATAGTCGAATTATGTTTCCCTCACTGTCCCTGATTACTCCTCCCATTCCTATCCGTCCTGGGTTACCTTTTGACGCCCCATCAAAATTCATCTTGAGGGATCCTACTGGTGGTGGTTTTCAGTTGCGCACACCTACTTGGACTTGCGGTATCAGTCTTACTTGACTGGGGTTGCGTCCGTCTTTCAGGTGGAAAGCTTCTAGGATTCGAGAGTCCTGGTCTATGATTTGCACTCTTCCTGTCTAACAGATGTGGCTCTGCACCGTTTCTCTTGTCATGGAGATTGTTGTTTCCTTGATCTTCCCTTCCAGCCAACTTTTGTTCTTGAAGATGTGTCAGTTCCTTTCTTTCCATATTTCCCATATGATCATTCCCAGAACGAGGGTCCAACAAAGATTCACCTCTTCATTTTCTCTGTAGTTCTCTTTCCAGTTATTGATAGTTGCAGAGATGTTACCTCAAATCCTATTGGACTGTCAGAAGATACCTGCTGCCCAATCCCAGATCGTTGTTGTGTAGATGCATTCGTCGAGGAGATGGTTTGTCGTTTCTTCCTTAGCTTGAAAAAGGTGACATTTGGATGGGCCTATGAATTCCCTTTTCCTGAGGTTTTCCCAGGTTAGGATTTGATTGTGGAGTATTAACCATTGGAAAATTTTTATTTTTGGCCAGTGGGGGTTGTTCCAAAGCTTATCCCATTGTTGTGTTGGGTCTTCTTGGTCCTGGTCTGCAATATAATGTCAGACTTATTTTAGGTTGAATTCCCCACATTCTTTTTGTCCCCATCTCAGCTGGTCATTTCCTTCCGTGACTGCAATTTTTCATCTCCCCAATTCCTCCCACACCTCTTTTACTGTTGTTGCAGTTTGGTCTCTATTTTGTGGAGTGAGAGTGTCCCAGATTATCCATTTGTTGTGATCTGTTTCTTGTCTCTAGTAATGGTAGACTCTGGTTTTACCTTGTGCGATCATCTCCTGTTGGAGTTCCTCCCTGCCCGATTTCTCCATTCTAGGTTCCTATTGCCAGGCGTCATCCCAGAATCTGGCTGGTCTGCAATTTCTTACTTCCCAAAAGTTGTGTGTCTGGATCCAGGCTTTGTTGCGCCAATCTAGGTTCCATATGGCTGAACCCTCCCTCGTGCCTCTGAAGTGAATTATGTCCTGGTCACTTATGTCTGGGGCATACTTTGCCTTCCATAGGTTTACCCATAGTGTAGTAGTTTCTTTGACCCAGTGCCACCAGAGTTTCACCCCATAGGCATCATTGGTTAGTTGCGGGTCTTGTAGCCCATGCCTCCTTTTCTTTTTGGTTTACAGACCTTCTCCCAAGCCACCAGGGCCCATTTTTTCTTTGTTTCCTCTCCTCTCCATAGGAAGTCCCTTTGAATGGTTCTTATTTTTTGTAGTATCCCCTTAGGGGTTGGGAAAATGGACATCATAAAGGTTGGAATTGTTTGCAGAACAGACTTGGTCAGAATAAGTCTTCCCCCTAGGTTGAGGGATCTGTATGTCCAGTTTTTCACCCACTCCTATAACTTGTTGATTATTCCTTCCCAAGTTGACATTTTGTAAGCTTTGTCTGTCAGGGGAATGCCCAGGAACTTGGTTGGGAGTGCTTTGCGTTCAAAGCCCAAGATATTGGCCAAATTTCTTGGGATTACGGGGTTGGTATTGAATAAGAAGATAATAGATTTGGAGTGGTTGATCTCTACACCTGAGGCTTCCCCAAACTCTTCTAGGATTCGTTTGTAGGATTTTTCTTCCTTGACCGTGGGTATGCCATGAAGTAAAGTGTCATCCACGAACTGTTGGTGTGTGGAAGCAGGGAAATTTTTGAAAGGTTTTATGCCTATTATTTCACCTGCTATTGTTGCACTTTTTATGCTTCAACTAAGACCTTCCATCATCAGAATGGATAGGAAGGGGGACAACGGGTCTCCTTGTCTGATGCCTCTTGTGGGCCAAAAAGGTTTGGATAGGGATCCATTTATTAGGAGCGAGTAGCTTGTTGTGGACATGAGGCTGACTATCCAGCTGATCTAGTGGTGGGTGAAGCCAAAGGCTTCCAATGTCTTGACCATATAGTGCCAGCTAATTTTGTCATAGGATTTTGCTAGGTCCAGTTGTATTAAAATTCCCCCTCTCTTTTGAAGCTTCAGGGTGTGGATAAGCTCGTGGGCATGGATGATATTGTCCATTATTTGTCTTCATTCCACGAAGCCTGCCTATTCTTGTGATATCAGGGTGGGTAGGAGGAGTTTCAATCTATTTGCTATAACTTTGGATATTATCTTATAAACGACATTGCATAGCGCTATACGTTTGTAATGGTCAAGGGTTTTGGCTTCATTTTATTTGGGGATTAGGCTAATCATTGTAGCATTTAGCGCTTTTAGAATGGAGGTTGATCTTCTAGAGTCTTCCACTACCCTATAAACGTCATGTTTGACAATTTCCTAGCATGCTTTGAAAAACTCCACTGTGAATCCATCTGGACCTGGGGCTTTCCCATTGGGCATTTCCTGGAGCACTTGGTCAATTTCCTCCTTAGCAATGGGTTTGCTTAGGTTGTTATTTTGTTCCTCGGTGACCAGGTGGGGGATATGTTGGGTTATCCATTGTATGGCCTCCGTTCTGTCTTGGTTGGGTTCTTGGGCTATCCCGTGGAAGTGGTTTACCAGAGTAGTTTTGATCTCCTTATGTGACTCTCTCTCTATTCCATCCTGGCCCTTAATCTTTAGGATTTTGTTGTGGTCTCTTTTGGCCATGGTTGTTCTATGAAAAAACTTGGTGTTCCGCTCTCCCTCCTTTAGCCATATGATACAGGACTTTTGTCGCCAAAGTGTTTCTTCCTGCTGGCATCTAGCTTCCCATTCCTGGGTCATCTGGATCTCTTCCTTTTTCTGATCCTGCGTATATCCTTCCATTATGTAGGTTTCCTAGAGTTTTCTCATTTTGTCTTCTATGTTGTGTTTCTCTTGGTTTATATTTCCAAAAGTGTCATTGTTCCACTCCTTGAGCTTATATTTAATGTACTTTAGTTTTTTATAGAGTTTGAACATCCTTGTCCCTTGCTATGGTTGCTCCTCCTACCACCATTGTTTGATTCTTTCCTTGAAAGTCGGGTGTTCGATCCAAAATTTCTAAAATTTGAAGGGTATATTCTTCGGTGTGGTTTGGAAGCCTACTTCTAGTTGGATTGGCTAGTGATCAGATCCCCCCTAGGGAAGGATGCTGCATTCTAAGGTTAGTCCCTACAAAATGATTGACTCTGATACTAGGAATCTGTCAAATCTTGTTTCTACCTGACACTGGTTCATTTGTTTATTGTTCCAGGTGAACTGGCCATTATTAGTTTTAACATATACCATCTCCGTTGTGTCTATTAAATTTGAGAACTCTTACGCATCACTATCCAATCATCTTATACCTCATTTTTTCTCTGCAAGTGACGTGATGCTGTTGAAATCCCCTGCCAGGATCCATTAGAGGTTGTTGGAACTGTTGATATTATGGTAGTTGTGGGAGGCATTTACCTCCACATGTAAACCTGACGAGAATAGAATACTCCAGGAAGCAAGAAGAAACCCTAATGAGTTGGCTAATAACCCTAAAAGACTTTTCGGCTCAAGAAGATAATTTATATTAGGTTATTAGCCTCCAAGAGAAGAAGTCGGTCAGAAGAAATAATAATATATTGAACAGAAAAATACCCATAATGAGAAGTCGGCCCAGGCAGTTAGCCATAATTACTATAAATACAGGAGGCCAGTCTTCATTCTGGCAGGCAGTCTTAGAATTGCAGAGCAACTCTTGTGTGCACTGCAGTGCCCAGTTTTGTGCGCAAGTTTGGAGGAGAACTGTCGGTGCAGCTGCTGCAGCGAGCAGTTATGTTTTGGCTTGGAATATCTCTTAGATAGGGTTTGGACTATCTGATCAACTCTTGTTGGTGCGCTATCCTTAGGGAAAGGTGTGCTACCCTTTGTTTGGCTATCTAGCCTAGGGTTTACTTCTGGGGTGATTCTCTGTCAAGGTTAAGGTTCTCAGAAGGTGGCTTCGGCCTATGGTTGGGTGACAATAGAGATATTGTCAATGGTAAAACAAGCACATCCATTATATTCTAACAGGTTATGGGCCCACACCTCCTTCATTCAGTCTAACCGCTGGAAGGAAACATAGCCGTAAGGATATTGAGCTCATTGAAGAACTGTCGCTAGGGTTTCTAGCAGGAGCAGTCACCATAACACTGTTGCTAGGGTTACTAGAAGGTGCAGTTGTAGAAACCCTAGCCCTCTTGTTGAGGCACCTTAAGTGAAGGGATTGACCTAATTTCTGGACAAATCAGTGCACCCTAGCCTAGCGCATCTCCTGATATTCTCAGCAAGCCAAGACGTCAAGTTTGAGTTTCCGGTCAAATCTAGGGTTGACCAAGTCAAAGAAGACATGACTTACTCTATGAAGTTAGAGAAAAAGTTAGATGGAGCTTCTAACTTCAGAGTGTGGAAGACAAGGATCGACCTCGTCCTTGCCAAGAATAAAGTGTTGAATATCATGAAAGGAAAGATCATGGAACCAGTGTTTGAAGGAAAAGAGAAGGAACCACAAAACATTGCAGTTATGGAGAAGTTCAAAGACGGTGACATCAGTGCTATGAGTATCATAGTGGAATATATAAAATACCACTTGATACCCTACATCTCCCATCTTGACTCATCGAATAAGATGTACGATGACCTAAAAAATCTTTTCTTGGTCAGAAACATTGGACAAGTTATGAGTTTGAAGAATGATCTTTGTGACATGAGGATGAATGATGAGGACAACATAACATCATATTTTGTGAGAATATCTCAGTTAAGATATCAACTACAAGTTATTGAAGAGATCATCTCAAAGATGGAATTGGTAAACATAGTACTCAATGCTCTTCCCAAGACGTGTGATGCATTTGCTGCAAGCATGAACACAAGGAAGGATTATCCTACATTTGAAGAACTTTGGACTTGATGTGCTCAAGAAGAATCCAGGATTGGTGCAAAAGAGAAACCCCAAAATAAGTACGATGATCAAGCCTTCACAACAAGATTCAAGAATTTCAGGAACAAAAGGAAGTTTGGCTCAAGGAGGAAGCCAAATCAAGAGAAAGACATTTCAGAAATACAATGCTTCAACTGTCGAAAGTATGGTCACTATAAGAACCATTGTCCCGAGATAAAGAAAAGGAAGGAGACACACGAAGCATCAGTTTCTTAAGAAAAGGAACCTACAAAGAAAACTAAGAAGGATGAAAGAGACTTCTTCTTCTGAAGGTAACAATACTCTTCTCAGTTCTTGTACATATCTTGTTTGCATAGTCTCTACACATATATTGTATATCTATCTCTCAGAAGATAATGTGTTCCAAGAAGAAATATACCTATGGAAGAACAACAAGATAAGGATTGATATCATTATACAAGTCAGATAAAAAACATGAACTAATGAAATACATCAAACAAATCATGTGGAAACTATTACAAGATAAGCCGAAATCATGATCAATCTTGAAGAGACTTATAAGAATCAAAGACAAAAAGAAATTGAAGAAAGACTTATAACACTTTGCAGAAGGGAATAAGGATGTAGACGAAAGCATGGACTCTGTTAGACGGAGGGAGCCGACTATATGCATTCATACATGAAGCAAGGATTAGGAGGGAGCTAATCCTATGATCCATTGAATATGATGAAGTATATATCCATGGTAGCAGCCATGAAAGACAGTACATGTTCAGTTCAGCCTCAGAAGAAGTCTTCTTCGAAGAGAAGCCTTAAAGTATCCCTGGTTGTCCATCCGATCCGTGATCCTATGATGAAAGAAATAAGTGGAATCTTTAGGGCATGGAATCTATAAGAAACTCCATGGACCCAAGAGCTAAAGAAAAACATAAGGAAGAACATGAAGATTCCAAGAAAGAAGAGAATCCTGAACAACCAGTCACTGTATTAAGAATCACAAGATTACCAACCTGATATGAACTCAACAAAAGAAATCAAGTAGAGGGGATGAAAATTGTGATATGCAAGCATTACAATATCCAGAGCTAGAGGTTCCCCCATATGGAGGGAGAAGACTATGATGATTACTTGTTCCAGTAAACTAGACATATTTCTACATGAGTCATTATATCATCTGCAACATCCATGAGTTGGAGTTCTACATCAGATAAATGCAAAGACTGTTCTCCAGAACAATCGAACAAAGAGTGTATGAAGAGCAACCTCAAGACTTTGATAAATAGACCCTTATATGAAGATGGAAGAAGCTAAGGTAAATAGACTTTGATAAATAGACCCTATCAAATGCCATAAGGTGAATATCATAGGGAATAAAGCTATAATCTCCTCGATTATAGACCAAATTGAGGCTCAAGAGTCAAACAAAGATAGTGAAGTTGTTTGCATGATGGAAACCTTGCATCAACAAAGAGAACAAAATGTCGAGTTACAACTTGAGTGTGTTACTCTCAAACAAATGGTTGCTAGTATGGCTAGTATTCATATTGTGGTATTCTCCATGGCCATGTTATCTATTGGTTCCTCAAGTAGCAAGGAGGATGAGAGTTCAACAACAACCAGTAGATGTAAAGATGGAGGTTGTGAATCAAATTTTAGCTAAAACACATGGATAACTAGACAATTCATTTAGTTATATATTATGTTCTTTAAAGTTTGTTTATCACTAGATGTTTTTGTTAAGATATATACATATAATAGAATCCAAAAACATCTTTTTGATAGAAGTCATATAGGAATATTCAAAGAGTCATATAGGATTAGAATATGAAGAAGCTCAAGTATTGAAATTACTCATAACAATCAATTTGACAATTATATTGTATATATTTGAAAACTGAACAATGTATGTCCATGCAACACTTCTATAATACAAAAATATCCCTATCTTTAAAAAACAATAACTCAAAATTAAATATCTCAAGTAATTATTAAATAGGAGAATGAGACATCAAAGTTAAAGTTAAATGAGGTTATATCTAACTTAATATTTATCCTTAATTTGACATAGTTATGGACACATGCATCCTCAATTTGATGCTTATCAACATTAGTACATACTTAATTTGATGTAGTGATTGGCATTAATGATCTTTAATTTGGCGTTAATTCCAATGCTAAAATCAAGATTAACATTATTTCTAAGATTGATATTATTTTTAACATTTTTATGATCTCAAGTTCTCAACATAATTTTAAATGCAACATGTACTATTTGTCATTAATCCAATCTCAAAAGTGGATAGACTATAATTTAGATGTGTCAGCATGGTTCCATCATGTAAATTATCATTGGTGTCTTGTAAATTATCATTGATGTCTCCTTGGTTGACATCGCAATCCAAAAGAGTTGTCAGATTTGTGTTGCATGTATGACCAAATGATATTAAAAGTATGTTTAAGAATGTATGTTTACAATAAAATGTTGATAAACCTTACAGAACGATCTGATTCAATTTTATCGATCTAGAAAGATGGGTGAAAGGAAAACACATGGAGAAGAAAAGATGGAAGACGACTTCAACTTCATCTGAATCCCATTAAACCATGCCGAATACAAACAACAAAGGAAGCTGAAGGCATATGTGATAAACATGACTAACTTCTTTAGCTAAGTAAGAAAATTATTTTCAAATCACAATGGTGGAAGGGGTTTGCTAAACCCTAATGAAATTATGACTACGACACTCCAAAATGAGAGATCAAATCATAATAATAAATTGAGAGGATTCCCCTCATTTTATTCTTTCTTTGAACCTTCTAGATTTTTCCCTTTTAGACCAAATCAAACCCTAATATTCACTTAAACATTAAAAATTACTTGTTAATGCTTAACTAATTAATTTATTTATTTATTTAATGTCACTTTAATATTTTTTCATCTTTTAACCCAGTGACACAAAATAAATCCCCGTGAGTCCTTTTTTCATGCTCATTATAGTCTATGAGAATTGTATAGGGTACTAATGAAGTCATCATCCGCCATGATCAATTGGAAGGGGACATTACAATAGAAGAATTAATGGGATCACTTATGTCACATGAAACTAGAATCAACTTGGAAGAAGGGTCTTTGGAACATGATTTCAAGACTCAAAAATCTTTCAACAAAGGCAGAGGCAGAGGAAACAGTGGTAGAAGTAAAAGAGGCAAAGGTAATCATCATGCAGAAGAAAGACCCACATAAGAACACTTAGGACAGTCACAACAACCTAAAAACTTACATAATCAAATAGGAAGAGACATAAAATCGACAAACAAATCCATAATGTAGTGCTACTATTGCAAAAAGTCTGGTCACTATGATAATGAATGCAAAAAGAAGCAGTCAGATCAAACAAAGGCAGATCAAATGTCTCCAACAATCAAGGAAAAACTTCTCAAGCAATATTCCTTTCCTTCCATACCTCTTAAGAAACTCACACCAAGGACCTTTGGTTGTTAGACAATGGTTGTAGCAATAATATGACAAGTAACAAAGAATTGATTTCTAGCATTGATACTTCTATCGAATCTAAAATTACTCCGGGTGATGATTATCAAGTTGAAGCTCTAGGAAAAGGTATTGTGTATGTTTTAACTAAAAAAGATCAAAAGAAAGACATACATGATGTCTATTATGTTTTGAACCTTAAACACAATCTCGTAAGTGTAGGAAAATTGATGGAGCATGGCTATGATGTCATATGCAAAGGCTCAACATGCTTAATTATGAATAAACCACCCAATAGGAAACTCATTGCAAAAATTCAAATGACCAAGACTAAGATGTTTCCATTAAATCTAAGAAGTGTCCATTTGTCCCAACGATATTCCCAAAATGTCTCAAACACGTATGAGACTCTATTATGGCATTCTAGGTTTTCTCATCTCCCTTTTAGGAGTCTTAGTCTTCTCCAAAAACACTCAATGGTCAAAGGACTCCCTGTTTTGAATGAACAAGACTGTCCTTGTGAAAGTTGTTTACTTGGAAAGCATAAAAAAGATAATTTTCCAATAGCCTCCCATAGAAAAAGAAAAAGAACATTTATGATTGGTTCACGCATATCTCTATGGACCAATGCAAACCCAATCCATTGGTGGAAGCTTTTATTTTCTAACCTTTGTGGATGATTTCAGTGGGAAATTTTGGGCTTACATTCTTAAAAATAAGTCTAAAACATTTTCAAGGTTCAAAGATTTCAAGGCTGAAGCAGAAAAACAAAGTGGAAAATTTGTAAAAGTGCTCAAGTCAAATGAAGGAGGAGAATATAATTCAAAGGATTTTGCATATTTTTCATAGATAGCATGGCATTATAATGAAAACTACAACCAGATATACTCCATAGAAAAATGGAGTGGTTGAAAGGAAAAATTATATCATCATGAACATGGTAAGAAGTATGCTCATAGAAAAGAATTGTCCAATGACTATTGGGATGAAGTTGTTGATTATTCAGCCTATATCCTGAACAGATATCCAACAACAAGTGTCAAATATAAAGTGAGAAATTTTGGAAACCTTGCATCAACAAAAAGAACAAATTGTTGAGTTACAAGTTGAGTGTGTTACTCTCAAACAAATGGTTGCTAGTATGGCTAGTATTCATACTGTGGTATTCTCTATGACCATGTTATCTATTGGTTCTTCAAGTAACAAGGAGGATGAAAGTTCAACAACAACTAATAGATGTAAAAATGGAGGTTGTGGATCAAATTTTAGCCAACACATCATTGCAACAAGATAAAACACATAGATAACTAAACAATTCATTTAGTTATATATTATGGTCTTTAAAAAAAATTATTACTAAATGTTTTTGTTAGGATATATACATATAGTAAAATCCAAAAACCTCTTTTTGATAAAAGCCGTATAAAAATAAAAGCTCAAGTACTTAACTTACTCATAACAATCAATTTGACAATTATATTGTATATATTTGTATACTGAACAATGTATGTCCATGCAAGACTTTTATAATACAAAAATATCTCTATCTTTAAAAAAAAATTAACTCAAAATAAATATCTCAAGAAATTATTAAATAGGAAAATGAGACATCAAAGTTAAAGTTAAACAAGGTTATATTTAACTTGATATTTACCCTTAATTTGACATAGTTATGGACACTTGCATTCTCAATTTGATGCTTATCAACATTAGTCCATACTTAATTTGATGTAGTGATTGGCATTAATGGATCTTTAATTTGGCGTTAATTCCAATGTTAAAATCAAGATTAACATTATTTCTAAAATTGATATTATTTTTGGAGTAAGTTAACTTGGGAGCAATCTTCCCTCTTTTCATGCAAAAAAAATGGGCTTGAATCCGGTCAGATTTTCACGGGTAGCTGAGTTTGACATGGATCAAAGTTCCATGCATTTTGTCTCCTTACCCTAGAGGTTTTGTCCCATTTTAAACCAACCCACATACTCCCGAGTTAATCCACTCTATTATTTTTAATGCTCCGAGCTAACCCACTCCATTATTTTTAATTATTTTTAAAAAAAAATTGATTTCTATTTCTTAACCTAATTTTAAATGAAACATGTACTCTTTATCATCATTAATCCAATTGGATAAACTATAATTTAGATGTGTCAGCATGGTTACATCATCTAAATTATCATTGATGTCTCCTTGGTTGACATCGCAATCCAAAAGAGTTGTCAGATTTATGTTGCATGTATGACCAAACGATCTTCAAAGTATGTTTAAGAATTTCCAAGGTATCAGTTTTGGCAAATTAGGAAATATGAATCATGGTTACGCCCAAGCCAACTCATAAAAATCATCCATTATTATGGCCAACATGAAAGAGGAATCATGGTTAAGCCAACGATAAGTGAACACATGACACATGGTAAACCAAATGTCAACTTATAAAAATCCACAATTATTATAGATATATGAAAGTTAGAGTCTCATCAAATTTTATTATTAGAGATATTTTGAAAATGTAGTCTAAATATGGAAATGATTTTTTCCTTGTGGGATATTTATCAGAAATCTTGTTATTTATAGATTTGAAAGATTATTTTTGTATAATCAGAATGTTTCAAAGATTTTTCAAGAGTTTTTCAGTATACTAATTTATTTTAATATTCAAAAATAAATTTTAAATAACAATAAAAAATAATGATTTCATATTGATTTAGATTTATGTTGTAAAAAAAAAATCATTTAGTTAAATTTATGTTGTCCAATTTCTGCTTAAAAAAAAAAAATCATTAAGTAAAACAGTTTTATGACAAAGCCTATTTTGAAAGTCTAAATTATAGTCAAAGTTCCATCATTATAGTAACCAAAATACACAAATTACAACAGTCCTGTACCATGAAGCCAAACGATGCCATGTTCTATTTCACATAACCAGAACTCAATGTCAACACTAACCCTGATTGAAATGGAATCGGTAAAATTCGCACGAAATGCAAAAGTTTTGCGGGCACAAATGCAAAGAAATGATCAGCACAAGAGAGACGATTATTGAAACGGTGTTACAGGAATCACAAGGTCCATATATATATAAATAACAGTGGTTCCATAATATGATTGATTATTTACAATAAAATGCTGATGAACCTCACAGAAAGACAGGTGAAAGGAAAACACACGGAGAAGAAAAGATGGAAGACAACTTTAGCTTCATCTGAATCCCATTAAACCACGCTGAATACAAACAACAAAGCAAGCTGAAATCATGGCTGATAAACATGACTAACTTCTTTAG
>ML797797.1:176604-187310 GCA_009831015.1 Picea engelmannii | reverse complement strand
GATCCAATCCTAACCCCTCTTTGTGGATCATTAGTTAGTATGATATGTTCTCTATGTAATAAATATCAACATTAGTTAATAATTCCTATAAAATAAAGGAGAACAAGTCAATGTAAGAAGACCTAATAGAAGCTTTCGCTTCTAGAAATATCTTCATCTAGAAGTTTCTTTAGAATATAGAATTAGTATAAATAAGAGTAGAAAGTATTGGATAGTTTTTATTGAGAATTATTGTAATAGAGAGTTTCTATGTTGGAGGTTTCCCCCTCAAAGAGGCAAGTGAATATTGTTTCATATCAATACAGGTATTATTTTGGTGTTGTAGTTTCATCTATTGTGTTGTTCCATTTTTATTCTTTGCAATATTTTTGTTTTAATTTATTATAATAGATGCAGTACCTTACAAGTGGTATCAAAGCACTTTCCTTGGCAGAAAATTGTGGCTTATTTTTTTTCAGGGTAGAGACGTATTTCAACGTCTTAAAGCTACAGAGATATTTCGTTCATCAAATAAATCAACGGTCAGGGAAGTATACACATAGGAACTACAATTGGTACTTAAGCACACATTGTTCGCCACCCTTGTAACCTCTGTTGGTACCCATTCGAGTGGTAACGCATCAGAAAACACATGTATATGGATCGACCTAGATATCCTGAAGCACTTCGTAGATAGATCGATCGGCCAAATGATTGCTATAGTGACACGGAGAACAACACTCAAGAATATACTCTCTAGTACCTAGGTAGTTGGGTAGTACGACTAAGGGCACGATCTATCCTCCTTAGTTAGTGCCCTGAGATATTGGTTCGAGTACTATTGTTGTACCATGCACATATATCAAAGAGTTATAGCACATGGAAAACCCTTGTCTGTAGAAACCATGAATACCCTAACCCTTGGGATGAAAAAAGAAACAAAACGGACAATATTTGTCTATGTGTAACTTTACCACCTGCATTCTGGTTGCAAAATTACTATACATTTGCTCATGTTCAGAATTTGGGCCTTTCAACACTGCAATATTATTTAGATCGAAGTATAACTCCGTTGGAGTTAAAAAAAAGTATGGATTTTTCCTGCACCATTATTTGAGACTTATCCCATTAGATTCCTCTCTTCGCCATGATCGCAGTCATACCTATCATTTTTCATCCAATTTGTTTTCCTGTGGACCCAACCCTCTTCCGACCAACTTATTTTTTACTTACCCCATTGGATTCCCCTCATCACCCTAATCGTCATGATACCCTTCATCCATAACCCCTTTTTTTGTGGTCCCACCCAACTATCCATCCTGACACCTCATATTCTCCCTAAGCCTCCACCATGCCTACTACCCACTCTTAGAACCAATAATACTTGGAGACTAAGGTTTCCATCTTGGAACATAAACTTGGATCCTTCCACACAGACATCCAAGTCGCCCTTGAAAATAAATATAATGAGTGGACACAACTCCTCAAGGGTAAGAATTTTGAGCCCACTCCAGAGGACCCTTAAACTTCCCATTATGATCATACTCATTCTTTTTTCTCTCCTTGGGGTTCTCCACATTCTTTGACTAAGGTTCCCAAAGTTGACATGCATAAATTTTATGGATCCAACCCACCATGGTGGGTTTCTCAAATGGAACAATACTTTTCCCTCTATGATATTCGAGATGATCAGACCTATTGGCATAGAGGCAGACCCAGGGTTCAACGCTTCAACATTGCACCCAAAAAAACCCTAATTATCATCCCTTTCGGCAACACCTGCGAAGCAGATGAAGTCTCACCTGAGGTAGAGACAGGCATGGTTGTAGGACTCCAGTGTCTGCAACCTTAGCTGGGACACAGATCTATGATTACAATACTCTAACAAAGAACTTAGTAGTTAACATTTTTCAGTAATTAACCCTTATTCACATCACAGATCCAAAACCTAATTAAAGAGCAACACAATATTCAACAAGATCTAACACATTTAAGCACTTAGAATGGAGAGATAGATCTGATCTAACATTCATTCACCTTACCAAGCACTAAGCTATTAGACCAGATGCATCATACATAAAGTTATCAACACTAAGCATAAATCACATCACTAACATACAACATAATGCACAAAGAAACCATAACACAGGATATACATGGTTCACCCCAGTGTGGGGCTACGTCCACAAACTCTTTGTCTTATTTATTATCTTCTGCCAATATCCTTACATGCACAAAGCCTCAGAACCCACTTCGCATAGGATAGAAGATCTGCGTGCACCTTGCCAGATCCTCCTTCCCGAGCTAGGTTTAAGAACAAAACCTTCTTACTTTCTATACACAAGCTTCTTACAATCACTTGCACTTAGCTCTGCAAGTTCTCAACACATAGCATGCACAAAGAATTTACAACTATTCACACTTAACACATTGGCCTCTTCCTACATCACCTAGATATCTATTTATACATTACAAAATGGGCCCAAGCATGGGTAAACCCATGTGCTGACATCCCCATACCTGTTACATAAGCCCAAAACCCAAAAATCCCTAAAAGGGGGCTGAGATCCCGCGATCTCCGCTTCGACTTGTGCTCCACCTTCGAGAGCCTGTTGAAGTCCCAAAATAGGTCAAACCCGACCAAGGATCTCCAAAATTTGGTCAAGGGCCAACAAGCCCACAACACTAACCTATGACTCATCCTGTGTCACTCTGATCTAGGTAGCTCCACCTCAAAATCCACAAGCCTGGCTCGAGTTGCTTTGACCTGCTACTTCACCAAGGTCTCCTGCTTGGCAAACTCTTGAATAACTGTGTTTTTCATAGGTCCCTCTAAGCATTGTTTTACTGAAGTGACTACTTGTTCCATCTCTACTCCTCGACCTTCAATCGCCTCAAACAGTTGGCAAGCTTCATCCTGGACTGGTTGGAGCCTCTGAGTCAATTCCATGACTTTTCTCTGTATGGTATGGACCTATTGCTAAGCAGTGCATTGTTCCTGGGATCTTTTCATTATTTCAACTATTGACAGGAGCTTCAACTATGCTTGTATTGTCATCACTTGTTGCTTTCCTCCTAGAGTTGTGACTCTAGTGTCTTCAGTTTAGGGTCCTCAGTAAGTCTGTGCACTTCTACTGCTAATTTGTTTCCATTCAAAAGCTAATGCTCTGATCCTCTCAACTGCGCTCCAGGCAGTGGCTTCTCTTTGGTCTCGCATGTCCTGTGGAGTACTTAGTACTGTTTGTAGATCTAGATCTGTTATTATTTGTTGAATTTGTTGGATAGCTTCAGCAAGCTTCGCTACTTGGTGCTCCATTGGGTCTTCCTACTTTTTCTCTAATCCTGTCATAGAGCGAAGTGCTCTGTTGACTACTTATTTTACTCCAACCTACTCCATGAGAAGTTGTTCCTTCTCTTGTTGGATCTTCACTCTCTCCTCTTCGAACTTTGTTTGTAGGTCATCCTTTTCCTATTGCGCAACTCGACATTGCTCTATCACTTCCTTTTGTTCTTGATTCAAGGCCACTATGGCCTATTCTGTTTCTTCATGTGCGCAATGAAGGTGAGCCTTGGTCGCATCAGCTAGTCTGCGTAGTTGGGTAGGTTCATCTCCCAACTCTATTTCTTCTGATGGTGGGGCCATAGTGGACACTGCGTGGCTGGAGAAAAGGGCTTGTTGTACCCCTCGCAGTTCTGCTTCAATTATTTCATACATGGTCTCTTTCTTAGCTTCATTTCTCTACAAAATATATTTTGAGGCATCTAATACAGCTACGATGATGAAGTCAAATTCATTGAGCGTGAGCACAGTCTACATCTTGGTCTTACTAGCTTTTGACTTCTTCCGCGATGTGGGTTTTGTGGGAGAAACATTTCTTTTGTTAGACGGCTCTGCGTCATCAAGAGGATTTTGTGGTGGTGTTACTTCACCTTACTTCTACTAATATTCTTTTCCATTATTCTCTTCTTTGTCTACTTCATCATCACCTCCTCCGCTAGGTGATTTTGAAGCAGTCTCTTTGGATGCGCTATTCAGCTTCTGTACCTCTTCTACATTCTTCCTTTTGCTACTTCCAAGTGTATCGTACCCTTCATGATTGACCATCGGGCTTCCGATTAGTTCAAAATCAGACAGTTTTGTGGGGTCAACATGGATAAGGATCTATGCATGCCATTCATTAGTTATTTCTTCTAGGTCCTCCTCTGTGAGTTTGTAATAACTCTGTAGTACTTATTTGTGTTCGTCTCCATGCATAGTGATATAGATAAAATGTTTGTCTATGTGGAACTTCACAAATGGCCTGAACCTGGCATCATACGAGGGGTAGCCTCAATATCCCTTTTAAACTGTAGGTAGTAGGTGTGGAACACTGCGTTTGACTGCCATTATTTTCCCATGTCGCTTGAATACCAGAGCATGGTGAACTTCGTGGCTAAGGGTTTAGATGGCTCTATTTCAGGGAAGGTTTCACCTTCCAGCATCTCCCAAGCTATGAATGCGATGAGGATCAAAAACCAACTAAAATGGAACTCATAGCCCTGATCCTGAGCTTCACAGCAGTCTTGGTCTAACTGGTTAACTAAGTACTTTTCCCAATTCATTTGTATCCCCTCCATGCATTTTCCTGTGAGGTCAACAACAAAACCCATGACCTGCATTGGTCTATTCTTTCTTACTAGCTTACTAGAAATCAAATGGAAAGTGAGGCTCACTACATCATTCTGGATGGAGGCTACCTTGTAGCATTGCTTCCCCTTATCCACATCATCATAGGTATCTTTAATCTTCTACGCCAAGGCATGGTCTACAGCCTTTCCTGGGTAAAATTCTTGTGGATCTGGTCCCTGCATGCTCAATCTGGTGATTCGATGGATCAGCGTCGGATTGACAGTGATGCATCTATCTAGCTACAAATAACCTCCATGGAATCTCGAAAGCAAGAGATTAACGCACGCGTTAACCTCCTAGTGACTTCCAAAATGGGGTATCTTCATTACGTTTAGGATGGTGGACTGCGCGAGGTCCATAGTCCATGGTTGGGGGATTATCCTCGACTTCTTCCCCTTTATCCTAGTCAAATACCTGTGAGGTGCAAGCATGCTAAAGTTCTTGCGGTCTCCCAAGTTGAAGTCGTTGATCTTTAATGTCATGGTCTTATCCAGTTGTGGTTTGCCTGTGTGTATCCCCTTCGGGAGGTACGCAGTAACCAAGTTGTAGTCGAAGTCCCTGGGGACACTATCACGATTCACCACACTGGCTAGAGGTGGGATGTAGTCCAGTAGGATGGATGGGATTAACTTTTCATTTTCCAAGTCATATCGATTCTTAGTTATTTTCTCGGCCACAACTCGGGATGTTTCAGATTCGCGAGCAGTTGATGGGGAGGCTTGCACTTCTCTCTTCAATGAAGCTTGAATTCTGACAGACATCACCTTCTCAACCATGAATTCAATTAGAACTTATTCAATAGGATTTTCTACGGTGCTGAGTTTATTTGACATGCATGCTTGAGATCAGAAAATTCAAGTTGATTAACAAACGCTCGATGTACTGGAACAGGTGGCGAAGTCTCAGTAAACATAGCACGGAAATAATGAGTTCTCTTGGATACAATTCGTGAAAGTGTTCTCAGTGAAATAGTCGATGGAATAAGTAGACAATGATGTAACAGATCCCTCCAACAGACAAGAGGCCTTCATCAATGCAGTTATGTCTGTTACGGCATGGTCCCAACAGTTCGATGGTGAGCTCTCTAATCATAATTGTTGTTCTAACCATTCGGGAACGTCAATCTAATGGTTACAATGCCTCCAATGGTCATATTGCTCCACCATGGAGAAGTGCCAATCTAAGTTGCTTTGATATTCCGGAAAGGTTCAAATTCTGGAGACCTTCCTTCTACTAAGTCTTCTCTGGAACTTCCTATAATTTAGCCAACTTTGTTTTCTTCTTGCTAAGCTTTCTAACCTTCTTCCTTGTGATCTACGTCTCGATATTCCTCTTTCCATTATGATTCTTATCTCTTATGGGCATAGTAACTTCTCGTTGTTGGTGGTCTTTCCTAAGGTTCAAGGGCAATACTTCTTATATGTCTGTGGTAGGTGCTCTACTCTCCTATATAGACAGATGTTTCAAATATTCTTGTGTTCTTTCAACTTTGACATCCAAATTTTTGGTCCTCAGTAGCTTTGACTGGTTTTCTTTTTCTTCCAGTAAGTGTGTTATTCTCTTAGCCATGAAGTCTCTTAGTTCTTACTTTTTCTATTCTAGAGCTTCCTCCTCTTTTCTTCGGGTCTAATCTTTCTCAATCCAGGTTTTCCCTAGTAGTATAGCAAATGGGGCGTTGTTCTCAACAAAATTAATGATCTCAAATTCTTCTTCTGTCGAAGTGCCATGAGCACTCATAGATGTCTGGGTATGTCTTTCACATAGGGTTATCAACTTTCCTCTAAATAATCCTATTCCTCTCAATGAAGGAATCATAGTAGGCTTTCCCAAAATTTCCTAGGTTCTTTCTGTCATGTTATTCACTTGTGTTTCCTCATCCAGAACATAGTCTATGTCAAAGCCTCCTATTCTTGTTTCTATGCACTCTTTCTCTTTGAATATCTCTGATAAGTTGATATCTCTGTGGTCATTCAGGGTTTCTTTCATTTGTATTAATACAGTCTCTGATTCCTTTTGGGGTTCTTCCATGGTTTCAGTTTCTTGGTGTTCCTCTGGGTTTTCTTGTCTCATATTCATTCTTTCAACCTTAGCAATCATTCTAGGACAATCCAGAACTTCATGGTCCATATCTTTACAACAAATACAACTAGTTCTTCTACCAGGGCATTCCTTAGCAAGGTGTCTCAGTCTTCTGCAACTGCAACAAAGAGTTAATCCTCTCTTTATCTTAAATGATCCCCAGCCTTTCTAGTACTGTGCACTAGGATCATGGTAGCTAACCTGCAGAAAATTCTTCCTAGGATCCTCCATCCATTCTTTAGTCCAAACATTATTTTTATGTATAGGAATAACATATCTTTCATTATTTCTATCAGATCTACTCATATCAAACCTTCTTTCTTCTAGTTGTACCCTAGTTTTAAGACTAGGACGAAATTTATCAAACATACCTAGATCCATACTTTCAAAACAAAAATTTCCACTTATCTTACCTTTAATAGAGAACAAAGATTTCAGATCTTATATCTTCAATAAAAAAAATTCACTATTCTTACCTTTATCATAGCAAAAATCTTTCAAATCTTACCTCTTTTCTTCAGATCTGCCTCCTTTCTTAGCACAGATATTCGCAAGTCAAGTAGAATACTGCACACTTAAAGCAACAAATCTACGCACAGATATTTCTTTATTTTCCTCAGTTCCCAGCAATCACAGTTTCAGGTCCCGGCAACAGAACCATTTGTTGGCATAGGGGTAGACCCAGGGTTCAATGCTTCAACAGTGCACCAACAAAACCCTAACTACTGACCCTTTCGGCAACACCTGCGAAGAAGATGAAGTCTCACCCGAGGTAGAGGTAGTGGTGACTACAGGACTCTAGTGTCTGCAACCTTAGCTGGGACACAGATATGTGATTACAATACTCTAACAAAGAACTTAGCAGTTAACATTCGTCGGTAATTAACCCTTACTCACATCGTATATCAAAACCCTAATTACAGAGCAGCACATTATTCAACAAGATCTAACACATTTAAGCACTTAGCATGGAGAGATAGATCCGATCTAACATTCATTCACCTTACCAAACACTAAGCTATTAGACCAGATGCATCATACATAAAGATATCAACACTAAGCATAAATCACATCACTAACATACAACATAATGCACAAAGAAACCATAGCACATGATATACATGGTTCACCCCAGTGTGGGGCTGTGTCCACCAACTCTTCATATTTTTTATTGTCTTCTGTCAATCTCCTTACATGCACAAAGCCTCAAAACCCACTCTGCATAGGATAGGAGATATGCGCGCACCTCGCCAGATCCTCCTTCCCGAGCTAGGTTTAAGCACAAAGCCTTCTTACTGTCTATACACAAGCTTCTTACAATCACTTGCACTTAGCTTTGCAAGTTCTCAACACATAGCATGCACAAAGCATTTACAACTATTCGCACTTATCACATTGGCCTCTTCCTACATCTCCTAGATATCTATTTATACATTACAAAATGGGCCCAAGCATGGCTGAACCCATGGGTCGACATCGCCATACCCGTTACATAAGCCCAAAACCCAAAAATTCCTAAAAGGGGGGCAAGATCCCGCGATCTCTGCTTCGACTTGTGTTCCATCTTCGACAACCTATTGAAGTCCCAAAACAGGTCAAACCTGACCAAGGATCTCCAAAAGTTGGTCAAGGGCCAACAAGACCAAACTCCATGTAGGGGTTCTATACTTGGATCAAGAACGTTGTCAGTGGTGATAATGGCATGAGAAATGTTATCTTGGACTACCCACTTGGAACATGTTCACCAAAGCAGTTTATGCCCGTTTTGATCGAGAATCTCATTTTTTGGGAAGGCTCACTAAGTTGCGCCAAACTAGCCTAGTATCAAACTTCATCATGACATTTGAATAATTGGTTATCCAAACTGAGGGTTTATCTAATGAATTTTATCTTGAATGTTTTCTTAGTGTCTTAAAGGAATCCATCAGGGCTCATGTGAGCATGCACCATCCTACTACTTGGTTGCATGCATGTCAATTAACACTACATGCAAAGACCATTCTTGAGGCCCCACCCATGAGGGTTACATTCACCACCCATCCTTACCTAGGGGATAACTCTACTCCAACACAAACCTTGAAGGTCCAAAAGTTATCTCCAACAGAAATGGTGGAACATCGCAAGCAAGGACTTTTCTATTATTATGATGAAAAGTATTCTCTAGGACATAAATGTCAGGAATAAAATTTCTTCCAGATTGATGCATCGACTTCCACTTCCCATCCAAACATACCATCAGATGAGGATCCTAACCAAGTGGATGCACAACTCAGTTTCCACCAACAATTCAGTTGCAAACCTTGTGGAACCAAAGGAACGTATCATATCTCTTCATACCTTATCGGGTATTTTGGCCCCACAGACATTGAAGATCAAGGGATACATAAAACATCGGTTGGTCATGGTATTGATTGATAGTGGTAGCACCCATAATTTTATTCATCGTTGACTTGTTGAGGAGCTCCATTGCTTTGTCTATCCAATTTCTAATTTTCAAATCCTCATCGCAAATGGTGGTACAATAAGTTTGTGGACTGTTGTAAGAATGTCAAACTCCAAATGGGTCATTATCATCTGAAAACCCACATGTTCTCTATTTCCATGGGTGGTTGTGACATTATATTTTGTGTGGAATGGCTTCGCACCCTAGGACTGATTACAATCGATTATCAATATTTATATATGAGTTTCACCCAAGAGGTTCACACCTATACCCTCTGAGGCCTCCAATTTGGCTCCCCTAAAATGATCATCTCTCACAGGATGGAAAAATTGTTAAAGAAAGGCCACCATGGTTTGATTTATTAATTTCATGCCATCTAGGTCACCAATCATGCCTCTCCTGAAGTTCCTCCCAGCCTGCAACTAGTCTTGGAAAAGTACCCCAAGGTATTTGAGGTTCCAACAGACTTACCTCCCTACAAAGGTGAGAATGATCACACCATCCCTCTCCTTCCGTGAAATCAACCCCCCAATGTACATCCCTACAGGTATCCATTTTCCCAAAAAAATGAACTAGAAAATATAGTACATGAATTACTGGAGGCAGGGGTAATTTGGCCTAGTACCAACCCATATTATTCCCCAGTAGTGATGGTTTTAAAGAAGAAGGTGTTTGGCACATGTGTCCCAATTTTTGTGCCCTAAATCAAATGACCATCAAGGATAATTTTCTTGTTCTTGTCATTGATTATTTGTTGGATGAACTCAAGGGTGCTTGTTTCTTCACAAAATTAGACCTTCTCTTTGGATATCATCGATCTAGATGGAGGAAGATATTCCTAAGACAACCTTTAAAATTCATGAAGGTCATTATGAGTTCTTGGTCATTCCTTTTGGCCTTTTCGATGACCCATATGTTATCCACTATTTTGGTCATTGTGATGATGACTTGGTGATGTTATGATAATAGCAAATCAAACTCCTCATTAAAGAACTCCTTCCTGAAAAGGGTTGCTCTTATCTATTTCCAGAAGTCATGTTTTGAGGAATGTTCGCAAGCTGCATATATACTCTTCTGCGGGAATCCTTCATTCTCGTAGGCTGCATTCAGCTAGGGTGCGAACTTCTCGCACTGTAATCATTTCCAGGGTGCAGACATCTTTTTACAAAGGAAAAAGCTAAGATTCTTGAGCCTTCTAGAAGGGAATCTTCTAGAAGGGTGAGTTGGTATTCGAATGGCTATTCAGAAGCTGGCATTCCAGATTTATTGGGATCATTCTTATCCTAGCAACTAACCTATTCTCTCTTATAAATTGATGAGAATACTCATGGAAAGGGTTAAGTTGCCAAGCTTGAGATATCTATTGGAGAATTGATACATGGTTGTATGGAGAAGTGATGCTACAGCAGATAGAGACAACAGCAAGGTCATCATAAGTAGTTGATTTTCTTCATGCATGAGCAAGTGTGTGTGTGTCAGAACTAGAAGCCATTGAAAGGAGATCTACGACATCAAGGCTCAGGTTGTATATTTCTC
>ML797797.1:115719-168446 GCA_009831015.1 Picea engelmannii | reverse complement strand
GACTAGCTACAGAATCTTGTGATTCTGTAGCTGGTCTAAATAAGACACAGAATCAACATTAAAATCGATTGAAAATCTTTTTAAAGAATTAAATTCAATTAACATCCAATAACTATTTGAAAACGAATCATTGAAATTGAAATTATTATACCATTCGAAATCAAACAGGATCAAAATCAATCAACTGATTACAGAGGTAGTTGCACTCTGTTTTGTTTGTTACCACAAAATTGGGTGAAAAGAGTCATAATCAAACAATTATGAAATCGTTTCATATCAAGTTGAAATCAATATAATCAAAACAAATCGCAGGAAATCGTTATGCTGCCTCAACAACAGGAGATACGATCGAATCCAAACAAGATCACTTTTCAAATCGTTATAAATGTATTGACATATGATCTAGGCCGTAAGCGAATTAAACCATAACTAACTCGTGAATCAACTCAAATGAAATCATAACAGGATCAATTAATTGGTAACAGAATTCGTAAGGATTATCCGATCATTTGTTATTGCAAATTGGGCAAACAAGATCGATTGACTTTGATCAAAATCGTTCCATTCAAACGATTTATAACCGGGTTTGACCAATTCATTTTACAAATCAAACAGAGAAGCAATTATAATCCGAATCCAACTCATAAAACAATCTTGCCAACTCAAAATATGGGATAATCCAATCAGCATAAAAGCGAATCGAACAATTAAGGTTTTAACATAGTTATTACGAATCAAAACCATTCCACGATTTGGGCGCATTTGCACAGGCTTAAATGAGAGCATTGTTTTCATATGAAACATAGTAGTTCTTTCCAAACTGAAACTGAACAGAGTTGTATTCCTGTTCTTAGAAGATTACATGACATGACATATTACAAGATCGTAAGAACCAAACTCATTGAAATCGTTTGGCAATCACAACATATGAACCATAACGAAATCAAATCCAAACATGATCGTATTCTAAATTGAGCATGAAAAACTTCATGTTTGGAGTAGATACAGAATGAATCAAATTGAAAACAAACCATCAGTTTCATTAATTCAATCAGACAAACGAAAAAATCAAATCCAAACGAAGAATATTCGAATCCAATAAAAATCTATCAATGGCTAAACTGGGAATGATCAACTCATGTATCTAAAACGAAATTCCATTTATTTTTAGCAAAGCGAAAAATATATAGGATGAACACATTATGAGAGAGCCATTTCGGAATATAAACAAAGCTATTCGAAGACCAAATTCCAATCACTATATTAACAACGATATCAAAATCCATACCAGTATGGCGAGCAGATGTCTTGGTCACGACAATTTGGAGTTGATAACGGCTGTGGCCGATTCAACATTCTTGAAAATGATGGAGCCAATTGTCTTCTGCTTCTTATCAGTGGCTTGGAGTTGGTCTCTTTGGCTAGTCAACACTGCAATTTGACTTTCCAGCGATTGAATTTTCGATTGGAGTAGGGGAACGTCGATGTAGTATCTTTCCAACCATAAATCACATTGGTCACAGGAAGACTGTGTGGATTTCGAAAGTGCAAGTGAGGATTTGATTACATTGTGAAGGGTTTCATTGGATATTTTGATACCAAGGTAGCTAGGATTATCTTTTAGGCAAGGGGGAAGATTCGTCACGAAATCATAAGGTGGTTCGGGGAATAAACCCTGTGAGTAAGGGTACTCACTGGCTAGGAAATGTTCTATGTCAGAGTCTGAATCCTCACTAAGGATTATAGGATTTGACTCAGCAGAGGGTTTAGGTTTGTTCCTAGCCATTCTTGAAATAAGCCGAGCATTCTTGTTACCCTTGGAAATAATAGTAGGGTTTGCCTTGGCCCTTTTGCTCATAGGCCTTTTAATAGCCTCGACCTTCTTAGTTCCAACGTCTGGTAAGTCAATAGAAGGGTCGACCGAAATCTTAGGAGAGGGAAATAGGATATGGAAGGGCATGGGTGGCTCGACCTTGGTTTCATTCACCACAGGCTTGTCAACCTGGACAGGGTTTGTGTCATCAAAACCATTTCGAGTGATGAAAGCTCTCCAGCTATCACCATGTAGACTCAAGTAATGAACAATGATAAGTTTAATAAGTCCATGGTGGAACAGGCTACTGTCAGCCTTCTCCCTTTTAAACCTTTTCGACTTTTTATATAGGCTACACTGAAAGTAAAAGGGCATATTCAATGGGTATCCCATAAAATTCATTAACACACGCAGGTGGTAGAGAAACACGAGTCCATATCGACCCTTGCAGGTCACAAATTGCTTAATTATTATGAAAAGGTCATGCCATCGAGGTTTTAACATAGATATGGGCATACCTCTGTCACAAGATGTGACTTTGAACGAGACGAACAGTAGAGGCCACAAAACCTCTTCCACTTTCAAATTTTTGAATCAACGCTGGCCCGAGGATGGTAACCCTGTAGCAGAACTGATAAATTCCTCATTGATTTCCAACTGGATGTCACCCACCTTGGTTCTACAACCATCGAAAGTCAGAGTGAACTGTTGTGCCACAACTAAATTAAAACCCTCAAATCTCTGCACGAAGGTGAGCCAACCGTTATCCTCCAAGTATTTCCAGGCACTGTCAAAGAGTAGCAAGGCTTGGCTGTCATTTGGCTTGATTCGCATGACTGTTGCCATGGAGCCAAGCACACGACAAATCCAGGGTTTGGATCATAGCACACACAGGATAAAAATGCGCGAAGGGTTACTCAAACTAACAGAGGGGAACGGGGATAAGGGATAAGCATTAATGGTAGCATGCGAAGGTGGTGGAGTTATTCCTTGGCCATGCATAATAGTCATTGCTAAGGTACAACCGCCAGCTTATAGCTTTTCTACCCATCATAACATAGTTCAAAAATTATGTCACTTGGCCGACCAATGAAATCAAATGGTAAGTGTATAAACCAATGCACGCAATCAACGTTATGCCATAGTTTTAAACCATCAACATTCAACTTGAAACCAATACCAACTATTTAACCATGCGCCAATGTATCAGCTCATATCAATAGTTTAACCAATGCGCTGATGGGTCTTCATATAATCAACATACCAATAGTTATGGAAACACGAACATATGCATTATATTAAAATATATATATGAAGGATTTAATCATAACCCCTATGTATTTTCATGAAACCAATGGTCAAATAGGTCAAATAAAATGCAAATCCAAATGCCAATGCATTACAAACTCGATTTCGCCCGTCAACAAATCCAATTATCAGATCTTTGATTGGCTTTAGGGGGGCGCCTTTGTGGTCAAGGGTTTGGCTTAGGACTATGATAATCCTTGCTATAGTGGGAGATCTGTGGTATTGATTTTTTAGGTGAAAAGAAATGGAAAGTAATTCGAAGATGGAGATCGAGAAGTTTAATGGGAAAAGTTTTGATTTGTAGAATCTCAAGATGGAATATTTATTGGTGGACAAAGATCAGTGGATCGTGGTATATCCATATATTGCACCTACAATAACTTCAACATATGATTGGAAAAATTTGGATCAAAAGGAAAATAGCACAATCTGACCGTGTCTCTCAGATTCAGTATTACTGAATGTGTCAAAGGAAGATACAACCAAGGATTAATGGGATAAGTTGGGGAAGTTGTATCAGTCTAAGTCCCTAGTAAATAAACTATTCCAAATAAAGAATATGTATAACCTGAGGATGAGAGATGGAGACTCGATGACAGAGAATTTGAACGCGTTCAATATTGTGGTAAGTCAGTTAGTATATGTTGAGATTAAAATTTCAGATGAAGAAAAATGTATCAGTTTACTATGTTCTTTACCAGACTCGTAGGATAGTCTAGTTGTGGCCATAGGTAGTTTTGAGCACTCAACACACCCTAAAAAGCCTATGTCAGTTTTCCACTTTTTGGGTACCACTTAATCTTTGCACTATCTGAATTCAATTTTATTTTGAGAAATGTTTTGTCTTTGCTTGTTCTCTTATCGCGTGTTAACTTTTCAGGTTTGTTTAACTCTTGAAACTCCATGAATTAAAATATGCTTAACACTTAAATAAATAATAAATAGCCAAAACACATTGCTCGACGCACTCTAAGATTTGACATTGGAAGGAATTAATAGGCGAAAAAGAGACACTCGAAAATCCTCAAGTTGTTGAGCACCGATCTTCACCGGTATTGACGAAAGGAAGTTTTTTGTTTCATGACAAGTATCACATACATAAATTGTCGATATTCGATCCCCTTTGGCATTGGTAAAAGGCGAAGGGAGGAACATTTAGAAGGAAAGGAAACAATATCACTGATGGCCGATAACCGACACGCTTGTTGGAATCAGAAAAAACCAAATCACGACGTACATTGTTACCACGCGAAGGAGTTTCCCCAATCGCAAATCCTCAGAACCTTTTCAACATTGGCGATCCTAGGATTAGTTTAAGAATGCACAACTAGAAGAAAGTCCTGACTCTGACTAATACCTGTGAGTTAACTCACCGGTCTTCATTTCCACATGTCCCAATCCAGTTTCTCCATGTCAGCACCGTACGATGAAATCGATCAACATTGAAGGTTTTTCGCAGAAGGATATCAACGAAAGCACCCATAACACATTGCCGATCCCCGATTTTCCCACTAGTAAAGCGAAACGATGGGACATTTTAGCGCTAGATACGTTTAGATTCAAAGCATTTAAGGGACTAATTAATTCTAAATCTCACATTAGTTGCTACTTCATGTGCGAATCAAAAGGCCATTTGAAATTATCGATAGAACACATCACTCTCCACGCCTCCACCATCAACCCATGATGAATTAAATTTGTAGATATTTGATGACAGATTTGTTTGAATTTCACTCATCACCCAAATTAATTGGTCGATGCGACACGATAAGTTCTTCCCCATTTAAATTCTCTTGAGCCACTGTAAATGAAACCATTCTGCGTTCAGATGAGTTTCAGAGAATCTAGAGGAGAGAAATGAGAAATTCAAAGCAGTCGAGATCCCATGAGTATCCAATAACCAGTTAGCAAGCTTTATAGGTATGTACAAGTCTTGATTTTTTGTGCTTACCCTTCATATATGCACTTTATCTAGTGTTTCTCTATACACAGGTCCTAAAGGAATGATTTTGATTGCAGGAACAATGCCTCCAAGAAATCCAAACACTAGGCGATTGACAAGAGCATCGAATCTAAATGAATCAGAGGTGGGAGAAGGCTCTTCCCCAACGACCACAAAATAATTAGAATTTTCCCCAAGGCCAGAACTAGTCATCAGGACATATACCAGGAAGGATTTCACTCAACCTCTAGCCTTTAGAGACACAGAGGAAAACATAGGGGGAAAGGCGGTACTCCTACATTGGGGAGAACTCTTCAAGAAGATCAACTGGGAATAATTCCCAGAATATATCCCGCACACCGACCCTGATATGAGAAAGCTTGACGATGGGGTTTTTCCGAACATTCGAAGATCGTACCTACACATGGTGGAAATAAGAACTCTAGTGTTCCCCTACATAGAACTATTGAAGTGGCTCATCGAACACACAGATACACAAAATGTTTGATTAACGACATCAATGGAGAGTGTTTCGGGGTTTTCCTTTCTGTAGAGGTGCATGGTTACTACAAGCTTAGAGACCCAGAGGAGCGACTAAACATCGATTTCATTGTAAACTTCTACGAATGCCACGACATTGGTCAGGTGATGGATTCATGGTGGAGAGAAGATAAAAAATACACCAGTCAGACCTCCGGCTGGTACCAGACGACCAACCTAAAGGAGTCGTATATCTATCTAATGGCTCTCATATCCTGGTTGTATGGGGAGAAAGACTGTTCTAGGTTTTCAGAGACATGGATGCCTCTAGCTTACACAATGGCCATTTTAGAGAGAGATTCAATTGGGGAGCCATCATTTCAAATCAACTAAGCATATGCATACAACATGCTCAAACATCGAAAGAAGGAGAGACTCCATACTTCTACATGGCTTCATATTTATTGGATGTCATGTGCGCCATAAATGTCTTTTCTAGCATGAACTTGAGATGACATGCCTCAGAATGCCCAGTCAATGTTTACTTTGGTGTCTTATGGGAGAATAGGTACAACAAATCCTACTCCCTCATCTGTGATGAATTCATCACACGCATTGATTTTATTCTTTTCAAGAAAGAATGTCCAAGACTATCGATTGTGGCCAAGAAGATGATATCAAAGGTTGGTCACTGGTATCTGGATGAGCGCGATACCTACATCAGGGTTTTTGGGGCCACTAGAGCACCTCATCTCCTACCAACACATGTCCTTGACCAACTTGTTGTGGGGGAAATCTGTTACCAGACCATCCTGCAAGGTTACAACGCTACCCTGGTGAAGGATAAGAGGCAAACATTTATACCTTATGGATTCCGTATAGGTTTATACCTAGTAAAAGAAACCGCTCAAGCCAAGTAGGAAGGACTAAGACAATTGGATTTCCTCTTCTAGACCAGACGTTTCCAAAAGCATGAACCAAAGGGTCTAGTCTTGAAACATGTGTCTCAAGTGTCGTCCTGCTCGCCTTATGCCCATGAAAATTTTGGAGATGAGGTCTTCACCGAAAATGCTTAGGATTGGGATGAAGTTGTTGTAAGGATGGCTGACCCTAAGATGACAAGGTTCAAAGCTATGATCCTGGATGAACATGTAACAATCATATAATAATCGGCTCAAGGAGCCCTCAGGGCCAGAGAAGAAATGATAGTGGTGGAATTAACAGAAGCCCCCCAGGTAGCGGTTGAAGAAACATAGATTCCCTAGGCAATCCTGGTGCAATATAGAAGTTCCCCCGAGGCTTAGGAAATAAGAGAGAGGGGGTTACTCATGTTAGAACATGCACATCAGATCATTTATCAGCTGGAAGATGACCTGAACATCATAAATATGTTAAGGCTCCCTCTCGACAACCCGGATGGAAGCCAGATGGGCCCAGGTGACCTTGAATTCATATATCTCAATGACATTACTGGGTTAGATGACCTTGAGTTCATGACGCCACTGGCCAGATCACCAACAGGTGTTTTAGCTCAGCCAAGTATTGTTGAATAATAGTAGAGGAACGATGCGTCAAACCCCTTAAGTGAGCTGACAAAGATATATGACGATGATGAGAGACCAGAAGTATCTCTTGTGAGCCTTGTGCATATCGAAGAAGAAAAGGGACCAGAGAAGACATATTCCCCTGTTCCCAACATCCAAATACAACAAGTTCACAGATGAACGACACCTATTCACTGAAAGGATAGCCAATCTCTAGGAAGATACCCTCATGGCACTTGAAACGTGCAAAGATATGGAGCGGTGGTACAAGAAAGGGCAATATGACATGGAAATAATTGAGTATATCAGCACAGCGCAAAAGGGTCGAGAAGTCGAAGAGAATGACATCCAGATATTAAGAGAAAGCAACATCGACCGCATCAATAAATTGGTCGGTATTGGGAAAAAATGGCGCGGGAGCCTCACTGGGAGATTCAAGAAAAATGAGCCAAGTGCGAGAAGAGTTGGGTCAAAATCAACAAGGAAATGAAGGATATCGGACTCCTCGAGTTTCACTTGCCCAATGAATTTGTCGGCTTGCATGATATAGTTAAATCACACAGCGAGAAAGATTCATCATGGGCCAAAGAAATAGAAAAGGTGATAGACACGGTGCCAGGTCAGGTGTGGCAGTTTATGGAACACCCGATCAAATCTTGGGCTATGCTGCAATAGTTGAGTGCCAGTCTAGTCAAGTATCGGGCACATGCAATAGAGATAAGAGAGATTTAAGTGACCCTGATGGAACAACATAGATTCCCGTACGCTAACACATGCGAGGATATTTTTATCCAGTGGTCAGAGTACGAGAAGAGTCACCCTCTTAAGTGATATCTTGAGATGACTCTTAGAAGAACTAATAGAAAAGAACACCACGTGGAAAATTTGGTTTTACTTATCTAAACTTTAGCCGTTATTTTTAGTTAATTTTATGTTATAAATAGGGGCATCAACCGACTAGTTAAGGGTCGATGGTTGTTGCAAGAAACTCTCATTTTTTGTTTTGTTAAGAACTATTTCAGAGCTGCCTTTAATTAAGAAGTCCTTTTGGACTAGAGACAAGTTTATGTTTTCATCAAATGCGTGTATGATTGGATGTGGAGAAGAATTATTTCCTGTTTCGTCTCATGAATGGATGCAGTAACGAGTAAGAGCTATTAAATCTATTCATAAGTTATTTGATGCAATGTTTTATAGTTCTTTATTTAATGATGAAAATGAATCGTTGTGTTATTATGTGATGGATGATTAGAGTTAAGTGAATTATTTTACTTGCCATTGTTTATCGCATGCATGTTTTATTCTGATAATTTGTATCTCAGTCAGTAATTGGAATACTCACATGGTTAATGTATTAGTACTAGGATTGTGGTAGACGATCATTTCCTGCATGATAGAGTAAATGGTTATCCCAATCTTAGCCTCTTCTCCAACTTAGACTCTTCTCCAACTGTTTAGTTTGTTTCTCTAGATTTATCTTATATCAGTCCTACCTAAGAGAAAACAAAAAAAGAGAACGTCCAAACTGGAGGAGAAAGCCTTCACAAGAAAACATAAATCCCATCGATTAATTGGCTGGATCGCAAGATCTAGAGAACCATTCCACCATTAAACGCTGTAGAGTCTGATTGGGCCTCGGTGGCGGGTTTGGTTCTTGCTGTTGAGTTAAAGGGATTTAGGACCCATCAACAAAATTGACACTAGAAGGAGGGCTTGAAGAATGAATGGATGAATACATATGTCACATAATATTCCAGACAACCTGTAGATTTAAAACAGCCCACATGCATGGCTAGTCATTCCCAAGACAACCCACACACACTGATTACTCCTGAAATGAGTAAATCACCCCAGCACGAGGAAGAATGCTTGTTCCCTGATATACCTTATGCTCTTCCTCATGAGGAATTGAATCAATTTAGAAGAATCACAAGAGCATACGCCTGACAGATCGGTGGGTTGTCCTTAGCTCCGATACTTCCTCGAAGACAAAAAGTAAGCAGACCAGTGGTCGACACCCCTGACCAGGTTTTTGTGCACATAGTAGAATACCTAATATATTTATCAATCAATGAAATAAAAAATCCTCTTAATCTAATCCCTAAAATGCCAGTCGACGACTTCTCTGAGCCGAACAATTTTTTGGAAGAGGAAGATTTTAAATCAGGATCCAAAGATATGGACGACAAAAACGACCATGATGAAGAAATGAGAAACACACTATCCTATTAAAACCCAAAGTGAAACCCTTTCAACAGAAGCTACAGAAGTATCATCCATCCCTGGAACCTCTCATGTGTCAGTAGTTAAAGAAACTACTTGATTCCAAGATCATATTTCAATTTAGACACTCCGTATGGGTAGAAAATTTGGTTCCTGTGAGGAAAACATCTTGCGAAATTCGTCTACGTGTAGATTTCAGAAACCTAAATAGAGCTTCAAAAAGGACAACTACCCAGTCCCACCAATGGAGAAACTCTTGCATACTGTGTCTGGATCTGAGATTTTCTCCGTGCTGGATGGTTTCTTAGGTTACAACCAAGTTCTAGTTTCAGAGGAAGACCATTTGAAAACTACCTTCCGAACCAAGTGGGGAACCTTTTCCTATAAAACGCATTCCCTTTGGGTTAATCAATGCAGGAGAAACCTTCCAAAGGGCCATGGACGCAGTGTTTCGAGGACTGATTAACATATGTGTAGTAGTTTATTTGGACGATGTAACAGTGTATTCTAAGAACAGAGAGGAACATATCCAACACTTAACCCATATTTTCGAAAGGTGTAGAAAATACGGTATATATTTAAACCCCAAGAAAAATATCTTTGGTGTTGAGGAGGGTAAGCTATTAGGTCATATTATATACCAGGAAGGAATTTGTATAGACCTAGAATGGGTCAAGGCTATAACTCAACTCCTGTTACCTCACAACAAAAAGGCAATGCAATCCTTCTTCGGGAAAACCAATTTTGTAATAAAATTCACCCCCTATTCCGCCGAGACTATTAGACCATTACAAAAAATGATCCACAAAGATGATGAATTTATGTGGGATGATGAATGAAAGGATTCCTTCAGAAATACTAAGACTGTGATATCTCAAGCTCCAGTGTTGCAAAGCCCCGATTTTAGTAGATATGTTTTCCTCTATATTTTTTCCTCCGACCAATCGTTAGCTACAGTATTGACTCAGAATGATGATGACAAAAATGAGGCTCCTGTGTCATTCATGAGCACTAATATACAAGGAGCCGAACTAAATTATCCTTCCATCGACAAGTAGGCTTATGTGGTTTACAAAGAGGTGAAACATTTCAGATCTTACATCCTAAAGAATCATACCAAAGTCATAGTGCCTCACCCTACGGTTCGATCCTTATTCACTCAAAACGAGATGGGGGAAAAAGGGGGGAACTGTATGATAGTAGTCCAAGAATTTGATCTGGATATAAAACCTCCTAAACTATTTAAAGGTCAAGGATTGTGCAAACTGGAAAATAAAGCCCAGGATCAAATAAATGATGACCCCGTATGGGAAAATGAATTAGCATTGTGGGGTGTTGAAGCGTGACATGTTTCCCTAGGACAAGAGTCGTGGTATGAGAAGATGACTTATCTCCTACATCATGGTACTTGTCCAAAAAAACTAAACCCTAGGGAAAGGAGAGCCCTCAGGTTGAAATAAACACAATATTGCCTCATAAACTCAGTAATCTTCCGTGTTAATTACGATGGGTTAATCTTAAGATGTCTTGAACGCGAAGATGTGGACAAAGTTCTGAAGGAATTACATGATGGTCCTGCATGTGGAAATTTCACAGGAAACACTACTTCTCATAAGATACTAAGAGCTGGCTATTATTGGCCTACCTTGTTCAAGGACACTCACACATACGTTAGGAACTACAAGACGTGTCAAATAAGCGTGGGGAGGGAAAAGAGAGTATTTGTCCCACTCCAAATGATGGTTGTTTCTAGGCCATTCGAGCAATGGGGGTTAGATATCATAGAGGAAATTACACCAAGTTATTCAAAACAACATAAGTACATACCACCAATTATTTCACAAAATGGGTAGAAGCCATTCCCTTGACTCATGTAAACGAGAAGATGGTAATCCAATCCATAGAACAACAACTAATCACAAGATTCAGTGTCCCTTATGTCCTTGTTTTTGATAATGAAACTTAATTTTCTTCCACCCTATTAACGAAGTTTTCTCTAGACAAATAAATCATAAATAAATACTCTGCAAATTACTATCCACAAGGAGACGAAGTGGCAGGATCAACTAATAAGAACCTAGTGAGGATATTACAGAAAATAGTTGCAGACAACCAGAAGAATTGGCATAATTCACTTTATAACACTTTATGGGATGACAGAATCACACCCAAGGAATATATAGGCAATTACCAATACTTTCTTTCATACGGGAAGGAATCTGTTCTCCCAAACGGGCTATATCTTCCATCGCTTCAACTCGGTCAGAATTCCAGAGGGTAGCCCTCATCAAACTTACAACAAAGAATTGACACCCTGCTCATGTTAGAAGAAGAAAGGGAGAAAGATAAGTCAAAGTTCCTAGCTCACCAACAAATAGTTAAAATGTGGTTTGATAAGCATAAGGCTAAAGAGAAGAATTTTGAAGTAGGGAACTTAATCTTAAAGTGGGACAAAGAAAATGAGCCTAAAGGAAAACATTCTAAGCTTCAGAATCTATGGCTCGAAACTTTCCAGGTGGCTGATAAGATTGGGTTAGGCATGTATCGACTGTAGAATCTGATGGGGTAACCTCACACACTCCTAGTGAATGACCAATCCCTAAAACAATATTTTCATTAAAAAAAAAATTTGTTTATTTCTTGATGCATCGATTTATCTTTTTTGCATTCATACTTTTTTGTTTTATATTTTGTGAGTGTAAATTTGTGCTTTTGAAAGATTGTTTTTATCAAGAAAATGGTTGACCTCAAATCACGTGACATAGATAACTCTCTTCCTAACTCTCCGCTCACATACAAACATAAGAAATGCTAAGGAACCTGCGTTCATTTCAAGGGATTCTCTATGTAACCTGCAGAGATGAACAACTTTGGAGAAATGCAGACTGTATGCTTAGTGGTTTGGTAAAACCTTAAGGGTAATATGGTAATAAGGAAAGGACTACATGCACCTCAGAGATAGATCTAGTGAGTTTCACCTTAACCATCTCATTTTTGCAAATAACAGACATCCTCCTTTCCCGCTCGTTCAGGGCATTCTGCTGAAATAAAAGTCAACTATATCAAATGAGAGCACAATGGGAGAGGGTATGCAGATATATTCATCGAGGCTATGGATGATTGCTGGTAGCAGAGCAAGGTCTGTGATGTCGAGGTGACTCCTCCGGGGCTATGGATGCTCATAGGCAAAAAGGAAACATCGTAGAAAATGAATGAAGCTAACTAAAAGGCCTAGTGCCAGCGAATTATTTACTGAACTCTTGCCAAAAGTGGGCATGGGTCAAGGTTACAGGAAAATAAGGTTGAATAAAGGTTAAAAAACCCAACAAGTAGGCCCAGATGCATCAACATGGAAAATTCCAAATGCAAGGGTAAAAGAGGCTCTGATGAAAACTAGTTAAGTTCCTAATCAAATTTTGCATCAGCTAAGCCTGAGGAAGGAACAAAGTTTCTGCTTTTTCCCAGTAAGTCTCCATTTGTTGAGTACTCAAAAAACCCTAAAGAGCCTATGTCAGTTTTCCACTTTTTGGGTACCACTTAATCTTTGCACTGTCTGGATTCAATTTTCTTTTGAGAAATATTTTTTCTTTGCTTTTTCTCTTATCGCATGTTAGATTTTCAGGTTTGTTTAACTCTTGAAACTCCATGAACTAAAAGAGGTTTAACACTTAAATAAATAATCAATATCCAAAACACTTCACCGGAAGCACTCTAAGATTCAACATCGGAAGGAATTAATAAGAGAAAAAGAGACACTCGAAAATCCTATGGTCACCGAGTGTTGATCTTCACTGGTATCGGTGAAAGAAAGTTTTTTGTTTCACGACAAGTATCACATACAGAAATCGATGATATCCGATCCCCTTCAACATCGGTAAAATGTGAAGGGAGTAACATTTATAAGGAAAGGAAACGATATTGTCGATGGCTGATAACCAACACACTTGTCGGAATTAGAGAAAACTAAATCACGACGAACATTGCGACCATGCTAAGGAGTTTTCGTCGATCTACGATCCTTGGTACCTTTTCAGCATTGACGATCCCAGGCTTAGTTTAAGAATGCATAACTAGAAGAAAGTCTCGACTCCGACTAATACTCGCGAGTTAAGTCACCGGTCTTCATTTCCATGTTCCCTAAGCCAGTTTCTCCATGTCAGCACCATACGATGAAATCGATCGACGTTGGAGTTTTTTTGCAGAAGGATATCGTTGAAAGCACCCATAACACATTGCCAATCCCCAATCCACCCACTAGTAAAGCGACATGATGGGACGTTTTAACGCCATATACGTTTATATTCAGAGAATTTAAGGGACTAATTAATTCCAAATATCACATTAGTTGCTACTTCATGTGCGAATCAAAAGGTCGTTTGAAATTACCGGTAGAAAACGTCACCCTCTGTGCCTCCGCCATAAAACCACGTTGAATTAAATTTGCAGAGATTCGGCGACAGATTTGTTTGAATTTCACTCATCACCCAAATTAATTGGTCGATGCGACACGGTAAGTTATTTCCCATTTAAATTCTCTTGAGCCACTGTAAACGAAACCATTCTGTGTGCAAAGGAGTTTTAGAGTATCCAGAGGAGTGAAACAAGTAATTCAAAGCAACCGAGATCCCCTGAGTATCCAATAACCAATTAGAAATATTTACAGGTATGTACCAGTCTGGATTTTTTGTGCTTACCCTTCATATATGAACTTTATCTAGTTTTTATCTATACACAGGCCCTAAAGGAATGATTTTGATTGCAGGAAAAATGCCTCCAAGAAATCCAAACACTGGGCGATCACCAAGAGCGTCGAAGCTAAAGGAACTATAGGTCGGAGAAGGCTCTTCCCCAGTGGCCACAAAACAATTAGAATTTGCCCTGAGGCCAGAACCAGTCATCAAGATATCTACCAAGAAGGATTCCACTCAACCTTTGACCTTTGGAGACATAGAGGCAAACACAAGGGGCAAGGCGGTACTCCCACACTAGGGACAACTCTTCAAGAAGATCAGTCGGGAAGAATTCCTGGAATATATCCTACATAATGACCCTGATACGAGAAATCTTGACGATGAGGTTTTTACGAACATTCAAAGATCATACCTGCACATGGTGGCAAGAAGAAGTCTAGTGTTCCCCTGCATAGAACTTTTCAAGCAGCTCATCGACCACACAGATACACAATTTTTTTTATTAACGACGTCAATGGTGAGTGTGTCGGGGTTTTCCTTCCAGTAGAGGTACATAGTTACTACAAGGCTAAAGACCTGGAGGAGTGACTTAACACCGATTTCATTGTAAACTTCTATGAACGCCATGAAATAGGTCAGGTGATGGCTTCATGGTGGAGATAAGATACAAAATACACCAATCGAACCTCCGGCTATTACCATACGACCAGCCTAGGGGAGTAGTATATCTATCTAATGGATCTCATCTACCGGTTGTATGGGGAGAAAGATTGTTCCAGGTTTTCAGAGGCATGGATGCCTATTGGCACAGGGGGCAGACCCAAGTTTCAACACTCAAGAGCACACCAACAAATCCCTAACTACCGACCCTTTCGGCAACACCTGCGAAGTAGATGAAGTCTCACCCGAGGTGGAGGCAGGGGTGGTTGCAAGACTCAGGTGTCTGCAACCTTGGCTAGGACACAGATCTATGATTATATCCTTTATAGAGCACTTAGCATCATTCATTAATCACTATTCACCCTTATTGTACTTTGTAGATAAGACAAAATGTCGCAATACTTGCTCAGATATAATATATTTCAGTGCTTAGTAACAACAAAAAATATTAGATCTTGTAGATCAGCACTAAGTGTCCTCATACACATTAGATATACTATTCATATAAATCTAGTGAATAAAAAAGAATAAGAAAATATATCTAATCATGGCATAACACTTAACAAGATAAGGAAAACATAAGGAAGCAACAACACAAAGCAGGACACATAGGTTTACGTGGTTCACCCCCACCCTGGGGCTACGTCCACAAAGTCTTCTTCTTCTTTATTAGCTTTGGTCAATCTGATTACAGCACAGAGCTCAACTTGTACTCCACATAGGATAGGATATTTGAGCGCACCTCACCAGCTCCTCCTTCCCCAAGTAGATCTAGCAAAAGGCCTTCTTACAATCTGTGCACTCAGCACTTACAAAACTTGCAATCAACTCTGCAATTCTCTTACAATCATGCACAAATCATTTACATTCGATCACACAGATCTAATTACTAGCACTAAGCCATTGGATCTTCTTACATTGCCTAGATACTTATTGATACTTTACAACATAGGCCTAAACATGGGTAAACCCATGGGCCAACATCCCTTTTCCCATTACATTAAACCAAAACCCTAAAAAGGGCCCCAAAAGTGGGCCAAGATCCCATGATCTCTACTTTTCCTAGTGCTCCATCTTTGACAAGGTGTCGATGTCCAAAAATGGTCAACTATGACCAAGTGTTCCTCAAAACTTGGTCAAGGGACAATAGGCCCCCAACACTCACCTGTGACTTGTCCCGAGTCACTTTGGTCTGATCAAATCCTCTTTTGAATGTCTTGATATTGGCCCGAGTTACCTCAACCTGCTGCAGTGCGACAACCTCTTTCTTAGTGAACTCCTGGATCACTGCATCATTTATTGGTCCTTCCATGCACTGTTCTGTGGTGATGGAAACTTGTTCAAGATTGGCTGCCTGGATCTCAACTTCAGTGAAAAGTTGGCATGCTTTCTCTTGGACTGGTTGAAGTCATTGAGAGACTTCCATCACTTTACTTTTCAGCATGTGTACCTGTTGTTGGGCGGTGCGTTTCTCTGGAAATCGCTTCATTCTCTCGACTAGGGTCAAGGCCTTCAGTTGCACTTGTAACATATCTACATGTTTCTTTGCTTCTTGGAGATGTGCTTCTTATTTATGCAATTCTAGGTTCTCTGTGAGGTTCTCATAAGTCTGGGCACTTCTAGTGCTCAACTACTTACATTCCAAAGCCAAGGTTTTTAATCGGCCAACTGCACTACGAGGAGTTGCTTCCCTCAAATATCTTACTTCTTTTGGAGTCTCGGGAACGGTACGAAGTTCCATATCTGTGATGCACTGTTGAAGTTGATGGATTACTTATTCAAGTTGTGTCACCTACTATGGGACACATTCTTCAAATTTCACTTCAATGACCGTCACAAAGCGAAGTGCTTTGTGAACTCTTTCTTGTACTTCAAGTTGCTCTACTAGCAACTGGTCCTTGCTCTGCTGTAACTGTGATTTTTCCTCCTCCCACTTCACTTCCAGGGTAATATTTTCCTATTATACCTTCCTCTATTGTACTCTAAGTGTTCTTTGTACCTATGCCAAAGCTTGGGTGGCTTGCACTATGCTTTCTTGAGCTCGTCGAAGGCAAGCTTCAACTTTCTCAATGATCTAGCGTAATTGGGTGCTCTCATCTGTTGTTCCTGTTGTTTCAATTGTCACAAGAGCCATAAAAACTACTCTACTGGACTAGAGTGTCTGCTGCACTTCTTGAATTTCACCCTTGATCTGGCTGAATACCTCCTGCTTCTTCACTTCTTGCTTTTCTGCGTTCTCTAGTGAGGCATCAGTCAGCGCAATGATCAAGAAATCAAAGTCATCCTGTGTGAGGGTAGTATTAAACTTAGTTTGGGTGGCCTTAGATTTATTTTTGGATGAGGGATTTGGTGGGGTAATATTCCTTTTCTTGGAGGGATCCTCCTCCTCTCTAGGTGGAGTAACCTCACCTTTGTTTTTCTCAACTTCTGTGCCACCTAGTTCTTCACCATCACCTCCCTTCGGCGGTGATATCAAAGTAGTCTTCGTGGATGTGCTATGGATATCTTGGACTTCCACATCCTTCTTAGTATTTTGCGGTCCAGGTGTAACTGACATAGCTTTAGGGCTATCCACGTCGGACATCTCCGCAGGGTCTTCTAGAATGATGAGGTTCGACGACCATTCCTTGGTAATCTTCTCCAAATATTCTTTTGTCAACTTATAGTACGACTGGAGTTGTTGTTTGTGCTCATCCACATATTCTGTGATATAGGTGAAGTGACGGTCTACGCTGAATTTGATCAAAGGTCTAAACCTATGAACTGTGTTTGGTGTGATGCACGGTGTAGACTGGATTTCATTCTTCAATTGATTGTAATAAGAATGGAAGACGACATTGGATTGCCACTGCTTGTTCATGTCATTGGAATACCACAACGTACAGAACTTCGCGGCCAGTGGTTCAAAGAATTCGATCTCCAGAAAAGTGGCACCTTCTGGTAGCTCCCAAGCGATGAAAGCGATAAGTATGAGAAACCAACTAAAGTGGAACTCATACCCTTGGTCTTGTGCTTGTCTATAGTCAAGCTCTAGCTGATTTATAAGATACTTTGTCTAGTTCATTTGTAGTCCCTCCGCGCACTTCCCAGCGAGGTCAACTACAAATTTGGTCACTTGTGTGGGTCTATTTTTGTGGACTAACTTCCCTGCGATCAGCTAGAAACTAAGGTGCACTGCTGCATTCTCAATGGAGGTTGCCTTGTAACCTCACGTGCCCTTCTCTAGATTTCCATACATGTCTTTTATTCACTAGGTGAGAGCGTAATTTGCGGTCTTTCCATGGTAAAACTCATGTGGGTCAGGGCCCTGCATGCTTAGCCCTATGATCCGATTGATCAGAATCAGATCCACAGTGATGCGACGATCCAACCATAAGTATCCTCCATGGTAGCAGGACAACAACAATCTGACACATGCATTTACTTCCTGATGCCTCTCAAAATGAGGAATCTTCATTACATTGAGGAGGGTTGACTGTGCGAGGTTATGGGTCCATTGCTGAGGGACAATATTTGGGTTCCTCCCTTTTGTGATAGTTAAGTACTTTTGTGGGGATATCATACTGTAAAACTTGCAATCTCCAAGGTTAAAATCACTAGATTTCAGTGCAGTGAGCTTATCCTAGTCAACATGAACTACACGCACCCCTTTCGGGAGGTACACAGTGACCACATCATAGTCGAAGTCTTTGGGTACAGTTTCTCAATTCAATATGATGCTTAGTGGTGGTATATACTTAGGCAAGATACTTGGGATCATATTCACAGTGGAGAAGTCGTTTCCGAGCTTAGATTGTCTTTCTGAAGGCAGTCGAGATGGTCCTACTCGAGCAGTGGAGGGGGAAGCTGGTAATGCTCTTGAGGACAATGCCTATACACTTGTAGACATTCCTCACTCTGACATGAGTCTCTCAGTCATTAAGTCAATTTTAACTTCTTCAACGATTTTCTTAGCAGTTCTGAGCTCGTTCGACATACAAACTTGGGTCAGCTATCTCGGGTGTAAGAGGAATTTAGAGACTACAGTGAATAGTATGGGAATAAGGCAATGATCTCATGGTGAGTTAATCTCAGGTTTTGTTCTCAAATGCTCACTTAGAAAAAAGTATTCTCAGTGCATGGTGCGATGGAATAAGTAGGGAAACTTAGTAACGGTTTGCTGGCAACGATTATGATCCTTCATTAACTCTTGTTCGACCCATTATGGCGCTTTTCAATGGTTGGATGATGAAACTTATTGATTTTCTGCCCGTTCAGAGCAGAATTCGAATGGATATATCGACCCCAATGGATATATTTCTTCATCATGGTGAAGTACTTTATGTCGTTGTTCTGATATCTCGGCGAAGTATCCTCTAGAACCTCTTGTAACCTTACAGTATTATCCCTTTTCTTTCTTAACTTTCTAGCCTTCTTCCCAGTGAGATTCTTCTCAATAATGATTTTACCCTTCTGATGCTTATCTTTTGTGGTCTTAGTTACTTCACGTTGTTGAAAGTCTTTCCTAGGGTTCCTTGATAATACTTCTTCTGTATCAAAAATAGGTAACTCAATCTTCTGTAGATCCTCCAGTGTTCTCTTAGCCTCGACATCAGAGTTGCTAGTATTAAATATCTGAGATCTGTTCTTCTATTCTTCAATTAAGTGTGTGATCCTTCTGGTCATAAAGTCTTTTAAATATTGCTTCTTCTCTTCCAAAACTTATTCTTCCTCTTTTCGTATGTCTTGTTCTCTACCAATCCAAGGTTTTCCTATGAGCATGGTAAACGGGGCGTTGTCTTCAACAAATTTAATAATCTCAAAGTCTTCCTCTGTTGAAGTTCCATTGATAGTCATAGGCATCTGGGCGAGCCTTCCACATAGGTTTACTATCTTTCCTCTGAATAAACTTGTTCCGCCTAGGGAAGGGGTCAAGGCAGTATTTCCTATAACTTCCCAAGTTCTTTCTGGCATAATGTTCACTTGTGTTTCTTCATCAAGAATATAGTCAATGTCGAAGTCCCCTATTCTTTCTTAGACTTGATCCTTTTCTTTGAAGATCTCTGATAGCCTAACATGTCGGTGATCATTCAAGGTTTCTTTCATCTGTAGAAATATCTTTTCTGATTCCTTCTAAGTTTCTACTATTTCTGGATCTGCCTTAGGGTTTTGTTCATTCAGATTCATTATTTCAATATTAGCAATCATTCTAGGGAAATCCAACACTTCATGGTCCAAATATTTGCAACAGAGACAACTAGATCTTCCACCAGGGCATTCCTTAGCAAGATGTCCCGGTCTTCTGCAACTATAACAAAGGGTTAACTGTCTCTTTCGTTTAAATGTTTCTCAACTTCTTCTATACTATGCACTAGGATCATGGTAGCTAGCCTGCACAAAACTCTTTCTAGGATCCTTCATCCACTTGTTAGTCCAGACATTCTTTCTATGCATAGGTATAACATATCTATCATTATACTTATCAAATCTATTCATATCAAACTTTCTTTCATTGATTAATGCCCTAGTTTTGAAGCTAGGACAGAATCTATCAAGCATACCTAGATCCATGTTTTAGAAAAAACAAATTCACTTATCTTACTTCTACAGAGCACAAATATTTCAGATCCAAATTTTTTTGATTATTCTTACCTTTATTTTAGCACAGAGCTTACAGATCTTACCTCTTTTCTGCAGATCTGACTTCTTTCTTTCAGAAATTTCCACTTTTACTTTTCTTAGAGCACATAGTGTTCAGATATCACTTCTTTTCTTAGAGCACAGAGCGTTTATATATCACTTCTTTTCTTTGGATCCGATCTTCCTTTCTTCAGATATGACCTTATTCTTGGCACAAATCTTCACAGGTCGAGTAAAAGGTTGTGCACTAGGGAAACAGATCTCCACACAGAGCTTTATTCTGCACAAAGTTTCTTCTTCCTCAGTTCCTAGCAATCACAGTTTGAGGTCTCGACAACAGAACCATTTGTTGGCACAGGGGCAGACCCAGGGTTCAACACTCAAGAGAGCACCAACAAATCCCTAACTACCGACCCTTTTGGCAACACCTGCGAAGCAGATGAAGTCTCACCCGAGGTAGAGGCAGGGGTGGTTGCAAGACTCAGGTGTCTGCAACCTTAGCTGGGACACCGATCTGTGATTATATCCTTTACAGAGCACTTAACATCATTCATTCATCACTATTCACCCTTATTTTACTTCACAAATAAGATAGAATGTCGCAGTACTTGCTTAGATATAAGATATTTCAGTGCTTAGTAACAACAAAACATATTAGATCCTGTAGATCAACACTAAGCGTCCTCATACACATAAAATATACTATTCATATACATCTAGTGAATCACAAATCATAAGAAAATCTATCTAATCATGGCATAACACTTAACAAGATAAGGAAAACACAAGGAAGCAACAACACAAAGAAGGACACACAGGTTTACGTGGTTCATCCCCACCCTGGGGATACATCCACAAAGTCTTCTTCTTCTTTATTATCTTTGGTCAATCTGATTACAACACAGAGCTCAACTTGTACTTCGCATAGGATAGGAGTTCTCTGCGCACCTCGCCAGATCCTCCTTCCCTGAGTATATCTATCAAATAGCCTTCTTACAATCCATGCACTCAACACTTACATCACTTTCACTCAGCTCTACAATCCTCTTACAATCATGCACATAGCATTTACATTCGATCACACAGATCTAATTACTAGCACTAAGCCATTGGCTCTTCTTACATTTCCTAGATACTTATTTATACTTTACAACATATGCCTAAACATGGGTAAAACCATGGGCCGACATCCCTTTTCCCATTAAATTAACCCAAAACCCTAAAAAGGGCCCCAAAAGTGGGCTAAGATCCCGTGATCTCTACTTCCCCTGGCGCTCCATCTTTGACAGGGTGTCGATGTCCAAAAACGATCAACTATGACCAAGTGTTCCTCAAAACTTGGTCAAGGGCCAACAATGCCTCTAGCTTACAAAGTGGCTATTTCTGGGAGATATTTCAACTAGGGAGCCATCATTTCAAAGCATATGAGCATCTTCATACAACATGATCAGACGTTGAAATAAGGAGAGACTCCATCCTTCTACATGGCTTCTTATTTACTGGATGTCATGTGTGCCAGAAATGTCTTTGCCTACATGAAGTTGAGCTGGCACGCCTCAGAACTCCTGGTCCACATTTACTTCGACATCTTAAGGGAGAAAATGTACAAAACATCCTACTCCCTCATCCGCGATGAATTCATCACACACATTCATTTTATTCTTTTCAAGAAAGAATGTCCAAGACTATTGGCTGCGACCAAGAAGATGATATCAAATGTTGGTCACTGGTATCTGGATGAACACCATACCTACATTAGGGTTTTAGGGGCCACCAAAGTGCCTCATCTCCTACCAACACATGTCCCTGACCGACTTGTTGTGGGGGAAATCTTCTAGTAGACCATACTGCAAGGTTACAACGCTACCCTGGTGAAAGATAAGAAGCAAACATTTATACCTTATGGATTTAATATAGATTTCTTCCTAGTAAAAGACACCTCTCAAGCCAAGAAGGAATGACTAAGCCAATTGGAGTTCCTCTTCTAGACTAGACGTTTCCGCAAGCATGACCCAAAGGGTCTAGTCTTGAAACATGTGTCTTAAGTATCGTCTTGCTAGCCTTACGCCCACGACAAGTTCGAAGATGAGGTCTTCACCGAAAATGATCAGGATTGGGATGAATTCATTGCAAGGATGGACGACCCTAAGATGAATAGGTTCAGAGCCATGAACCTGGATGAATAGGAAACAATCATAGAACAATCAGATCAAGGATCCCTCAGGGATAGAGAAGAAATGATAGTGGTCAAAGTAGAAGAAGTCCCCCAGGTAGCGGCTGAAGAAATAGATATTACCCGAGAAACCCCAGTGCAAGATAGAAGTTCCCCTGAGACTCAAGACACATGAGAGAAGGGGTTACTCATGTTAGAACATGCACAATGGATCATTGATCAACTGTAAGATGACCCAGATATCATAAATATACCAAGGCTCTCTGCTGACAACCCATATGGAAGCCAGATGGGCCCAGGTGACCTTGAATTCATAGATATCGATGACATTAATGGGTTAGATGACCTTGATTTCATTATTCCACCGACCAGATCACCGACTTGTGTTTTGTCTCATCCAGGTACTGTCAAAGCATCATAGAGGATCGGTGCGTCAAACCCCTTAAGTGAGATGATAAATATATATGACGATGATGAGAGCCCAAAAGTATCTCTTATGACCCTTGTGCATATCGAAGAAGAAAAGGGACCAGAGAAGACATATTCCCTTATTCCTGACGTCCTAATACAACAAGTTCACAAATGAACGACACCTATTCACTGAAAGGATAGCTGAGCTCCAGGAAGATACCCTCATGGCACTTGCAACGTGCAAATATATGGAGTGGTGGTACAATAAAGCACAATAGGCCGTGGAAATAATCGAGTATATTAGCACGGTGCAAAAGGGTTGAGACACTGAAGAGAACGACATCCGTGTGTTAAGAGAAAGCAACATTGACTGCATCAAGAAATTGACCGACTATTGGGAACAAATTTCGTAGGAGCCTCACTGGGAGATTCAATAAAAATGGGCCAAGTGTGAGAATAGATGAGTTAAAATCAATAAGGAAATGAAGGATATCAGACTCCTCGAGTTTGGCTTACCCGACGAATTTTTCGACTTGCGTGACATAGTCAAATCACACACTGAGCAAGATTCATCATGGACCGAAGAAATAGAAAAGGTGACAGACATGGTGCTAGGTCAAGTGCGACATTTTATGGAACACCCGATCAAAGCTCAAGCTATGCTGCAACAATTAAGTGCCAGTCTATTCAAGTATCTGGCACATGCGATAGAGATAAGAGATATTTACTGGACGTCGATGGAACACCATAGATTCTTGTATGCTAACATGTGTGAGGATCTTTCTATCCAGTGGTTGGAGTACAAGAAGAGTCACCCTCTTAAGTGATATCTTGAGATGAATCTTAGAAGAGATGATAGAAGAGAATGCCACATGGTGAATTTTGTTTTACTTATCTGCACTTTAGCCGTTATTTTTAGTTATGTTTACGTTATAAGTAGGGACATCGATCGATTAGTTAAGGGTTGATAGTTGTTGCAAGAAATGCTCATTTTTGGTTTTGTTAAGAACTATTTCAGAGATGCCTTTAATTGAGAAGTCCTTTTGGAACAGAGACAAGTTTATGTTTTCATCAAATGCGTGTATGATTGGATGTGGAGAAGAATTATTTCCTATTTCGTCTCATGAATGGATGTAGTAACGAGTAAGAGATATTAAATCTATTGATAAGTTATCTGATGCAATTTTTTACAGTTCTTTCTTTAATGATGAAAATGAATCATTGTGTTATTATGTGATGGATGATTAGAGTTAAGTGAATTATTTTACTTGCCATTGTTTATCGCATGCATGTTTTCTTCTGATAATTTGTATCTCAATCAGTAATTGGAATACTCACATAGTTAACGTATTAGTACTAGGCCTATGGTAGACAATCATTGCCTGCATGCTAGAGTAAAGGGTTATCCCAAGATCAACCTCTTCTCCAGTTGTTTAGTTTGTTCCCACTTTGTAACCTAGTTGGTTTATACCGACTTTATCTTATATCAGTCCTACCTAAGAGAAAACATAAAAAGAGAATGCACGAACTGGAGGAGAAATCATTTACAAGAAAACGTAAAGGCCGTCGATTAATTGTCTGTATCGAAAGATCTGGAGAACCATTCCACCATTAAACGATGCAGAGTCGGATTGGGCCTTAGTGGCAGGTTTGGTTCCTTCTGTTGAGTTAAATGGATTTAGGACCTATCAACAAAATTAGCACTAGAAGGAGGGATTGAATAATGAATGGCTGAATATATATGTCACATAATATTCTAGACAACCTATAGATTCAAAACAACCCACATGCATGGCTAGTCATTTCCAAGACAACCCACATGCATGGCTAGTCATTCCCAAGACAACCCACATACACTAAGTACTCCTGAAATGAGTAACTCACCCCATCACAAGAAAGAATGTGTGTTCCATGATATACCTTATGCTCTTCCTCATGATGAATTGAATCAATTTAGAAGAATCACAAGAGCATACGCCTGATAGATCGATGTGCTTTCCTTAGCTCTGATACTTTATCGAAGACAAAAAATAAGAAGACCAGTGGTCGAAACCCCCAACCATTATTTTGTGCACATAGTAGAATACCTAACAGATTTCAAAATCACTGAAATTGAACATCCTCTTTATCTAATCCCTGAAATGCCAGCTTGCGATGTCTCTGAGCCGGACGTTTTTTAGGAAGAGGAAGAGTTTAACTCAGGATCCGAAGATATGGAAGACAACAACAACCATGATGAATAAAGGGGAAAACCACATCTAAAAAATCAACCTTGGTTTTCCAGAGATGCTTTTTCCATCCCTGGATGAGTACATAACCTTCCCTAACACCCAGAGAAATTACTTCCTAAATTTGACCCTGAAACTTCAGGATTACCTGAAGACCATATCAAGAAATTCCTACTAGCTATTAGACTTATGAATGTCCAACATGAAGACGTAGTATGCAAGTTATTCCCCTACATTTCAAGAATTCAGCTTCCACGTGGTATTTTAATTTACCTGTAGGATCCATAACAGGTTGGACAAATTTTCAAAATTATTTTTTAGATAAATTTACATAAGAAACTAATACAGGAGATTTGATGGCTGAGTTGTTTGCTGCCACCATGAGTTTGAAGGAAAGGGTCAAAGACTTCAACCAAATATTCACAACTATATTAAATAAATTCCAGCTCAAAGCTAAGCCTACTCAGGAGTTGCAAATCGAAGTATATGCTAATACTCTCCCAACTTCTATTTCCATGTTTGTGAAGAGGGATGAAAAACGAACCATGGCTGAGAATTTTGAAGAAGCCAAAATGATAGAGTTCCAAATGAAAGGATGCAAAGAAATTCAGGTCTCCTTAGTTAATAAAGAAGCTCAACCCCCTCCCTAGAGGGGACTATTTCTCACTATACCCCTAGGGAAACAAGCAGAACAAGCTCCTGAAAAATGGAAGTGGGGACATAGAGGACCTACAACGCATGGTCAAGAAGTTGTCAAACGAAATCATAGACATGAAGAGAATTGAAGGGGAGGGAAACCAAGGCCAAAGACCCTCTAAGAATTTCTTTAAATGAAATCCATTGTTCAAATAAATTGAACCTCCCCCAGCCAACCTAAACATTGATCTGGGAAATGTAGCATCCAACTCTTTCTTCACTTATCACCAAGAGAGCCACTCTCAAAGAGACTGCCCTCAATGGGTGCATGCCATGAATTTGATGGCCAATCAGTTTCTAGAAAAGGTCTCCCTAACTGAACAACCAAGTGGGTCAAATATAAATATCTTTGATCAAGAAGAGGTTGATCCACCAGAAGAAACAAGCATGTTGATATGGGATTCTGACCTAGCTATGCCTTCCAATGACCTGTTTGAGGTTCAAGAACCACCTGTGAAAGTCTTGGGTGTGCAAACATGAAGTAGGGGTCAACCTGTCTCGAACAACCTTACCATGACCCAAAGTATGGGAGGAAAGCTAGCTCTTGATCACCCGAAAGCACCCTTTTCCCCCTGAAGAAACCCTATAAACCTACATACACAGGAATCACCCAAGTTGTATTACAACATAGTTGAAGATTTGAAGAAGTTGAAGGCTAATATATCAGTTATGGACATATGTAGGATCCCTCAACAAAAGGAATTCCTGTTACAATCTTTGAAATTAGTAGAAAATCCTATGACAAGCACTGATCAGGGATGAAATCTAATTCCCACAGATCTAGGGAATAAACCAACTGTGAACACCTACTCTGAAGATAAGAAGGGGAAACCTTTTGTCACACTGTTCCTCTTAACATTTTAAGTCTTCAACAGGAACCTCCATAACCGTTTGGTCGACTTAGGAGCATCTTCTGATGTTATGCCCTTTTCCATTTTCAAAAAATTAAACATTGTTCCTCTCAAAAGCGATAAACGTGTAATACAACTGGACAAAACCCAGGTGAAGGTCATGGGAGAACTCAAAGATGTAATGATAAGAATAGAAACACATCCTAAATTTGTGCAAGTGATTGACATAATTTTAGTAGATATCCCATAATATTATGGATTATTATTAAGATGAGACTTGTTTGAGAAGTTAAATAGATACTTTAGTACAGACTAGGATCACCTTTGGTTACCATTAAAGGGGCACACAAACATGATCATAATTGATAGGGAAATATATCTAAAACATATTGTTACTGACCTAGAAACCCTAAAGGAGCCCTCATCAACAACTTTCCCTGTGCTAGGAAATTACTCGTATGATTCCTACTTCAGGAAATTCTCCCCTCTCTCATCTAATGTTCTCCTTACCCAAAAATATGAAATGATTTTTTGAGAGGAATTGCCGACCACGACGGAAGAAACCCTATTTTTCCAAGAACCTGTGTTAGAGATCACATAACTCATGGGAGGAAAAGAGGAGAGTAATAAGAAACGGGAAGCTAATATATTTTTCCCACAAGTTTGGAACTTATACTTTGATGGCTCTAAATCGCAAGAAGGGTCTGCGGCAGGGTACATCCTCATCAGTCTGAAAGGTAAACAACATTTCCTATCCTATAGACTAGAGCTCAAATGCACAAACAACACTGCCGAGTATGAAGCTCTAGTACAGGGGCTAAAGAAGGTCATAGATTTAAATGTCAAAGAATTGAAGGTTTTTAGAGACTTTGAAATCATTGTCAGGAAGATAAGGAGTGATATACATTGTAACTCTCCACACCCAAAGAAATACCAACATGAAGTGCACAGGTTAATAGAAAATTTTGAAGCTTTCAACATTACAACGATTCCCAGAGCAAAGAACATTCTTGTTGATTCTATGGCCACCGCTACTTCAAGGCTGTCACCTATGGAAGATTATGAATCATCCCATTTCACTATGGAGCTACTGTACAAGCCATCGGTGCCCAAAAAACTTTCTAATTGGAAGGTCTTTGAAGGAGATGAACAGATCATAATATTACTGACTAACCAAGATAAATTCAAAGACTCGGCTATTGATGATTAAGTATTCCAGGAACAATCAACAAAATTCGATCCTCAGACAGATGAACCAAATGATAGATCAAAGTCTCACATAATTCCGAAGGGATTAGATAATTTAGAGAACCTTTTTGACCTAAAAGAAAGATTTAAGGGGTCAAAAAAAGCGAAGACCGGTAGTTCTTGTCCTATGCATGAAACTATAAATCTAGGAACCCTGGAAAACCCCAAGAATGTAAATCTTGGTAAGACAATATCTAAAGAGGAAAGGAAGGCCTATCTAACTTTTTTTAGAAAATATCAAGATGTTTTTGCATGGTCCTACCGGGATCTGAAAAATTACTATACTCGTATTATTCAACACACTATCCCATTAAAACCCTAAGTGAAACCCTTTCAACAGAATCTCTGAAAGTATCATCCATCCCTGGAACCTCTCATGTGTCAGGAGTTAAAGAAACTACTCGATGACAAAATCATTTTTCAAGTTAGACACTCCACATGGGTAGCAAATTTGGTTCCTGTGAGGAAAAAGTATGGGGAAATTAGCTTATGCATAGATTTCAGAAACCTAAATAGAGCTTCAAAAAAGGACAACTACCCAGTCCCACCAATGGAGAAACTCTTGCATACCGTGTCTAGCTCTGATATTTTCTCCGTGCTGGATGGTTTCTCAGGTTACAACCAAGTTCTAGTTTCAGAGGAAGACCATTTGAAAACTACCTTCCGAACCAAGTGGGGAACCCTTGCCTATAAATGCATGCCCTTTGGGTTAATCAATGAAAGAAAAACCTTCCAAAGGACCATGGATGTATCATTTCGAGGACTAATTAACAGATGTTTAGTAGTTTATTTGGAGGACGTAATGGTGTATTCTAAGAACATAGAGGAACATATCCAACACTTAACCCACATTTTGGAAAGGTGTAGAAAATACGGTATATCTTTAAAAGACAAGAAAACTATCTTTGGTGTTGAGGAGGGTAAGCTATTAGATCATATTATATCCGAGGTAGGAATTCGTATAGACCCGGAATGGGTCAAGGCTATAACTCAACTCCCATTACCTCACAACAAAAAGGAAATGCAATCCTTCTTCGGGAAAATCAATTTTATAAGAAAATGCACCCCCGATTTCACTGAGACTGTCATACCATTACAAAAAATGATCCACAAAGATGATGAATTTAAGTGGGATGATGAACAAAAGGATTCTTTCAACAATATTAAGACTGCGATATCTCAGGCTCTAGTGTTACGAAGCCCCAATTTTAGTAGAGATTGTTTCCTCTATACTTTCGCCTTCAACAAATCACTAGATGTAGTATTGACTCAGAAGGATAATGACAACAACGAGGCTCTTGTGTCATTCATGAGAACTAATATCCAAGGATCCGAACTAAATTATCTTGCCATCGACAAGTAGGCTTATGCGGTTTACAAAGCGATGAAACATTTCAGATCTTACATCCTAAAGAATCATACCAAAGTCATAGTGCCTCACCTTGCGTTCTGATCCTTATTCACTCAACAAGATATGGGGGAAAGAAGGGGGAACTAGATGGCAGTTGTCCAAGAATTTGATCTGGATATAAAACCTGCTAAACTAGCTAAGGGTCAAGTATTGTGCAAAGTGGTAGCTGAATCCCAAGACCAAATAAATGATGACCTCGGATGAGAAAACAAATTATCATTGTGGTGTGTTGTAGTGCCATATGTCTCCCCAGGACAAGAGTCCTGGTATGAGAAGATGACTTATCTCCTACATCATGGTACTTGTCTAGAAAACCTCAAACCTAGGGAAAGGAGAGCCCTTAGGTTGAAATCAAAATAATATCACCTCATAAACTCGGTATTCTTCTATGTTAATTACGATGGTGTACTCTTAATATGTCTCAAACGCGAAGATGCAGACAAATTTATGAAGGAATTACATGATGGTCCTCCAGGTGGACATTTTGCAGGAAACACCACTGCCCATAAGATACTGAGAGTTGTCTATTATTGGCCTACCTTGTTCAAGGACGCTCACACATACGTTAGGAACTTCAATATGTGTCAAATAAGCGTGGGGAGGGAAAAGAGAGAAGTTGTCCCACTCCAACTAGTGGTTGTTTCTAGGCCATTCGAGCAATGGGGGTTAGATATCATAGGGGAAATTACACCAAGTTATTCAAAACAAAATAAGTACATACTTACTGCCACTGATTATTTCAGAAAATGGGCAGAATCCATTCCACTGACTCATGTAAACGAGAATGTGGTAATCCAATTCATAGAACAAAAAATAATCACAAGATTCAGTGTCCCTTCTGTCCTTGTTTTTTATAATGCAACTTACTTTTCTTCCACCCTGTTAATGGAGTTTTCTCTAGACAAAGGAATCATAATGAGATACTCCACAAATTACTATCCACAGGGAAACAAAGTGACATAATCAACTAATAAGAACCTAGTGATGATATTAAAGAAAACGATTGCAGACAACCAGAGGAATTGGCATAATTCACTTTATAACTCTTTATGGGCCGATAGAGTCACACCCAAGGAATATATAGGGAATTCACCATACTTTTTGGTATACGGGAAGGAATCTAGTCTCTCGAATGGGCTATATCTTCCATCCCTTCAACTCACTCAGAATTCCAAAGGGAAACCCTCATCAAACTTACAACAAAGAATTGACACCCTGCTCATGTTAGAAGAAGAAAGGGAGAATGCTAATTCAAATTTCCTATCTCACCACTAGATAGTTAAAAGGTGGTTTGATAATAATAAGGCTAAAGAGAAGAATTTTGAAGTAGGGGACCTAGTCTTACAGTGGGACAAAGAAAATGATCCTAAAGGAAAACATTCTAAGTTTCAGAATCTATGGCTCGAAACTTTCCAAGTGGTCGAGAATATTGGGTTAGGCACATATCGACTGTAGAATTTGACGGGGGAACCTAACGCACTCCCAGTGAATGGCCAAGCCCTAAAACAATATTTTCATTAAAAAACAAAAAAATATTTCTTGATGCATCGATTTATCTTTTTTTCATTCATACTTTTTTTCTTTATCTTTTGCGATCGTACTTATTCTCTTTTGAAATATTGTGTTTAGTAAGACAATTGTTGACCTCAAATCATGCGACATAGATAACTCTCTTCCTAACTCACCACTCACATACAAACACAAGAAACGCTGAGGAACATGTGTTCGTTTCAAGGGATTCTTTATCTAACCTGCGCAGATGAACAACTTTGGAGAAATGCGTAAGTGTTTTCTTGGTGGCCTGGTAAAACCTTAAGGGAAAGATGATAAGAAGGAAAGGACTACATGCTCCTCAGAGACAGAGCTAGTGAGTTTCACCTTAACCATCTCATTTTTGCAAATAACAAACATCCTCCTTTCCCACTCGCTCAGGGAATTCTCCTGAAATAAAAGTCAACTATATCAAATGAGAGCACAATGGGAGAGGGTATGCAGATATCTCCGTTGGGGCTATGGAGGCTCACTAGAAGTGGAGCAAGGTTTGTGATGTCGGGGTGACTCCGCTGGGGCTATGGATGCTCACGGACAGCGAAACAACACTGTAGAAAATGAATGAAGGTAATTAGAGGGCCTAGTTACAGTGAATTATTTACTGAACTCTTGTCAAAAGAGGGTGTGGGTCAAGGTTACAGGAAAATAAGGTGGAATAAAGGTTAAAAAACCCCACAGGTAGGCCTAGATGCATCAACCAAGGAAATTCCAAATGCAAGGGTAAAAGAGGCTCTGATGAAAACCAGTTAAGTTCATAATTATATTTTGCATCAGCCGATCCCAAGGAAGGAAAATAGTTTCTTATTTCGCCCAGTAAGTCACAATGTTTTGAGCACTCAACACACCCTAAAAAGCCTATGTCAGTTTTTCAGTACCCCTTAATCTTTGCACTGTCCAAATTCAATTTTCTTTTGAGAAATGTTTTGTCTTTGTTTTTTCTCTTATCGCATGTTATCTTTTCAGGTTTGTTTAACTCTTGAAACTCAATGAACTAAAAGAGTCTTAACACTTAAATAAATAACCAATAGCCAAAACACTTCACCCGATGCGCTCTAAGATTCAACATCAGAAGGAATTAATAGGCGAAAAAGAGACACTCGTAAAGCCTCACGTCGTTGAGCGGCAATCTTACTCGGTATCGACAAAAGGAAGTTTTTTGTTTCACGACAAGTATCACATACATTAATCTCCAACAACTGATCCCCTTCGACATCGGTAAAAGGAGAAGGGAGTAATGTTTAGAAGGAACGGAAACAGTATCGCCGATGGCCGATAATCGACACACTTGTTGGAATCGGAGAAAACCGAATCACGACGAACATTGCGACCACACTAAGGCATTTTCCCCCATTTACGATCCCTGATACCTTTTTAGCATTGGTGATCCCAGACTTAGCTTAAGAATGCACAACTAGAAGAAAGTCCTGACATCGACTAATACTCGTGATTCAAGTCACCGGTCTTCATTTCCACGTGTCCCAAGCCAATTTCTCCATGTCAACACCATACAATGAAATCAATCAGTGGCCGAGTTTTTTTTGCAGAAGGATATCAATGAAAGAACCCATAACACATTGTCGATCCCCGATCCATGCACTAGTAAAGCGACACGATGGGTTGTTTTAGTGCCAGATACGTTTAGATTCAGAACATTTAAGGGACTAATTAATTCCAAATATCGCATTAGTTGCTACTTCATGTGTGAATCAAAAGGCCATTTGAAATTACTGGTAGAAAAAATCACCCTCCACGCCTTCGCCGTCAACCCACGATGAATTAAATTTGCAGAGATTTGGTGACATATTTATTTGATTTTCACTCATCACCTGAATTAATTGGTCGATGCGATACGATAAGTTCTTCCTCATTTAAATTCTCTTAATCCATTGTAAACGAAACCATTCTGTGCGCACATGAGTTTCAGATAATCTAGAGGAGCGAAATGAGCAATTCAAAAAAACTGAGATCTCGTGAATATCCAATAACTAGTTAGCAAGCTTTACATGTATGTACCAGTATGTATTTTTTGTGCTTACCCTTCATATATGCACTGTATCTAGTGTTTCTCTATACATAGGCCCTAAATGAATGATTTCGATTGCAGGAACAATGCCTCCAAGAAATCCAAACACTAGGCGATCTCTAAGAGCGTCGAAGGTAACAGAACCAGAGGTGGGAGAAGGATCTTCCCCAGCGGCCGCAAAATAATCAAAATTTTCCCCTAGGCCAGAACCAATCATTAGGACATCTACCAAGAAGGATTTCACTCAACCTCTAGCCTTTGGAGACACAGAGGCAAACACAGGGGGCAAGGTGGTACTCCCACATTAGGGAGAACTCTTCAAGAAGATCAACCAGGAAGAATTCCTAGAATATATCCCACACAATGACCCTGATATGAGAAATATTGATGAAGAGGTTTTTCCAAACATTTGAAGATCATACCTGCACATGGTGGCAAGAACTACTCTAGTGTTCCCCTGCATAGAACTGCTAAAGTGGGTCACCGACCACACAGATACACAAAATGTTTGATTAACGATGTCAATGGAAAGTGTGTCAGGGTTTTCCTTCTGGTAGAGGTGCAAAGTTACTACAACATTAGAGACCCGAAGGAGCTAATGAACACCGATTTCATCGTCAAATTATATGAATGCCATGACATCGGTCAGGTGATGGATTCATGGTGGAGAGAATATAAAAAATACACCAATCGAACCTCTAGATGGTACCAAATGACCAACCTAGGGGAGATGTATATCTATATAATGGATCTCATCTACTGGTTGTATGGGGAGAAATACTATTCTAGGTTTTCAGAGGCATGGATGCCACTAGCTTACACAGTGGCCATTTCTGGGAGATATTTCAACTGGGGAGCCATCATTTCAAAGCAGTTGAATGTAAGGTAGCTAGAGAGGTAGTGGGGAGGCCCAGAGGGCCCATAGTGATAATAGTGGAGGCCATTCAATGTAAGGTGGACTAGGTCCACTATATTATTAAATAAGGCCCACTATAGTAGTTAGATATAATAAATGGGTAATTAGATATAATAAATGTAAGAGGACTTCTTAGAAGGTTCTACTTCTAGAAGATTCCTCCTCTAGAATGTTCTTAAGTGATGGTAACAATATATAAATGGGTTCAAGAAATGTAATGGGACATGAAGAGAAGTATTGTATTTGGAGCGGTATCTCAATAGGAGGATGCCCCCTCAAAGAGACAAGTGAACAGGAGAGGATCCCTTCCATAATAGGATCCATTGTATGGTGTTTCCCTACCTCAAGGGTTTGATATAATAAAGTGGTGTTTTTCTATATTGTTATTATATATATGTTGTGGTTATTTTTTATTCAATATTGGGTTCTTAATAATTGGTATCAGAGCACTTTCCTTGGCAGACATTGTGGGCAAATATTTTTTAATTTTACAGATTTTGTTTTTTTGGAGAAGAAAAAAGAGGGCTGCGACATTCCAGATATTTTTGGTATATTTCTGTGAAAAATTTGCATAACTAGGTTGTATATTTGAGTTACTCTCAGAAAAACACCCAAGTTGAAAAAACAATCGTCTAAAACGGAGTCCGGGAAGTCAAGATATTGAAGTTTTAAAATCTGCAAATTTTCAGGGTATTTTTTTGCGGATGACGATGCACATTTTTTTTATTTCTGTAGTATATGGAGGCCGAATTTGCCCAAACAAATTATATATCTGAGTTCTTCTCACAATTTCACCCAATTTAAAAAAAACAATCAACCGAAATGGAGTACGGGAAGTGAAGTTATGAGAATTTTAAATTCAACAATTTTTAAGGGGTTTTTCCAGAAAAAAGCCACGATTTTCTGTCGTAACTTATTGTTCTATTTTTTGGGTTTTTTCGTGACGGGTGTGGGACTGAAGAGTTCATAGGGTGCTCATATGGATATTTCCTCTCAAACCATCAAATAAATTCTTGAAGCATTCAAATATCAATTGTATGACACATTGAATGACAAATTGGATGCCTTTGGAGATGGCCTCAATGATAGTTTTCATAGTATTCAAGATTCATTGGATAACATGTTGGAGAGATTTATTATGGCAGACCTTAGGGATGAATATAATCAAGAAATATATACTTTTTATGATTTTGAGGCCGATTGCGATGATTAGTATATGGATAGTTGTCATTTCTGGGATGACAACCACTTCCATATTTTATTTGATGACTCTACTCCACCTTCTGTAGAGAACATCAATGTCCCACATCAGGAGCTACTTACCAGTGTCCAACCTGCATATTCTACAATGGTATTGTTCCTTCTAGATTCATATTTTATTATCTCCCACTATGTCGATGGATATTCTTATTTGGATCCACATGATAGGTGTTAGTATTGGGAGCATAATTTTCAGTTGGTTATTGGGTGTCGATATCTTCCGTGTGAAGTTCACATGAGAACTTGGACATGGGACCCTAGTTTACAATGGCATTTGGACTACTTCAACATGGTGGCTTCCATTTCTCAATGGGACCCTGGTTCTCTAGTCTACTTCGACACTATGGTCCACACTTATCCATGGGACCCTGGTATATGGTTGTACATCAAGCGTTGAGAACAACACCTTCATAAGGGGGATGGAATGTAAGGTAGCTAGAGAGGTAGTGGGGGGGCCCATAGTGATAATAGTGGAGGCCATTCAATGTAAGGTGGACTAGTTCCACTATATTATTAAATAAGGCCCACTATAGTAGTTAGATATAATAAATGGGTAATTAGATATAATAAATGTAACAAAACTTCTTAGAAGGTTTTACTTCTAGAAGATTCCTCCTCTAGAATGTTCTTAAGTGATGGTAACACTATATAAAGGGGTTCAAACAATGTAATGGGACATGAAGAGAATTACTGTATTTGGAACGGTAGCTAAATAGGAGGATTCCCCCTCGAAGAGGCAAGTGAACAAGAGATGATCCCTTCCATAATAGGGTCCATTGTATGGTGTTGCCCTACCTCAAGGGTTTGATATAATAAAGTGGTGTTTTTCTATATTGTTCTTATATATCTATTATGGTGCTTTTGTATTCAATATTGGGTTCTTAACATTGAGAATCTGCATACAATAGGCTCAGACACCAAAAGAAAGAGAAACTCCATCCTTCTACATGAATTCGTATTTACTGGATGTCATGTGCACTAGAAATAACTTTTCTAGCTAGAACTTAAGCTGACACACCTCAGAAATCTCGGTCCACGTTTACTTTGGCATCTTATGGGAGAACAGGTATAAAAAATCCTACTCCCTCATCTGCAATGAATTCGTCGCACACATTCATTTTATTCTTTTCAAGAAAGAATGTCCAAGACTATCAACTGTGGCCAAGAAGATGATATCAAATGTTGGTCACTGGTATCTGGATGAGCGCAATACCGACATCAGGGTTTTTGGGGCCATAAGAGCGCCTCATATCCTACCGACACATGTCCCTGACTGACTTGTTGTGGGAGAAATCTGTGACTAGACTATCCTCGAAGGTTACAATGCTACCCTGGTGAAAGATAAGAAACAAACATTTATACGTTATGGATTCCATATAGGTTTCTACCTAGTAAAAGACACCGCTTAAGACAAGAAGGAAGGACTAAGCCAATTGAAGTTTCACTTCTAGATCAGATGTTTCCACAAGCATGAAACAAAGGGTCTAGTCTTGAAACATGTGTCTCAAGTGTCGTCCTGCTTCCCTTATGCCCACGACAAGTTTGAAGATGAGGTCTTCACCAAAAATGCTTAGGATTGGGATGAAGTCCTTGCAAGGATGCCCGACCCTAATATGACCAGGTTCAGAGCCATGAGCCTGGATGACCATGCAAAAATCATAGAACAATTAGCTCAAGTAGCCCTCAGGGATAGAGAAGAAATGGTAGCGGTTGAAGGAGCAGAAGCCCCCAAGGTAGCGACTGAAGCAACAGAGATTCCCCGGGGAACCTCGGTGTAAGATAAAAGTTCCCCCAAGGATCAAGACACATGGGAGATGGGGTTAATCATGTTATAAAATGCACAACAGATCATTGATTAGCTGGAAGATGATCTAGACATAATAAATATTCCAAGGCTCCCTACTGAGAACTCGAATGGAACCCAGATGGGCCCAGGTGGACCTGAATTCATAGGTATTGATGACATTACTGGGTTAGATGACCCTGAGTTCACGACGCCACTGGAAGGATCACCAACAGGTGTTTTGGCTCAGCCAGGGACTATCGAAGCATCGTAGAGGACTGATGCATCAAATCCCTTAAGCGAGTTGATAAAGATATATGATGATGATGAGAGCCCATAAGTATCTCTTGTGACCCCTGTGCAAATCGAAGAAGAAAAGGACCAGAGAAGACATATTCCCCTATTCTCGATGTCCAAATACAACAAGTTCATATATGAATGACACCTATTCATTGCAAGGATAGCCGAGCTCTAGGAAGATACCCTCATAGCACTTGCGATGTGCAAAGATATGGAGCGGTGGTACACGAAAGCACAATAGGCTGTGGAAAGAATCAAGTATATCAACACAGTGAAAAAGGGCCGAGACACTGAAGAGAATGACATCCGGGTGTTAATATAAAGCAACATTGACTGCATCAATAAATCGGTCGAGTATTGGGAAAAAATGGTGTGGGAGCCTCACTGAGAGATTCAAGAAAAATGGGCCAAGTGCGAGAAGAGCTGGGTCAAAATCAACAAGGTAATGAAGGATATCAGACTCCCCAAGTTTGGATTTCTGAATGACTTTGTCGACTTGCGCGGCATAGTCAAATTGAACACCGAGCAATATTCATCATGGGTTGGATAAATAGAAAAGGTGACATACACGATGCCATGTCAGGTGCAACAATTCATGGAACACCCGATCAAAGCTCGGGCTATGATGCAACAGTTAAGTGTCAGTCTAGTCAAGTATCAGGAACATGTGATAGAGATAAGAGAGATTTACGCGGCCCTTATGGAACAACATAGATTATCGTACACTAACACGTGTGAGGATAATTTTATCCAGTGGTCGGAGTACGAGAAGAGTCACCCTCTTAAGTGATATCTTGAGATGACTCTTAGAAGAGATGATAGAAGAGAACACCATGTGGAGAATTTTGTTTTATTTATCTGCACTTTAGCCATTATTTTTAGTTAATTTTATGTTATAAATAGGGGCATCGATCGATTAGTTAAGGGTCGATGGTTGTTGCAAGAAACTCTCATTTTTGGTTTTGTTAAGAACTATTTAGGAGCTGCCTTTAATTGAGAAGTCCTTTTGGACCAGAGAAAAGTTTATGTTTTCATAAATTGCATGTATGATTGGATGTGGAGAAGAATTATTTTCTATTTCGTTTCATGAATGGATGCAGTAACGAGTAAGAGATATTAAATATATTGATAAGTTATCTGATGCAATGTTTTACAGTTCTTTCTTTAATGATGAAAATGAATCGTTGTGTTATTATGTGATGGATGATTAGAGTTAAGTGAATTATTTTACTTGCCATTGTTTATCACATGCATGTTTTCTTCTGATAATTTGTATCTTAGTCAGTAATTGGAATAATCACATGGTTAACATATTAGTACTAGGCCTATGGCAGACGATCATTGCCTGCATGCTAGATTAAAGGGTTATCCCAAGCTCAACCTCTTCTCCAACTGTTTCATTTGTTCCCACTTTGTCACCTAGTTGGTTTATATGGAATTTATATTATATCAGTCCTACCTAAGAGAAAACACAAAAAGAGAACGTTCGAACCGGAGGAGAAATCCTTCACAAGAAAACATAAAGCCCATCAATTAATTGGCCAGATCACAATATCTGGAGAACCATTCCACCATTAAATGTTGCAGAGTTGGATTGGGCCTCGATGGTAGGTTTGGTTCCTGCTGTTTATTTAAAGGGATTTAGGACCCATCAATAGGTAGTAATACAACATCCTTGAATTTTGATGAAGTGGTCTCATCTTTGTTTTTGGAGGAGATGAGACGAAAGAATATGGAAGGACAAAGCACAGACAAATTATTTGCAAGAGGACATTCCTAAGAAAGAAATAGGTCTAAGTTATCAAGTGGGATATCTAAGTCTAAGGGTAGATCTAAATCTACCAGAAAGTTTGTAAAGGTATGTTGGAGATGTGGAAAATAAGGGAACTACAAGAAGCAGTGTAGATCCAAAGTTGAGAAAAATAAGGGATGTGAAAAATCTCCTTCTACAAAAGAAAATACCTCCAAGGAAGAAGGAGGGGATGTGTACTTGGATTCTTCAAGCACACATGCAAATAATGAGGCATGGTTGGTTGACTTTGGTGCATCCTTTCATATGACTGCCCACATGGAGTGGTTTTGTGAATATGGAAGGTATGATGGAGGTAATGTTTTCTTAGGTGATGATTTAGAAACCAGAATCATAGGATGCGAAAAATTCAAGTTGATGCTCATAGATGGAAGGATTAGAACACTTCTTGGTGTTCTGCACATCCCATGTTTGGCTAGAAATTTTATTTCTGTAAGCAAAATGGACGATGAAGGGGTAAAAACAATAATTGAAAAGGAAACCTACAGGATGGTTCGAGGAGCAATGGTGTTGCTGAAGGGAGTTCGTTTTGGAACTCTGTATAATATGCAAGGAAGAACTATTATTGATGACTGTAATAGTTCCATTGTTCCTGATATTGGAGTTGAAGAAGAAAGAATGCCTACAATATTTGGATAAAAGGTTATGTTGTGGCATCAAAGAGTGGGGCATATCGGAGAAAAGGGTCTTCGCCTACTACACTATAAATGTATGGTTGAAGGTATGTCTAACTTCTCTCTAGATTTTGATTTCTGTGAACATTGTCTATATGGGAAGAAGAATCGGGTAAGATTCCCCTTTGGTGCAATGAGGGCAGAAGGAATTTTACAGCTAGTTCATAGTGATGTTTTTGGGCTTGTGTCAGTCCCATCATTGGGAAAATCTGTGTACTATGCCTCATTTATAGATGACTTCTCGAGGAATGCTTGGATATATTTCCTCAGGAATAAATCAAAAGTATTTGACAAGTTTAAAGATCTTAAGGCTCTTGTTGAGAATCAAACAGAGAAAATAATTAAGGTGTTGAGGACAGATAATTGCAGAGAGTTCTGTGGGAATGAATTTTAATAATTATGTAAGAAGTCTGATATAGAAAGGAAGAAGAATACTCCATATACACCTCAACAGAATGGAGTTGCAGAAAGGATGAACAAAACACTGATGGAAAAAACAATGTGCATGCTCAGTGGTGTCGGGTTAGGGAAAGAATTCTGGGCAGAGGAAGTGGGTACTGCATGTTACCTAGTCAACAGATCAACCTCATCATCGTTGGATGACAAGACTCCACAAGAGGTATGGATTGGTAAGGAAACTTCTCTCACACATATCAAGGTATTTGGCTGTGATTCATATGTTCATGTTCCAAAGGAAAATAGGAGTAAGCTAGATAAGAAGGATGAAAAGTGTATCTTTATTGGATATAAAGATGGTATCAAAGGTTATAATCTTTGGAACCCAGAAACTAAGAAGGTAGTGTATAGCCGATATGTGGTATTTAGAGAAATGAAGGATGTTGTTAAACAATAATTTCTACCAAATAAGGAAGAACCAAAGAAAATAGAGTTTGATTTAAAGGATTATGAATCAGACTCTATAGAAGAACATGAATAAGAAGAAGAAGATCCTCATACTCTAGTATTGAGGAGATCGGTTCGAGAAACAAGGCTACCGGAAAGGTATACTCCATCTGATTTCCATTCAAATTTTTCTTTGTCTATTACTGATGATGATCCTAGAACTGTCAGGGAGGAAGTGGATTCATAGGATGAAAATCTCTGGAAAAGGGCCATGGACAAAGAAATGGAAGATTTGGATAAGAATGAGTCTTGGGATCTAGTGGAGTTGCCGACTGGAAGAAAGCCTATTGGCAGCAAATGTGTATTTAAAAAGAATCTTAATGCAGAAGGAAAAGTGGAGAAATACAAAGCTCAATTAGTATCAAAGGGTTATTCCCAGGTTGAGGGAATTGATTTTGGTGAGATATTTTCTCATGTTGCCAAGTTAACCTCTATAATATTTATGTTATCTGTTGCTACTGCATTTGATTTTGAAGTAGAACAGATGGATGTGAAGAAAACACTCCTACATGGGGAGATGGAAGAAGAAATCTATATGAAGAAACCATAAGGTTATGTTGTGAAGGGAAAGAAGGAGCTGGTAGGCAAGATGAAAAAGTCCCTGTATGGTTTAAAACAATCATCAAGGATGTGGTATAAAAACTTTGATACTTATATGTTGGGACATGGCTCCACAAGAAGAAAAGAGGATCACCATGTGTATTTTAAATTAATTGGTGATCATCTGATTTATTTGGTCTTGTATGTGGATGACATGTTGTTGATAGGAAACAATAAGGAGATTATCAAGGATGTGAAAACTCAGTTGTCCTCTAAATTTGACATGAAGGATATCGATGCTTCAAATTTAATTTTGGGCATGGAAACTAAAAGAGATCGGAAAAAGAGGAAACTCTGGTTAAATCATAGAAAATATGTCGAGACAATATTGCAGAGGTTTAATATGCAAGAACGTAAACCGGTCAAGGTTCCTATTCATGTTGGGGTAACATTTTCTGCGGATCAGTGTCCCAAGACACATGAAGAGGAGGAGGACATGTCTCGTGTTCCATATGTGAGTGTATTTGGAAGTTTGATGTATGTAATGGTATGTACTAGACCAGACATTTCACATGTAGTGGGAGTTTTGAGCAGGTATATGTCAAAACTAGGGAAGGAGCATTGGAAAACAATAAAAAGGGTTTTTAGGTATTTGCATAGCACTGCTAGCTATGGATTGTGCTATGAAGGAAGACCAGGATTGGACAAAGTGGTGGATATACATGGATTTGTGGATTCATACTGGGCTAGAGATATGGATCATAGGAGATCTACAAGTGGGTATGTGTTTAACCTATTTGGAGGAGCAATACGTTAGATGAGAAAAAGACAGACTGTAGTGGCACTTTCAACTACAGAAGAAGAATACATGGCAACCAATAATGCAATTAAGGAAGAAGTATGATTACGAATATTGTGTTCAGGTATCGGGTTGGTACAAAAAGCTATAAGGATAGATTGTGACAGTCAGAGTGTAATTTTTCTGGCGAAGAACCCGACTTATCATTCAAAGACAAAGCATATTGATATTCAATATCACTTTGTGAGAGACATGATTGAAGAAAAGAAAGTATTGTTGATGAAGGTGGACACTTTGCATAATGTTGCAGATTCATTAACAAAATATGTGATCACTGAGAATTTCTCTTGGTGTAGAGGATTCATGGGCATTGCTGCCCTAGATTGTTGACTATGTAACCCTGTAACCCCCTGTATGCAAAGAAAAAAATAAGTGGGAGAATGTTGGGTATGTGTTATATTCTTTGCACGAGTAGCAACATCACATATTTAGTGTTGGATTACTGAGAGGAGGGGTGAATTAATAATAGAGAAATTTAATCCTTTTTAACCATATAATCCAAGTGTTATATCAATGTATCATTATCATCCAATAACTGTAGAGTAAATAAGAAATGAACATATGAACAATCATACACATACACAGTACACCCGTGTTTTACGTGGAAACCCAAAGCGAGAGAAAACCATGGAATTCTTTTTCTTATATGTCTTGAAGAATTACATTCATTGGAAGCACCAACTTCCTTTGTTTTCTAGCTGCAACTGGAAGGAGGCTCCAACCCCCTCGTTTCTCAGGCTACAACCTGAGGGAAGCTCCAACTCCCCAATTCTCTAGCTACAACCAGAAGGAGGATACAACCCCCTATGTTCTTCGGCTACAACCAGAAGGTGGCTACAACCACTTGTCCTTGCCCCGTACAACCACCCTGAAGTATAAGTAGAATGATGGAACCACTGTCACACTATCACTGTGAGATATACTACTATAAACCTGTACCAATCAACCTACACCAAATAACCTGTACCAATAACCTGAACCATGCATCAACCTGTACCTCAACCTGTAATAAACCTATACCATAAACAAGTGCATCAACCATGCACCAACCTATACCAAACAACCTTTAATCAACTTTTGCCATAAACAAGTGCATCAACCATGCACCAACCTGAACCTCAGTCTGTACCATGAACAATTGCATCAACCATGCACCAAACCTGTACAAATAACCTGTCACAACAACTTGTCCAGAAAACGTATTACAACAACTTGTATCATCAATCTTATCAACCAAATCATATCTACTCACCAATATCAATCACCAAGAAAAATCTCAAAGATGTGCATCGACCAAGCATAACACAACAACTCATAATCATTACCAAGATCAATATGTTCTTATAATAATACATGTATGATACATCATACATAAACCATGTGTCAACAATACTACTAACAAGTTCCTCCAACCATGTACCAAGTATGTACCAATCATGTATCAACTACTCATCAAGATGTACCAACTTCATCAAATATACACCTCATGTATGTGCCAACTCATCAACTACTTGTCTTAACCATGTACCCAACATGTACCTCAACCAAATGCCTTCATCAATTTCATCATCCAAATATGATTTGTAACTTTGTAATAGACTTGTTGTATATGATTAGATACCTGCAAACCTTCCTTAACTTTAACAACAAGAGACTAGCATTTTCATCAAACTTTTCTTTAGTTTCACATGACTAGTTTTGGATTAGTCAACAACCCTAACTTAAAATAATCATAACTTTGTACCTGTAATGAATAAAGATATGAAAATGATACACAATGTTCTTCAGTTTGTTTTATGCAATTCCTCCATGTTTCACTTTGGAACCTCTCAGAAAAGGAGTTATAGAAAAAATGACATACCTTTCTCAATTCTGGCTTATTCTAGAGAGAGACCTTGTAGAGCGTTGCTATAGTGGGAAAACCCCCCTATGGACTACACTAGGGTTCTAAAGTGCAAGCAGAGATAACCTTCTAAAGTATCCTACTTTTTACAACTATCCTGATAATACCCCACATTCATGTATAAAGTACAAAGTATAGGGATCTGGTAGGCCTACCTTAAACTCCACGTCCGGTGTCAATCCCAATGTGTTCGGTCGCTTCTCGATGGAAAATATCCTCCCAAGGCTGACCTACATTCACCAAAATACAAACAAGAAACTACAAACATGCATTCTATATACGAATTAGTGGGTTAGATGTCATAACTAAATGTAAATCAATCATACAGATTAAACACATCATATGGCGGGACGACAAAAGTACTTCTTTATATTAATCTCACAAAGTCACTTACAAAATGAGATCAATGACTGCTCCTCGAACCCAGTCCTGGGCTCCTCTTCACCAAGCTCCAACTGCTTCCACATATCCTTCTTCTCTCACACTTCTCTCTAGAGAATGGGCATGGGCTTATGGATGAGGAAAAAGGGCAAGAATAGGGAATTTTGGCTCAAAACTCACAATGTGGTTGCAAATTCTTGGGGCAAGGGGGGATTATGAAATGGGCAGAGTTTCACTGCTTTCATGTTTCTCTTTGGGATGGGAGCTCAAAATCTTCTTTTATATGCCAAAAATATAGTTATTCGGTTGGGTGACGGGCTATGGGTGGTCAATTGGTTAGGAAACTACCTAAAGGCATGTATTCCCTTGCAAATTTTTATTTTTTGAAACTTTTGTGGGTATACGAAGGTTGTAATGGTGCAACTAGCATACATACGCAGGAAGTAGTGATGCAACTAGCATACATACACGGTAAGTAGTGGTCAGGGCGCGTACATCTTCAAAAATTTGGTTTTTAAGAAGAGTTATTCAATATTGGCTTGGCAAAAATAGTAAGTAAGATGGTCTGCCGCTAGGTATGCATGTATGGTGCAAATTAGGGTTATAACAGATGCCCCCTAATGTGTTAGGTCAGAAGAGAATCTAATGGCTGAAATACATTACAAATCTTTACCAATGTACGAAGTGAGTGAGCCCGTGACCAGAGTTTGGGAGGTGCCATCTACAAAGTAATAATTGTCTCACCAAGGCGGGCATACCCATGCTCGGGATGAAATAAATCATGGATTCCAATCAAATACACTACAAATCCATGTTATATAACTATATAAAGTGTATCTATGAGTAGTACACAACATATCTACATCTCAAAATTAAAATATATACATGAATAGTATCCATCTTCAAGAAGCTATTGACACCTGATGGCTGGAGATGAGGCCTTTAGAGATCGAGAAACAACTTCAAGATCTTCAAAACTTAGGTAGGAGTGTAATTTGAGTGTATATCTTCACTACCCAGAGGTCTTTGATGACTTGTCAGGGAACAGATAAGAGGATCTCGATGATCAGGCAGAGAACATTGATTTTGAACAAAGACTTTGATTGGAATTTTGGGATGGTCGGGCATGAGGAAAAGATACAAATTGCAGAAAGGGTGACTCAAGTTGGGTAAAACTTCCATTGGATAATAGCATGATGAATGATGAGATTCAGGAAGCACGACATTGACATAAGTTCACAATGCAGGAGGCAACACAAACTCTCCATATGTTTGGAAGAATAACCAAATAGAGGAGGACACAACTCTATGTTACGAGAACAACTTCCTAAGGTCATATTAAATCCCAAGGCTTGACAAACAAACAGAATGATGTGCTTTGTCCAAGGGAGACTCATTGTGCTGCCATAAAAATAAAATACTTTTCCCATCCTCTTTTTGGGGTACATTTGATTTTTTTGTCTTTTTCAATATTTTGAAATCTTGAAAAAGAATAAAAGAATGCTACATTACAAAGGAGGAACGAGTGTCGCAAACATACTAGTTCCAAGTGCAAGGAACAAATTGATGCTTAGAGAAAGGAGACATGTGCAGGAAAAGGACACTCAGGAAAATTCCTCCATGGTTCAAGGTGTCAAGACACAGAGGCAAAGTGCTACAAGGCTTGTGTGAAAGGCATGCTTCAAAGGTTCAGTTGAAAGAAACATGGAGCCGACATTAGGTCAAAGACGTAGGAATGAAAATGTGATTAATAGGACACAATGATAACACCCTTCAATGTAATTTTAAATGAGCCTAGAGAAGGTAAGCTCGGTGGTTTTTCACTTTTAGAGAGTTTGAAAAAGTGTAAAAGAAAACTCCATTGGGTTACCTTTTTCGAAGATAGTCTAGTCGGTTCGAAAAAGGGATAAATTAGCACCGAAAAATACGTCTATTCAAAACCATTTTAACGAGTGTGACATAGAAAATATCACTTGACAATCTTTTCAATTTTAAGGAGTCTGAAAAGAGATTAACTATGGACTCGTTGCCTTTTTCTAGATTTAGTCTCCTTATCCTGAAAAAGGTGAAATTTACTAAGGAGAACTCTCCCAATGAGACAAATCTCCCGAGGTGTACCTTTTTCCTCCTTAATCTACAAGATGAAAAAAGGGATAAACTCATGCCAGTATATGTTTTTTTGAACGAATTAATGAGTGCGAAAGAACAAGGTCACTCGACAATCTTTTCAATTTTAAGTAGTCTGAAAAGAGATTAACTATGGACTCCGTAATGGATGTTCTTTTGGATTGGTTTAACGAGTGTGAAGAAACAAGCTCACTCAACGATCTTTTCACTTTTAGGGATTCTGAAAAGAGCTTAAATATGGACTCTGTGGAGGTTCCTTTTTCGTAAATTTAGTCCCTCAGGCCCGAAAAAGGGTTAAACTTATACCTAAGAATACTCTTCTAGCGAACCGAAATTCCTAGAGTATACCTTTGTTCATACAATTGACCATCCAGACCGAAAAAGGGGCAAACTACTACTAGACAGACGTGCCTTCAAATTTAGTTTGGCGAGTGTGAAGGGCAACAAGATCGCTCAACAATATTTTCATGTTTAGAGGGTCTGAAAAGGGCTTAAAAGAATACCTGTTTGTTTTTTGGGAGTCCCGAGGGTGAAGCCAAGAGTGATAATATATCATACATGTGAAGGCTCAAACTCGTAATCAAGACAATACTAAAAGGACTCTCGAGCCTATAGTCATTAGCGACGACACGGACACCAAAATGCAACTAGGATCTACCTAGGGAATCCATGTGAGGGTAGGCTCTACCAATAAATTACGACACTTATAGAGAAACAATGATGGTTCCGTGTCGCAATTTGGTGGGGTCGATCCTATGGTAGAGCGAAAAATACAACAAGGTGCAACAAGTGGAGGTGGAATCCTAACTTAAATGCACAAAGTTGGAAAAATGAATTTTCACCAAAGGAACTTAAAAGTGACCCAAATCCCAAGAAGTTCACTGAACCAAAAGTAAAGTAAATCGTAACATCTAATGAGAAACTCAAGAACCATGTTACATGATTTTCAAGCCAAAAAAAATGACAAAAAGGGCCAAAAAAGTCTATATATAGAAGTTGGTAGCTCATTATCACCATTGAAAATTGAGACTTGACTAAAAATCCAAAAACACCCCTTTGTTAAAGAAGTTTATTCCAAAAGCTTCAGTCGACGAAACAAACTTCCGCTTGGACCAAGTAAGTACAAACTAGTCCCTTCTGCATTTCCAATCTTTCTTTTTTCATTTATTTTTGTTTTTTGGAGAGGCGCACACATTTAAAAAGGCCAGCCCTATGTGTACACAGGCTATCCAAGAACAACTCATGTATGCACACAAGCAGAGAAAATTCTTCCCGCGTACATATGTGAATGTCCCCAATACAGCCCGCGTACATCCTCAAACATATGAAAAAGTTAAAAATGCATCATTTGACTCTCCTTTGAACTTGTCATTTTGCATAATGTATGTCCATTGGAGAGAGAGAGAGCATAAGGACATTGATTTGATGGTTGAGGAAGACCCTGATGCTGTCACTGCATTAAAACAATGCGGGTTGTGGAAATTCTTTCGGTGTCCTCTCATGCGGGAACAACCCAGGCTACTAAATGCCTTAGTGGATTATTGGCACCCAGATGTAGAGGATTTTATGCTCGAGGGGCAGTCATTGAATCCAATGACTGAGGAAATTTACTTCTTGACTGGCCTCTCAAGGAGAGGTGAACTAGTCAACCTTCATTCTTTTCCTCCTAGGCCACACAAGATTTCTGAATTGATCGGGTAATGCTGCAAGGCTGGAACAGATAAAGTGGGTTCCCAGGTACCAATCCACAAAATCACAAACCTATCACTGAAAGTGATAGTTTTACTTATTTTGTGGATCACTGGATCTGTGGCCTTACATCAGGCCTCCCGGGCGCATATGCATTGCACAGTATAATGCTTAAATGCACAAGAGTTCGATTGAAGTACAACCATGCTAGAGTGCATGAAGAGACAACTCACAGAGTGTCGTGGGTGGAACAACAAGAACTTTGGGTTCAGGACTGTTCTTTTCTCTTTCTTCTTCGAGAGGGTACCCACTCTTAGTCCCCTAGAGACAATACGGGGGCATGTGGCCTCCTTCCCAGCAGTATGCAGATGGCCAACAATGTTTCCATGACAGGGGGGAGGGAGGACTATCGAGGCCTTCGATGATAATTTTTTTGACTGGTGATCTTAGCAGATTCCAGCTATAGAGGACTAAACCTATGTTGGTACCAACTTCTCTAGATATCCTGACATTCTCATACCTCCTAGAGAGGAGCGAGGAGAATTAGGTACGCTTTTCTTTTAAAAGTTTTTAATTTTTAATTTTTTATTTCTTTTTTTATATATATCATTTTTTTTGTACTAGAGCACTTGAAAACTATGTATCTGTTATTTGATTCAATCTCCTAGGAACATGGATATATGTAATATAATCAAAGAAACATTCTAAGATATGTACCCTAAGGAATCGTTGATGTAGAGAAGGATCGTAAACACGGTAAACCCCATTAAATTGGGACAAAACCAATTATGCATCTAAGTAGACCCGGAGGTAAGAGATACCATGATACAAGGCGTCACGAAGAAACTCTATTACTGCACTGTATTCGACGACATTTTTTGTGGCATCACCTAAACAGATACCTCTAGAAGATAACAACTGGCCCTAGGGTGTGAAGATTACCCAAGATGCAGAAGCAAGCCTTCGAGTGTGTCAGCTAGCACCGTCCACAAATCCAATGAACACGTCTGATTCACTTGACATCTGCCACAGTGAAAAAGTTGACATAAAAAATGAAACGCCCATAAAACAAAAGAAAAAAACTAAAATGTATAATACCTATACATATATACAATAAGTCACCCAAGGAGACCCACCTACGAGTAATACTTCTTGAGGTAGAGCCCATTTCTTGGCTCCACTAAATATTTCCCTTCAAAGTTAGCCAGATGATAAGCGCCCTTCTTTAATACCTCCTTCACAATGAACGGTCTGAACCACATGGGTTTGAACTTGCTTGCCCCCAGGGGATCCTTATCTTGGTCATAGACCAGGATAAGGTCGTCTTCGAAGAAAATATGAGGATGAACAAACCGATCATACTGACACTTGACTCTTTGATTGTGAGCCTCATTAGCCAAGGCTACATCATGTCGTTGCTCATCGAGCTGCTCGAGATACAATAAGCATTCCTCAAGTGGTGAAGTATCTGGCAATAACTGTACTACCAACTTAAGATATGGGATATGGAATTCTATAGGCAAGAATGTTTCCAACCCGTAAACAAGTTAAAAAGGTGTACAGACATTCGGTAGGCCCACAATGCCAAGTATAACATCAAATGCCAGTTTGATTTGGACGAATTGATCGTTCGTTTTAGAATGGTCTTGAGTGACTTATTCATAGCTTCCACCTGACCATTCTCTTGTGGGTAATATAGTGATGAGTGTTCTTGTCTCAACCCTAGTTTTGACGTTAACTCAGACATCATTTTATTCTGAAAGTGACTGCCATGGTCAGTGATAATATCCTTCGGGACACCGACCCTTGCTATTATCTGACTAAATAAGAAGAGAGCTATTGTCTCTCCATTGGACCATCATCCTCGAATGTTGGCATAGCTTCGACCCACTTGGTGAAGTAGTCTACTGCTACAATGATATAACGGTGCCCCCTGTATGAGGGGGGATGGCATGTAGTATAATCAATCCCCCACTTGGTGAAGGGGCCAATTGTGATGATGGGAAACATGGGAGAAGGATGTGCCCTCATATTCTATGAGAAGATCTGACACAGGTGGCACTTATTGATCGATTCAATGCAATCTTTGATTAACATCAACCAATAGTAACCGGCTCGTAGAATCTTTTGGGTTGTTTCCAACCTAGACAAATGACCACCACATGCTCAAGTGTGGCAGTTGTTAAGCACGAGTTCTGCTTCTTCATGGGTGAGACATCGATGAAGGATGCAATCTATATCTCGATGATACAAAGTGTCTTCGAGAATAAGAAAGTTTTTTTTTGAATATGCGATAAAAAACATATCTCCTTTAATAGGCGACTCTTTGGGTATAACATCACCTGACTCGACCGAAAGTTCCGAGATGATTTCCGCAAAGATCAACGACCTTTTGGATTTCACTGAAACAAAATCCAAGTCAAATTCTTGGAGGATAACTATCCATATACTAATCTTTCCACCGATTACACGTCGTGTTAACACATATTGGAATGGATTCACAATGACAATGACGATGGTCTTGCGAAACATGATATAGTGATGGAACCGTTGGACAACATGAACTGTTGCCAATGCAAGTTTCTCAACATGGGAGTAGTTGAGTTATGGTCCAACGAGGCTTCGAATCAGGTAGTAAATCATGTGCTCTTCAAGAACATCTTCCTCTTGAACCAATACCATGCTGATGGTTGACTTTGCAGTGGCCAAGTACAATAAGAAATCTTTATTATAATTAGGTGGCTGAAGTAGGGTGGCAGACGTGAGGGCACATTTCAACGCTTCGAAAGATTGCTGGGCAACTTCATCCCAATGGAAAGGAACATCATTCTTTAGTAAACGGATGAACTCTTTTGTGATCTCGACATAGTTCGCAATGAAACACCGTAAAAAGTTCTCTTTTCTCTGTAAACTATGAATCTGAGGGACTGTGCACGGGGGAGGCAACTGAACTATCGCCTCGACCTTTAGAGGATTGACCACGATCCTTGTTGTTGAAACTATGAAACCTAACAGATGACTCGATGTCACGCAAAATGCATTTGTTTGGATTCAAGCGAATCTGAGAATAACGACATCGCTCAAATATAAGTCGGAGGTGTGTGGGATGATCAACTCTCTTATGAGATCGTGACGCTATATCATTGAGATAAGCCTTGACTAAGTGTTTGAAATCGTGGAAAGAAAAAGACATGGCCCACTGAAAAGTGGGTCGAACATTCTTAAGGACAAAAGGAATCTTCCGATAAGCAAATGTACCCCATGGATAGATAAAATATGTTTTATGCTGGTTCTTGGATTTGATCTGTATCTGATTATATCACAAGAAACCATCCATGAAAGAAAAGACCTTGTAGCCTGCGCATTCATCAACAATTTGGTCTATAAATGTGGTAGGGAAATTATCATTTGGACAGGCCTTGTTCAAATCATGTAATTTCACACATACATGAATCGTACCCTGCTTTTGGTTGACTATAATGAGATTCGACACCCATTGAGTCAATTAGACAGGGTAGATGAAACCAACTTTGAGTAGTTTCTCTACTTCAGCTTTAATAGTTGCTACTTTCCAAGGATTAACTAGACGAAGATTCTGCCGAACCATCTTGGGGTTAGGGTAAGTCATAATCTCATGTTCGAAGATTCTTGGATCAATGCCTGGCATTTCCTCGCAAGACCAGGCAAAAACGTCGCAAAATTCTTTAAATAAATATGTGTAGATCTAAATATCCTCAGGGGAATAGTCTACTCTAATGAATACATTCTCCATGATGCCAGGGTATCTGGAGATATCAATAGGTATTTTTTTAGCGATGGTTTCCATATTACCCTCAACATAAACTACGTGCGTAGCTAGAGGATTTATAGGAAAAGACCTATCTCCAGTCATAGTCAACACAAATTATCCTGCCTCTATTCTTCCTAACTCTGGGAGGAACTATGATAAGTGATGGAGATCATCCCAGGGTCTGTCTGGACCATTCAATGCCTCTAAAATTGCCTTGTTAGAGGTAAAGACCAAGTCTAAGGAATCGACAGTGGCAAGTGAACCTTGAGCCCAGGCAGGCTCTAGAATTGGATCTAACTCCAGTGCAAGAGTTGGATCAGGGTCGGTTGAAGCTTGCTGGACTATAGAGTATGAAAATTATACCGCGGACAAGGGCATGGACATGTTTTGGTTCCATGTCCCTTCCATCATGGCTAATGGGGAAGGAAGAATCCACAGATCATTAAAGTAAGTTGTGTGGAACGAAGACACTGAAAATATTTCAGCCTTAGGTTGGTCGGGGACAGATGATATCATTTTGACATTGTCGGAAGGAGGAAGGTAATATAAAGTACCCATGAGAGGTGGGCACAAGCCAACCCCTACGTTGACGACGTCAGGCTATGGGTTATCAATAATCGGGACCATGGATTCTCCCAATGAAGGGTCGGGTCTGGAGAAGGACAATCGATCAATGGTCATGATTCAACCCTCATGTGGAAACAACGAGACCCAAAAAATTGTAGCAACCACTGCATGAATGGAATAGGTCCAACTCCTTCCTAACAGGAGAATGTAGTCGAGAGGCACATCGACCACTTCAACTTTGACTCACATAGTCTTCCCTCCTAACTGCACGGGGAAAGAAGGAATGATTCCATGTGGTCTGAAATGTAATGATCCCAAGCCAAATTCTTTCTTGGAATCACTAACTACTACTA
>ML797797.1:63489-84656 GCA_009831015.1 Picea engelmannii | reverse complement strand
CCTTTTGGGGCTTCTAGATGACATATGAGGGTCCTCCAACTTCGTAAGGCCATAAATCTCAAACCGTGAGGAGTTATGTGATGTTATACATACCACCAGAAATGGCATGACATGTACTATCCATATAGAATAATAGTATATGAAAATATATCATAACTCATACCGTTACCCATCAAACAAACTTGGGTCCATTACCCAAACCTGGGGTCTCCAACTTCTCATGGATATAACTCTCTAACTATGAGGAATTATGTGACGTTCCACATACCACCATAAATGAGATGACAAGCACTATCCATCTAGGATATTTTCCCTGACAAATTCACTTTCCTTCATCTCATTATTCCACAATTAAGCATGGGTTCTCTTACTCCACAAAGGATCTTCCCGTGAGGGATTTCACCATAAGGGGACCACTTTGGAGTTCATCCATATTTACTTATTATAAACCATGACAAAAAAATAATGAGTCATATTTACATCAAACACTATTGGGTCCATTACCCAAACCTTTGTGCTACGGGTCTTTCTTCAAGGGTTGACATCAATGACAACCAACCTTAATCAACATATCATACCCATACATGTGACCACCACATGCTCCAGAATGACAGTCATTCAAGGATTTCTCGGCTTCGTCAAATGTGAGGCATCGACGAAAAAAAGAGTCAATCCCATGACGATAAAGAGTATCATCGAGGATAATATACTAATAGGCTTGGTAACATATTCGACGACGGTTAGTGCTAGACAAATTGGGCCAGAAATTCTGAGTCTGGAGATATATAATGATATCCCCATACCAAAGGTCATTGGAACTGATCAGAAAAAGGGATTCATCGGGTAATGAATCCTCTGCTAGATTTTTCATCTCAGAACAGGGAAGGTCTCATATCAATTCAGAAAACACCAAGGATTTCTTGGACTTAGCACGTTCGAATTCAAAGTCAAACTCTTGGAGTATTACGATCCATTTGGAGTATTTTCCCCCTAGAAATTGGCATGTAAGAATGTGCTGCATAGGGTTGCAGTTGGAAATCACAGTAGTCTTGCGTAAAAGGGTATAGTGTCGAAAACGTTGAACAACTTGGAAGACGACCAAGGCTAGTTTTTCAACATGTAAATACTTGGTTTCGGTAGTCGTGAGACTCTGACTCAAATAATAAATGACATGTTCATCATGAGAATCATCCTCCTGGACTAAAACCATAGCAATGGTATAGTCTGAGGCTACGAGATCCAAGAAATAATCGTGACTGTAATTGGGTGGGAAAAATAGTGGGGTATGGGTTAAAGTTAGTTTTAAAGTGTCAAAATATTTGTTGGCAGTGGTGTCCCATACAAACTTATAACCTTTCTTGAGTAGTCGAGTAAATCCAAGGGTTAACTCAACATAGTTTGGGATGAAATGATGTAGAAAGTTTGCCTTCCCTTGCAAACTTTGTAGCTGGAAAAGTGAGGAATGAGGAGGGAGATTGAGAATTTCCTTGACCTTCAAAGGATATACCCTTATCCCTTGACATGAAACAACAAATCCCAGAAGTCGACCGGATTTGACACAGAAAACACATTTGTATAGGTTTAAGCGTATATGGTAAAACCAACATCAGAGGAAAATGGCTAGGAGATGTGTTGGATGATCCACACGGTGCATGGAATGAGATGGTAGGTCATTGAGATATGGTTGGACAATGTGATTTATATCATGAACTACATAAGACATAACACGTTGAAAAGTCGTGCCAACATTCTTTAAACCAAAGGGTAGTTTCTGGTAGGCAAAATTTCCCCAAGGACAAATAAAAGTGGTCTTGTGTTGGTCGGAGGGTACGATATTGATTTGATTATATGCAGAGAAACCATCCATCAAAGAGAATATTTCACTCCTGGCACAATCATCGATGATCTGGTCAACAAAGGGGGTGGGAAAGTTGTCTTTAGGACAAGCTTTGTTAATATCCCTATAATCAACGCATACATAGATTGTACCTTGTTTCTTGTCAACTGGAACAAGATTGGAAACCCATTCAGTTAGAGCCACAGGATAAATAAATATAGCTTTAAGAAGTTTCTCAACTTCAAGCTTGGTAGTAGCTGCTTTACGCGGGTGGACCAGACGAAGTCATTGCCAGACAGGTTTAGCATCTGGGTATGTCTTAATCTTGTGTACAACAATGTCGAGGTCAATACCCGACATTTCTTCATAGATCCATGTGAAGACATCACAAAATTCTTGAAAAATAGACTTGTAAGTGATAACTTTGTCATTGGAACACGAAGCTCCGATATGCACATTTTCGACAACTCCAGGTTTAATGGATATGTCGAGGGGGATGGTGGGTGAGATATTACTTAAGTTCCCTTCGTAGAACATGTTGTGTGTAGACTCGAGAATGGTAGAAATGACAACAACAGTTGACGAAGTCGATATCCGTTGGTAACTCTTAATGGTGTGTTGTTCCAGGAAGAGGATGGAATGATGATTTCCATCGTCTCAAGGAGTATCTTCCATGGACATAACAGACATAATCATCTCGTCTGTAGGAAAAATGACACGGAATGGATCCAGAGATAAATCACCAAGAGAGGGGGTAGAAGGGGTTGCCAATTGAATGGCTTGATAAGCGGATTCGACTGGACTCAAAGACATTTGGTCGCCATACTGAAGATGATCACCGGGGTTGGGTACTATCCATAGGACATAAGACTCATGGGTTTCTCGAACAGAGGTCTAAATCATGTTGATCGAGGCAACAAGAGGATGTGGAACATTGGGTGGTGGAATGGAGAAAGTACCCATCAAAGAGGAGTATTTAAGAAGACCCACACCGACATTCCCATATCCAGGGGGTTTTTTCACAATGAAATGTACGTTACTGGTACGTGTATCAGAGTTAAAGAAGGCTAATTGGTCCACCATAATTACTTTTCCCTGATGTGGGAAACGTACGACATGGAAAAGAGTGGACATAAATGCATGCATGGAATCGATCCAGCCATGGCCAAGTAAAAGGTTGTAATCGAGAGGGGCGTCAAAGACCTCAACTTCAACGTTGACCATTTTTCCTTCTAACGTGATAGGCGACGAAGGGAGGACACCGTAAGGCTTAAAACCGGAGCCATTAAAGGCTTTGAGCATGTTGTGTGATTCAGTTAAGGGAAGAGAGATGATGGATTTCCAGCAGGTAATAGACATGACACATGTTGAGGCACCCTCATCAATGACTATTCTACAAATGTTCTTGTCGGAGACAATAACTTGTATTTGGAATGCGAGTTGAGGGGGTAACCTTGGAATGTGATCTTCCAAGTAAAAAATTATTAAATTCATATCCATAGGGTCAATTCCACTAATGGATTTCAACAGTTCCTTCCGTTTTGTAGGACAACTATGAAGGACTTCGAGGGTTGACATCGCTAACGATGCTTGGGCTATATCTTCTACAATACTATAGTTCTATGAAGAACGCGCATGAGGATTGAAAGAAAACTTTCGAAAAACACCCTTTGGCAGAGGGCGAAAACCTGTATCTAGGCTCGATCGTTCGAGATGAAGAGGATCGTTGGTAGGTGGAGCCAAGGGAGATGGTTGGACCAACGAAGGAGGTATTTCATCAATCTTTTCTTTGGAGGAAGAATAATCTTTGGCTCGAGTGGTAAGTGTGACGTCATTCTTCTTTGAATCACCTATACACATTAAGACATAGGATGTGGTGGAGGGGGAAGGTTGGTCATGAATGACCAATTGGGCCTGCTGTTGAGAAGGGAAGGGTTGTGTTAACACGGCTGGGATAGGCAGTTTCAGGGTCCCTTGAAGGAACTTAGTAACCTCGGCTCGTCTTGGACAATCTTTAGTGTAGTGATCATCACCACAAATAAGACAATCATATCGGGGTTTTCACTAATCCTTATCATCAATAGGTTTTTTTTTTGTCTTCTCATATTGTGGATTATTTTTATCCTCCTTATTCTTACCCTTCCCTTTTTTGGATTTATTCTTTCCGGCAAGGGTAGTTTGAACAAATTTCACCTCAGAAGTCTTGTCGGTAGGAGGGGTAGGAGACAGAGCATGTTGAACATTAGAAGCAACAAACTTGGAGTTGGTGGTAGATATTTGTGCGGGGTGGGGTTGGGCATGGAAAGTGCCAATCACACTATCAATCGAATGAGAAGCAATAGGAGTATTTGAAGTAGCAGTAGTAGAAGGATGAGGTGTTTCAGGAAGTAAATCGTAAAGAGTACCCGTTTGTGAGTAAACGAGGTCAAGGTATTGAGCATGATTGATCACCTATTCTTTTGTGACAAATCCACCCATGTCGATGTCATGAACGATGTCATTCATGAATGATTTTGTGAACCACTCTTCCAGTAACTGATCGGGAAGTTCAAGTTTGATGAGATGTCGTCTTCGTCGCCACTCATGAATGTGATCAGAGATATGAGTGGCTTTGGTTTGTTTGAAAGAACTCAAAATTTTGGTTCCCGTTTTGTAACGGATCGGTAACTGGTAGTGGGTGAGGAAATCCATGGAAAAGGTGTTAAAATCATTGAAGAAGCCTCGTGGTAATTCTATATACCATTTCACGGTGGAGCCCATGAGAGTTCGCTGAAAAAGATGTAATCGAATAGAGTCATCCATCAAAGAGTTGGATGAACACCAAAGGTGGAAAGTCATTACATGATTGTTCGGGTCCTTTCCCAGTTTACCATTGAACTTAGGAATGTTGGATGGTAGTTTGGCCAGTATGACGGGCCATTGAGGAGAGTGATGGATAGGATCGTTTAAAATTCTAGACAGATCAGGGAGGTCCAGGGTGGCTAAGAAGGGTAATTGTCTGTTCACGTGGGGGTGCTGGTGACTTTGGTGAGGAAGTCCCATGGGTATACCAGTAGGACTGTAAGCAGTTTTCATATAATGCAAAGATCCGGGCAGATTTGGTTGTTGGTGTGGAGGAATGTAATTATAGGGTTGTATTGCTTAGGGTGGTTCCCTTGAATAGGAACATTGGGCCCAACGTTCAATCCCCAAATGGAATTGGACGGAACTGGATATGGTTGGCCTGTATTAGGGGGTATGAAAGAGCTAGCTTGAGGCTGTTTCCCCCCCAGTCAATTAAGGATTATTTTGGATAAGATAGTTCCAATACTGGGCCAAGGATGTAGGCATGTTTTTTCCAGAGGGTAGGGTAGGTGGGGGTTTCCCTCCAATCAGAGGTTGCGTCCCAATTGGGATTTGACCTCCAAAAGGGGATTGCGTTTGGCCTCCGGGGTGAAATTATCTGTCAACAGGAATATGATAATTAGGTGTGAAAGACTGGGTGGTGCCACTAGGGTTTGTTTCTCTGATATGGGATGGAAGAGACCCTCTAGGAGGGGGTCGAGGAAGTGTCAGAATAAAACTAGGAACAAGATGGTGCACAGAAGGAGTGGAAATGCCAGGAGTCCCGGATGGGATTTGTGTAGGAACGATAATAGAAACATTCAACACATGATATCTAGGAGGAAGAATCGGGGTGAGTTTGGGTGAAAGAGGGATGCCAATGGGGGCTTGGCTAGCCACCGTATTCGTAGTGTGAAGATTCATAGTATCTGGGACCATTGTATAATGGGCCATTTGAAGGGGGATAGTTAAGATATGGTCGGATGGCTGAGCGTCAGAACTAGGGAAATAATAGGTGGTAGTAAAAGGTATCACATTTGGATCAAAAGTTTCGGGAGGCTCAGGTGTGACAATGATATCAACGTGTGATCCTGAGCCAAAGAGATCCCGTCTAAAAATGCCAGTAGTCCAAAAAGGATCCTGACCTTTGGGGCCTGTGAAAGGTCCGGTTGGTAATCCAGAAGACTCAACAACAATTTCTCTGGATGAATTCACTCGAACAATACATCTCACAGAGTCGGGAGGAAGTCACAAGCCCTCTAAAGAATCTATAATTTAGAATTGTTCTAAAGGGTTAGTTCTTTCCACTAGTGGAGTGGCGATGTCTTGGAATTCACTCTGTTGAGGAGAGCCCTTCGGTGAGTTGTAGGCAAGGATTGAGAACCTTCCATATATTCTGGGGGTAGTCCTTGCATTCTACATGAGTGGCGTGGAGGGTCAATGGTGATCGAGCTAAAAACTCATGAAAAAAATTCTATGGCCAACTTATGGAAAAAAACAGCACACGCTAGTAAAATCTAGGAATCAAAACCAAGCAAACAAGACCTTCCTATTCCAAAGTCACTAGTTGGTGATGAAATCCAACGTCATGACGTTGAGACAAGAAGGGGATGGGTTAGGGTGGAAAATTTACAGTGACGACCTGCTTAACGGACTTACACCCTGGTGCAAGCTCCCACACATAATCATGGGTTTACCCTCCAAGGAGCCCGAGTGAGTCTGGCCAATGTCGATTCCAGATACTGTGAAGAATTACCCCTCCACAGTCACCTTGTGTAAGACACTAAGAATATAGGCTACTAAATTTACCACAAACAACAATGATGCCTAGGGGAACAGTCGATAGTCTAATCCACATGCAAGGGTAGGGTATCTATCCTGAAATCAACTTGAGAGGTTTCCACTCATCATTGTGGGTATACCTTCAAGAGACCCCCATAATATGTGCAATCTCTACACCGAGATCAACAAAGTAGGGTGAGTAACTCTGTCAATCTCAATGTGACCTCAGGTTTGACCCTTGTGTGAGAAGGGCTTCCTAGGAAAAAATGTTGCAAATGGAATTTGACACTCCCTATCATAGGATACTATTGTGTGTTTTGCACTTTGGAGAGTGTGTCTCACTACCTATTCCAAATCTCTAGCCTAGATAATGTTGGTGCAAAAGAGCCCTAGAAAATGTTACTAGTTGAATTTTAAAGTTGCACAATATTATTAAAGGTTGTTGTTACTCAAGAGGGAGACGAAAATGAAATCGTTGTTGTGTAATACTTTGACCCAACAATGCATAAATAGAAATGAATGATACATACTTTCGTTCGATGAATTCTATCTACAACAGGGAAAAGGCATTTTCTGGAGCAATGCAAACTACGATATACAATTCTCTTTTTAAATGTAGTACCAAACAATCATTGACAATGTAAACTCACTATTCGTTCGCTTTCAATATTTTTAACGCCAATATTTTTTGAATAAATAATTGCTTAAAAGAAAAAGAAATAATTTTTTTTTTTTAGAAACCAAAAGATAGGGATGGAACTAAGAAAAAGTAAGAAACCAATGAAAATAAAATACTCAACAAACACCCAAATTGATCTTTCAATGGAGATAAAAAATAACAAATTGACAAGAAAAATCTTTTCAAATGCACAAGGACAAAAAACTTTCCAAGCAACAAGCAATCTAAAAGGACAATTAATCCCAACTTTTAATCCAATCAAAGGCTTTTGACCAAACAAGCACTTGGATCTCAGAACTAGAGATTATACCCTTGTTGATAAAAGGTCAAGAGGTAAAAAATGGGAAAAAAAAGTAAGAAGAGTTTTCGATCTTCGAAAACCGATCAACCGCAAGATTTGAAGTCAAGAAACAGTCAAACACTAGCAAAAGAAGTTCTTCCCATGTAAAAAAACAAATCTAGGCATCAAAAAGACAAGAAGACCTAATCCAAAACTTTTACAAATGATTTCGTAGTCTAGTAGTAGGCATAGTGCGAAAATTAGGGATTCTCACAGTCTAGACACTGGAAGGGTGTGAGAAGGTTACACTAGACTGAACAATAGGGTGCAAACATCAATGGTTCTCATAGGCTACAGAGAGGTACAGTGCAAGAAGGTTTGTAATCAAGGAAAAATTGGAAAAGGGATACAAATTTTGAGTGAACTTCTAGGTCCAAAGAGTCTATAAGGGTCTCCTACAAACTCAGAGACTGGTTGACAATGAAAAAAAGTAGGCTAAGAGAAAATGGCCAACAAAAACCAAAAAATGAGTCGTATCCCCAGTGGAGTTTCCAATTTTGTTATAGGACAAATCGGTATATGCGGACATTAAAAAATCTCCCTAGATCCACCTAGATCTAGAATAAACTAGGACAGGACATGACACTTCCCCTAAGTTACAATCATTAAATTTGTCATTGAAGAAGGAATAAGTGGCATACCTTTAGATATCGCTTCCTTATGTCTTTGTTTTCCCTGCTCTACTTTGGTAGCCTTGTGATATCAGATCTACAAGAACACAAACCGACCAAGGTGAAAGCAACAATATTACATTCAATGAAGACTTAAAAATGTGATCAAGGAGTCATGTAATAAAATAAGAGTGATTTTATGAGAAAGGGGCATGCCACTGTATTATATTAAATGAAAGTAGAAGATGCAACCAGATTATCTTGATGTCGCAAGCTTCCTTTTGGTGGTCCTTCATTCCAACACACACACTTGCTCCAAACTTGCAAGAAGAAGATCCACTATGGCTTGATGGACAAATGGAGGCCTCAAGCATCAATTCAAACATGTTTCGTCACACAATTCTGAATCTATTCTTTCATCAATTCTCTATTCAATCTTGCTTAACCTCTTCCATGAGAAACCTTTAAATATATAGGGGAAGGAGAGATGGTTAAAGGGATGAGGATGATCCCACTAAGTCTGAGAATCCAGTAGGATGCCAACCATAAGAATGCCAACTCATTTTGTAGAAGATCCTCTTATATAACCTTCATAACCTCTTCTCCCTTTTAAGCTTTGAAGCAAGTTCGCACCCTACTTATAGAGAAAACTGCGAACATCTCGCAATCCAAGTATAGAGTAGCCTATGAGAATCAGGGTTTCTCGCATCCTACAATACATGCATCTTGCAAACTCATCTTAAAAATATGTTTTGTAGAATAAGACAAAAGTCAGTTTTCTCAGGCAAAAGGTCCTTACGAGAGCCTGAACACATAACTGTAGAGACATCACGAGAGTGACCAAAAGAATGTGTAACAGTGGTACTAGAAGAAGGTCCTTGAATACCTACTTCGGATAGGTTGTAGTTCATGGTCGACCAACCGAGTTGCTGAGTATCACTATCGAGCGAGGGAGACGATGGAGGTATATGACCCCCACCGTAAGGGAAAGCATTATAAGGGGTGTTAGCGCTCTGTAATTTTCCCAAGGCTGAAGAGGCAGTCACAAAGGCAACGTCAAAACCACTTCGAGTCTTGTATCTAGACCTCCAAGACTCAGAGAGGGATCTCTATGTCTGATTTAACTTTGTTTCAATAGATATTAGGCTAGTTACACAGAACATAGGTTATGTTCTTGGGGTTTTGTTGGTTGATACAACAAAAGAAGACCATTGGGCTATGGGGTCTATTCACAAAGATAAAGATCAGATAATAGTTTATAAGAAGTCTTTTCACAGGGCGAGATAATGCCACTATTGGATTCTTTGGGAATAAGTGATGGATTAGCAGAAAATGTGAGATTATCAATCACAGTAAAGAAGCATTTAATAATTTCTTCACCACAACATCAGAAGACAAACATTTAGATTTTTTAAAAGTCAAAAAACAGGGTATGCACAGATAAATCCTGTCACTTTAACTCCTTTTAAAAGATCAGATAGACAACACAATGATAAAAAAGGTAGATACACATTCAATGATGAGGGAAAACTTCACCAATAGCTAACATATAGGAATCCTGTGAAACGTTTCTTTATATTTCTAGAAAATCTCTGATAGAAGTTACAATGCTCCCCAACCTGCTTGGGCGTGAGATCAACAACATTTACATTAAAAATCAACTCTGAATAAATAGGGGAGATCCCCCAACAAGTTTTGAGAGTCGGTTTTAACCGCCTCGGCCAAAAATAGCCACAAATCTCCCAAAATCCAGAACTGCCTGCCATGAAAGATGGGCCTAATTTCTGCGAAAAAGGGGTCTGAACATACATCGTTTTCTCCTCAATGTTGACACCTGGGAAAAAAATGAAGGAGGTTATTGTATATGGGCATGTTCTGGACAAAAACCTCCTTCGGTTTCTCAAAATTCGCCTCCAACTGGCCGTAACAGCTCCTAAAAGATCGGGACTGTAACAGAAAAACCAAAAATCCAAAAAAAGGACCTCGAATATGGATTTGATTCTCCCTGCTCGTGGAACCTGTGAAAACACTGAGAGAGGTTTTTGTTCTTCATCCTGTTATGGAGAAAAAACTCTCTCGGTTTCTTAAAATTCGTTTTCATTTTCCCAAAAACAGCCTCAGACGAAGACATGCTAAACAGGCGAAAATAGGCAAAAAAATGAAAAAGACAGTTTTTTTTTTTCGGGATTGGTGGTATTCCGGACCCCCCCTGAGGTGGTAAGAGGTTCTTTTTTTTTGGGGGGGGGGTCTGATGGAATAGGGAGGCGACAAGTGGATGGGGGGTGGTATTGGAAAACCATTATTCCGGACCCCCCCTCTCGTTAACGTTCGGATGGTGAGGGGATTAGATGTGAGCGGGAGTTGAGGGTGGGTAGAATTAGGATAGTGTAATTTTTTAATGTTTTTGTTTTTTAGTTTTTTATTATTATTTTATTACATGTTACGTTTAATGTATTTCTTTTTGTTTATTTTTTATGTTTTTTGTTTTTATATGTTTTGTTTTATATTTTTATTTAAATGTTTTTATATTGTTTTATGTTTTGTTTTAATTTTTTAATATATTTATTTAATGTTTGATTTTTTATGTTTTTATTTTAATATTGTTTTATTTAACATTAATTAATAAAAACTAACCTAGTTACTAAACTAACTAATTAACAATTGATTAATTACTAACATGCTAACTCAATTATTAATTAATTAATAATTAATTTATTATTAATAGGTTTAATCATGACTATTAACCTAATGTTTTTATCCTAAGCCTGTTTATTCATGGAGGGGTAAGATTGGTGAAGGGGTGAATGAATGAAGGGTGAGGAAACTGACAGGTGCAACGTGAATGAAGGATGTAACATGGAGTGAAGGAGGCCTGATGCAATGGATGGATGGCACGTTGGGATAGGGCCCGCCGGAAAAACCCGCTTCATTCTGGACCCCCCCCCCGCCCCCAATCATTAAAGGAAAAACGATCGGGGAGGGTATGGAATTTCCTGTAGACTGTCCATCTGCGCGCCTCCATGACAATCGTAGATCTGTGCACACATTTTAATCCACATTTCGGATCCCCCCACCGTTAAAAGAAGAACAGTCGGGGGGTCCAAAATCCACTGTCAGTCATTGATTTACGTGCCACTAGATCTACCGTTAATCTAAGCGTGTTATTTATTCTCCAGGCGCGAATGCAGTTTATGAGGCAAAATTTAGGCTTAATGAATTTTTGAGGGTTTGGTGCACTGCTTCCCTTGAAAATAATTTGCAGAGATGAAATATTATTTGCAAACCTATACACCCAGAGTGAAAACTTTCCAGTCAACAAATGATCCTATGAATTATAGGGTTATAACAATGGCTCCACCTGGGGATGGCAGCTTCTTTCAGGAGGTGTCAAGAACCACAAACTTCTGAACATGCAGACCAGAGCTTTATCCATTGGGCTTGTTGGAGCTGCCTTTGTTTTTTAACCCGTCACAATTTTCATTTTTGATACTTGGAATCTAAAGATGGTCTTTTGAATTCCCCCCCCCCAAGACTATGAAGACTCTGCAACCTTGTCACTTAAGCAACGATGCCTTTTCTACTCTCGAAACAAGTCCACTTTCGTAAGTTTGTGCACTCTTTTGGTTTTACTTCAGAATCTCGCAAGTTGGATACGATAACCCATGAATTCGCACGTCCCGAGTCACGAAACGGCGAAGTCGTTTTAAAATCCTCACTCAAGACAGTAACCGGGGTAAAATCTTAACTCAGTGATTAGACGTCGTCGTGGTTTCTCTCCTTGGCGTTCGCCAAGTTCGATTTTTTATTTTTTATTTCTACAGCTCCGAGAGCCGAGATCACGAGGTTCTTTCGGGCTACCACTGGTCAAGGGTCAAAGGAAAAAAGGCTAACCATGGTTAAAATCTGTTCTCGGCGTTTCGCCTCTCGGCACTATCTTTTCAAAAGTTACGGCGTCTAAAACCCTAACTCACGAAGTCGCGACGTAATTATAGCAAGATTAATTAATCGCCTAATCTAAGATTTTCTTCCCCTTAATTGAGTCTTAATTATCGCCATCTCGCGGCTTCACGACTCGGCATACTAATATCCCAGAAACTTGCCTTCGAAGTTCCGAGTTGCGATATGGAGAATAAATGGATTATAAAATTAATGATGCTCCAAATCGCGATTACTGTTAATTAAGCCAAAGTCCGTCCTCGTGATCTCGTGAGTTGGGGACTCAAAATGTTAAAAGAAAATCCACGAAGTAGCGAACAACGAGGAATTGATGAAAGGTGGTAAAACTTGATAATTTAAGATAAGGCAAGGTATATCCCACGACCTGAGGCTTGCTCGTTTCCCAAGGTATCCATCTCTCTCCCTACTCCTACTGACTGTCAAACCGCCAAAAAATTGATGACATTAATGGAGAATTAGGGTGAATCCACGAATATAAGATCAGATTTTACGCAATAAATTTGTTTCTAATTACGATTTGACAGACTTATTTTGAAAAGTACAGGATTTTCAAATAAATATAGGAGTTTCATTTTATTATAACGAAAGCATTTTCATAAGCACGCAGAGCTCGTCAATTTTGAGTGAACTAATTTCTGCATGTATACGCAGTTCTATCGTAGAAGAGAGAAAACGCAAACTTTAGCTATGGCTCCACGGAAAGAAGAAAAGGTGAATGTCGAATTTGTAGGGCAAGGCTTAGATAATATCTCCGACACTTCTCCCCGGAGTGTCGACTCGGTCCCTAGCTGGTCATTTGTTTCAGATATTCTGCAATCTGATTTGGTGAACTATTCAGACTCCGACGACAACGAAAGGGATGACCTGAACACTAAATACAAGATAGTTGTGCAGTCCAGAATGCACCGGGTAGCAACCAGACCACGGTTTCTCCCATATTATCATATGATCCGATGGGCATTGGATCACATAGACCTACCCACCAGAACTATCATGAATGACCAACGGGTCACGGTCGGGACTTTTAGACCGGAGCACATCCAAACCATGTATAAGCTCCCGACGACATTTGAATACACGTATGATGCTCAATTCCTGGAGGAATTCAAAGAGAAGGAGTGCACTCAATATGAAAAAACCATGCTTGGTTTGATAAAGGATTGGGTTTTGCGCTCTGTAAAATTCAGAGCAAATGACCAGGGCGTTTATTCAATCGCTTCGCTGGAGCCACAATATAAGTATGTGACAATGATGACATGGAAACTATTCGAAAGAGAGGACGCATCACATTTCTACATTACGTGGGTGCCCCTCATGTTTCGGGTCACAAAAGGTTGCTCGTTTAATTGGGCAAAGATACTCTCGGACAGTTTGGCCAACCGGGTCACAGAGTATCGGGAGCAGAAGTTAGGTGGGAGACCGTCCTCATTTTTCATGTCTACATATATTATGGACGTGGTATGTTCCATGACACCATTCCCTTTGATGAGCTGGGCTTGGAATCCAACCCAAGAAAAACCTGTACATGAGTATCATGACAAACTGTGGGAAAATAAAGCAGACAAATTCATTTACGAAATTTTCAACTAGGTGATGGTGCCCTTGCACATTGCCATTTTTGGTCACCCGCCACCTCGTATCTCGGACAACATTGTTGCAAATCTGAGTGGTATAGCGGACTGGTACGTGGAGGCAGAGTTCTCCTACTTCAGAGTGTTCGGAGCTATTGTTCCCTCGCTTGCACTACCACTGTTCCTCCCCGACAAGCTGGCTTGTCGCGAGATCACCTGACAAACAGTGATTGGCGGGGTGAGTAAAGAACTCAAAGAATATTCAAAGAGGTGTGGCCATTTTTTCCCGTTCGGCTAAATTATTATTCTTTATTGGATTTCGGGCATGCCAAATCTGAGGCTGCAACCCTGGAAGACCTGAGTTTGGTCTCCATCGAGTATAAAAAAAATGATCCTCGAAAAATTGTGAGAAACCATTTAGCTATTTGTGGGATGAAGAGGTTTGAACATGATTTTTCACCCCCGGATGAAATTTTCCGAGGGGCAAGGTCTTATGAGGAAGTTCTAGCTCAGATCCGATCTTTAGCACCCAAAGGCACAGCCTCTGTATTGAAATTTCAGGAACACAGACGAAGCAGTCTTCCCTCTGTGTTGCGAGGAGTGAGCCCGGGCGTTTCTGAGACGGAACTGAAGGATGCTAAAGGCCCCAAAGATGCAGCTCCTGGCTTGGGAAAAATCCAGGACGAGTGGAAGAAAATGAAGAAGCCCGAAGCAGAGGCACAGAATCTGGACCCACCAAAGAAACAAAATCCAGACATTGAGACGAAGACCCCTGAACCTCTGAAGAAGCAGGACCGGGTCATCACCCCAGGAAAGGTAGCGAAACAAATCGGGGAACCCATCACTTCTGTCACCCCCTTGCAGTCGACGCAAGGAAATATAGAAGAAGGATGGATTTTCAATGAGGAACTGAGGCCTATCAGAGTAGAAGAACTTCCTCCAAACGAGTTCTTTTTTGACAAAAAGAGAAAAGCGGTGGTGAAAAGGGAATTCTACCAGGAGGGAGAATCGACTGCTAAAAAGTTCAAGGTCATGACCGATGGAAAAAACAAAAAGAATGAGCAATTCTCCATGGAGATCGCAGGAACGCTAGGAGCGTATGCATCGGCGAATCAATTTTTGGTCGGATTGTTAAAAAACCAGCTCAAAAGGAAAAATCACCTGATCAAGACTCTCGAAGCCAGAGTAGCTTCGGCCATAGAAAACGCTAAAGATCAAGTGAGCAGGGAGATAGAACTGGCCTGACTAGCTGATAAAAATGAAATAGAAGTGCTCAAAGCCAAGCTGGAGCAAGCACATCTAGTGATCCAAGATGGTCGGATATAGGCGGGTCAACAAAGGACTATGATCGCAGAGCTGTAGGCTCAAGTAGAGATCACTGAAATCAGGGTGATCAATGTTGAGGGGTTTAAATCCTGAGCGATCGAGATTCAGAGCAGGATCTCTTCTGCACAACAAAGTTTGCTCGCTAAAGTGGGAGCGATTCGAGAGGATTGTCTGTTAATGCATCGGGTTTCTGAGAACCTGACTTCCAGAGAAAGGGATGCAGAGGTGGCTCGGGTCGCCTTCTAGGAGGCGGTGATAGCCATGAACAACAGAGTTTTGGCAGGTTCTCCTAGATTCGCCCTCCCAGAACAAACTAGAGGTAACATTCTGTTGAAGGATTTGGAGCATAACATTGCCCTGGGTAAGGAACAGGCCCAAAAAGTGACCAATTCATTAGAAGAAGCCTTCAATTCTATAGATGGCGAGATGTTGGGTATGGACAGTGGAGGCAACGCTGAAAATTTAATGCAAATGAATGTATAACAAATCTCGCTCGATCTGAAAGAGAAGGATGAGAAAGATTCGACCGATATCTCTCAGGTAGATAGGGTGGACATGGCCCGAGTTGACAGGCACTTGATCCAGCCCAGCGTGCAACTAAGTGCTCTCGACATCATCGAGGCACAAATGGGGGACACACCACAGCAGTTAGCCCGAGAATGTTACTTCACCGAGGCCAGCTGTCAAGTGGAACCTTCACGGCTCGTATCTCAACTCGTGGAAAGATGCATCGCCTACACTGAGTCCGTGCGAAGATGAGCACCTGGCAACAAGTGAAGACAAATTAGGGGAGATGGAGCGATTTTTCTCTCCTCTATCATAACTATTTTTTCGACTATTGATATTCTACCTGCTTTGCAGAGATTGTATAAATATACCCCAGAGAGAAATAAACAGGGCTGGACCCTTTTTGAGTTATTTGTAATAGAGTTTTACATTGAGAGTTAATACAAGCAGATCTCGAGATTCTCAATTCCGTCACTTCTGTATCACAAGTTTTCTTCCTTGTATCTCATTTTACATTTCAATTCATGTTCATAATTAATGTGCTTCGTTGTAATTTAGTACGACCACTACTATAACGAATGAATCCGGGTTTTATGTAATTGTTTATTGCCTTTCCTCTGCACCAGCTATCAACTGTGTAAGACCAATCTGCAGTTTTGAAATTCTACATATATTTTTTGTTACATTGATTATTTTCTTTCATATTTTCCTCTCCCGTTTATGTCGTGAGTTTTCCACTAGCTGGAACTTTACTTTATAAATGGCTTAACGTTTTTCTTTCATCTCACCCCCTTTTATAAAAATGTGATACAGTTACGGGAAGGAGCCTTAGATTTGCATCTATATGTTACTTCTGCAATTGTAAGTTCTCTTTTATAAGATCAAACTGAGAGAAGACTTAATCTTTCCTAAAAATATTTTATATATTTACTATTCCCCCATGACAGTTCCCACACCAACTCAACCTAACGTTGAACCCATATTATTGAACCAAACTCACATCGCCTTAAATATTTTCAATTCTATCCTTAAAGCAACAACTAACCGGGCCGAACTTGAACAATCATGGGCAGCCATTGAATGAGACATAACTATCCAGGAGAAGTTCGAAGCCAGACAACCTCAACGAAGAAATCTCCCTTAGACTCTTTCTCCGAAGGTTGACATTTTCCCTTCTCCTTATCTTAACCACTTTCGGATGCCTTAACACTGTGCTTTTGAGCCTTAAGTACAGACTCAGGAACAACATCTTTTTGGCACCGTTGTCGGGGAACGAAGTTACAAAATCTTTTTCCCTAGGAAAACGACATTTGTTTTTCTTTGAAAGTGTTACCCTTTGATTGTGAACAAAGAGTACACACCTTTTAAGGCTTTTCATCTTTCACTTGGCGACTCCACGAAAAAAATAAACCGGCATTCACTTGAAGGAATACCAGACAAAACCCAGTTGGTGAGCTGATTACGCCAGTTACCGATCTCGAAAAAATTCTGAAGGCAAGAGGCTCTTTCAAGCCTACCGCTGTTTACCAACTTGCAAACCCATCACCGAAGGCCGAAAGTCCTTCCGAACCCTCGACCTCGTTCAGTCCTTACTTTGACACTAAACATTCAACGCCCTGTACCAAAATCAGAAGTGAGATTCATCCAACAGTCCCCTTGATACAGAGGGGAGAGGGCCCTTTTGAAGGTTTGTCGGTTTTTAAAAGACCATCTCATCTTTAGTTAAATTTCTCGACTTCTCCAAATCCTGAAGAGTGCGTTACACACTCGTTTCTCACACCCATCAGTTTTCCCGATTCCATCCCCTGCAAGTCTGAGGAACCGACTCCTCGCGTTCCTTATCCTTCCTCATCAGAGTCTCCTCTTAGCGAAGAAAATATAAAACCCCTTTTATTTTTTGAAAACCCCATTTATAACTTTCCACAAACAATGATGGTAGCCGCCGGAGGAGGAGGTGGAGGGTTTATAGGAGGAGGAGGAGGGTTTGGAGGAGGTGGAGGGGGTGTCCCTCTAGGAGGAGGTGGAGGAGGAGTCCCTCAAGGAGGAGGTGGAGGTCAAGGGCCTCCCCCCCCTCCTAGAGTTTTTGCGAAAGTCGTAGCCCGATACTCTCCTTTAGTGTTGCCCGTCCCCCTACATGATCTTCCGGAAAACTATATAAAAAACTTACCCAAGTTCAGTGGGGAAGGAGAGCTGACCGCTGCTGAACATATAAGTCTTTTCGACCAATTCGCAGATCTATGCGGTGCCGAGCACGAGGATGTATATTCAAGACTCCTTGTCCAAACTTTTGAAGGTCAGGTCTGAACTTGGTTTCAGAGCCTACCCGCAGCTTCTATCCCTTCATATCAGATTTTGGAAGATGCTTTCCTTAGACAATGGGGTGAGTGAAAAGACCATCTCTATTATATGACCGAATTTGTATCTTTGAAGAAAAAGAACTCAGAGACAGTCATGGAATTCATTCTGAGATTCAACAAACCATACAATAAAATCCCAGCCGAAGTCAAACCATCCCAACCTGCGACCAAAGTGACTTTCGCCAGAGCTTTCGAGCTGGATTTCGCATTACTTTTGTGAGAACGAAGGGGAGCCTCCTTAAATCATATGCAGGACGACGCGGTAGATATAGAATCTAACATGATGGCTTCGGGTAAACTTAAGGCTAGAGTAGAGACTGGGAACAGGGATACCAGGCACTATAGAGAACTAGCTGGCCCTTCAGGGTCAAATAGATCCTCAGACGATAGGGTAGATGATATGGCTAGAGTGATTAAAGAGTTGTCAAATAAAATAACCCAGATGGAACTTGAACAAGCCAAGTATGACTCTTACCCAAAAAAAGATTTTAGAAAAAATCAAAACCCTCCTAATCAACAAAGACCAATAAAAAAGGAAGATAAAAAAATACAAGCTCCCTTGAAAAATGAAAATTTTATAGGAGCTAACGATTTTCAAGACTTCGAGGATTCAGATAATGATGTCGCAAACTTCGGTGATGACTGTAGTCAACCATATCTGACTCGCGAAGACTACGAAAATTCTCTAAATGTGCCGAAGACACAAGATGAGAGCGAGGAGAGTGATCACACTGAGAACCACAAATCCCAACCAGAAATTGAGACAATGATAGCTGAGTTTCAACCAAGATACAACCTGAGATCTAAAAATAAACCTGCCTCGACTTTTCAACCTAGCAAAATCATTCAGAGGGGTCAAGCTTACGAGCCTCCTTCAGACGAGACCCCACCACCCAACAACAAAACGAGAAGAGTGAGCACTCAGGAGTTCGAGGTAGAAAAAGTGGGAACTCAAACATAGCCAATCGAACCTGTAAAAAAGGATACTGCTCCAGCTAAGACCATGAATGATAAATCTGTCCAGATGAATAAGTTAGAAAGAAAGAATTCGGAAGTCTCAACCAGACAAATGGACAAAGTAAACGAAGCTTTTAATTTCGAAAGTGAGTTAAACAAAATTAAGATACCGATCCCTTTGGTGTAACTAGCGAAAAACCCCGTTTATCGCAAACAAATTACCAAAATGATAGGCGTCTCTAAACTTGAAAGCCAGGCTGATGTTATAAACTTGGAAAATGATAGACCTAATATCACTTTTGGTCCCCACTTTGAAGGGTCCAAAGACAACATCGCTCCCTTCTATATCACTTTGAATATACATGATCAGTTGTTGTATAATTGTATGTTAGACTCCAGAGCTTCCCATAATGTTATGCCCAAGATTATAATGGAAAAGCTAGGTCTCCATATCACAAGACCCTATGGAAATCTGTACTCTTTTGATTCGAGGAAGGTTAAATGCATGGGGATGATAAAGGATCTGGTAGTTACTCTGGCACAGGTCCTCATTAAAAGTATCCTGATGGACGTGGTTATCGCCGATATCCCCCCTAAGTATGGTATGTTGTTATCTAGGTCATGGGGGGCCAATTTGGGAGGTTACCTTCAATTAGACATGTCTTACGCCACAATCCCTGTGTTCGGGGGTCAGTTCACTCGTTTATACAGAGAGACAAGATTAGCATACATGGTCAGTGACCCTCAAAACCCGCACAACTTCCCCATTTACATCGCAGACCAAGATCTGGGAAACTGCATCTTATCTTTTGATGATGGTTTGGATGGTTGCTTGGAAGAAATCGATACAAAGCAAGAAGAATCAAGCCCCTTGACAGAAGAGTTGTGTAATACTAGTGTATGGAAAATGTATTTTGATGGTGCTTCATCTTCTAAAGGAGATGGTGCTGGGGTACTTTTGGTAGCTCCTGAAGGTAAATTCATTATTCCTTTCTCCTATCGTTTGCATTGGGACATAGATTACACTAATAATGTATGCGAGTATGAAGCATTGATCTTAGGATTATAGGCTTCCAAGAAATTAAATATAAAAAACTTGGAGGTATACAGGGACATGGAATTGATAGTAAGACAGGTGAACTGACAGTACCTAGCCAGGCATCCCAGACTAAGAGCGTATAGAAATTGTACTTTGGATCTCATCGAAATTTTTTTCTCATCTTTAAATATCCATTTTATCCCTCGCACCGAGAATCTACATGATGATGCATTGGCAAAGGCAGCTTCAACCTTTTCTCCTCCCACGACCTTCAAACTGAAATATCATATCGAAATCAGATACAAGCCTTCCATACCAAACAATGTACAACACTGGCAAGTCTTTGAAGATGATGAACATATTAGGGAGTTCCTTACTGCAGTAGGCGACTTTTCAGAAACTCACGCTGACCAAGAAAACCAGAATGATTCCATGTGGATCATGCAAGAAGGAGAGGAACCTGAAGTTTTCCGAGAAAAAATTGCAGATCATCGTATGCTGGTCCTTAAAAGAAATCAGATTCCCAAAGGATTGATTCCTTTGGAAAGACTTTTTGATCAGAACGATGTACACGTAAAGGCCACTTTGCAGCCCCAACCAGAAGAGGTGGAGGACTGTGATATAGGGACCGAAAAAGAACACCGAATGGTAAAACTATCGAAATTCCTCCCTCCCAAAACAAAAGTGAAGTACCAAGACTTGCTCAGGAAATACACATATGTTTTCGCTTGGTCCTATGATGAATTGAAAACATATGATACTTCCATTATTGATCACAAGATACCTTTGAAGCCCGGGGTCAAACTGTTTAGGCAAAAGCTTAGGAAAATTAACCCCATTTTGTTACCTGTGATAGAAAAGGAAGTTAAAAAACTCTTGGATGCAAAGATAATTGTACCTTTGAGATACTCAGAATGGGTAGCTAACCTAGTTCCAGTCAGAAAAAAGAACGGGGAAATCAGACTATGTGTGGATTCCCGAAACCTAAACAAGTCGTCTCTCAAAGATAATTACCCGCTGCCCAAGATGGACCACATTTTAGAAAAGGTTGTTGGAGCTAATCGAATGTCAATGATAGATGGCTTCTCTAGTTATAATCAGATCGCTATGAATGAACAGGACAGGGAAAAAACTGCATTCACCACGCCCTGGGGTACTTTCATGTATGACAAAATGCCTTTTGGTTTGATGAATGCAGGGGCCACTTTCCAGCGAGCTATGGACATCTCTTTCGTGGGAGAAAGTGTTAAGGTCCTAACCCGCACATGGGTAGATTAATGTATTCGGATGTAATAAAGGTCAATATTAATAAGACCTTTCAATAAAAGAGAATTAGGCGGATGTAAGAAGACCTAATAGAAGCTTCCGCTTCTAGAAGGAT
>ML797797.1:42382-58018 GCA_009831015.1 Picea engelmannii | reverse complement strand
TGTTCAAGTGCTATTTCTGTTGCTATTTCGTATATCATTTCTGTGTATTGCGAAGATTATGCTGGATATTTTACTGTTATTCTGTTATTTCTAGCATTTCGTTTCTGTTCTGCATATTTTATATATCTGGTATCTTGCAGAAAGGGACAAGTTTGTGGTCATTTGCCTTGATGATCTAACATTTTTTTCTAAAACTGACAAAGAACATTTGATGCATCTAAAACAGACGTTCGAAAAGTGTCGTAGGTTTGGTCTATCCCTGAATCCAAAGAAATCTCATTTCGCTATGCGAAAAGGTAAGATTCTAGGCCATATCATATCTAAGGAAGGGATCAGGATTGATCCTAAGAGGATTGAAGTGATAGATACTATCACTATCCCTAGAAATATAAAAGAAATTCAATCGTTCTTAGGAAAGATAAATTTTCTACGAAGGTTCATTCCCAATTTCGTTGAGATTGTCAAATTGATTACAGGAATGTTGAAGAAGGATAGTGGGGTAAATTGGACCACCGAGGCCAGGGCATCTTTCGCGCACATTAAAAAAGTTATAAGCGAGGCACTTGTACTAGAAAGTTTGGATTATATGAAGGATTTCCTCATCTTCTCTTTTGCTTCTGAACATACCATCACCGCGGTACTCTTGCAGAAAAATGAAGAGGGGTTCGAACAGCCGATAGCGTTTTTCAGCAAAAGCCTCAGAGACGCAGAACTGAATTATAACATAATGGAAAAACAAGCATACGGAATGGTAAAGGCATTGAAATAATTCAGAACTTATGTGCTACATTCAAAAATAATCGTGTATGTACCTACCAATTCTGTAAAAGACATACCGGTGCAGCCGGACAGTGACGGAAGAAGAGGGCGATGGCTCGCTAAAATACAAGAGTTCGATCTGGAAGTCAAGCCGACTAAATTGATAAAGGGGTAGGGTCTGGCCAAACGCTTGGTTGAATCGAACCTTAGAGCTCTTGATATTAATTGCCTGCACGAAGAAGACAGAGACACACACCTGCCTGAGCCAGATGACCAGACAAATCCAAGAAAGATCGAGGAAAAGTTCATATCGTCGGGCTGGTATAAAGACATCGTGTTCTACTTGTTGAAACTGAAGTGCCCAGATGGACTATCATCAGCCAAATGCAGAACTTTAAAACTCCACGCTGTAAAATACTGCATCGCCGAAAACCAGCTGTACTGGAAGGACCCACTCGGGTTCCTACTAGTCTGTTTGGTCGAGTCGGAAACTCCTCGAGTTATAGAGGAATTTCATGAAGGAATATGTGGAGGACACCACGTGTGGAGAGCCACGACCTACAAGATCTTAAGAGAAGGCTACTATTGGCCGAAACTATTTTCAGACGTAAATGCCAAAGTATGCGCGTGCAACCCTTGTCAAATATTCGCTGGTAAACAGAAACTCCCTGCACTACCACTCGTTCCAGTCAAAACTGAAGCTCCATTTCAACAATGGGGACTAGACTTCATAGGGGAAATTAATCCCCATTCCATTGCTCAGCATAAGTGGATCTTAATAGCCACGGATTATTTTACTAAGTGGGTGGAAGCCATTCCAACCAAAAGGGCAACAGACTCGGTGGTGATCGACTTCTTGGAAGATAATATCTTGTCAAGATTCGGGTGTCCCCAAAATATTGTTACTGATAATGCCCAGGCCTTCAATTCCATGGCTATGATCAACTTCTGTCAGAAGTACAATATCGTTCTCGGCCATTCCACTGCTTATTACCCCTAGGGAAACGGGTTGTCTGAATCCTCCAACAAGAGCCTGGTAAACATAATCAATAAAGTACTGGATGAAAATAAAAGGTCCTGGCATGTGCACTTGAAGTACGCATTATGGGCAAACCGCATCAGCACTAAAAGGGCTATCGGCATTTCACCATTTCAAATGGTCTATGGGACAGAAGCGGTTCTACCTATAAACTTAGCACTGCCAGTAATGAAGTTATGGCAGGATCAAAATGAAGAACCCAACCATGTAACCAGAAGAATTAACCAGTTGATCGAGTTTCAACAACATAGAGTGGAAGTTGATGAAAAAATGAAAAAGTACCAGGATGAAATGAAAGCAGGTGACTTAGTACTAGAATGGGATGCGAGAAAAGAGGAAGCCGCAAAGCATGGTAAATTTGACCACCTCTGGTATGGACCGTTCATGGTTTCGGCTCCAGTAGGAGAAAATTCTTTTCTGCTGGAAAACATCGACGGAGAAGTCCTCAGCGCCCCTGTCAACGGGCGATATCTGAAACATTACATGACATAGCAGTCGCTAGCAGTCGCTAACGACTCAATATATATATATATATATATATATATATATATATTGTATATACATGCATCTATATTTCCCTTTGGACTTTCTGTTTTCTTCTGTTCATAATTTTTAGACATATTTTGAATAAAGTTCGTGTTTGCTGTTTTCATGTTTCCAGCCGCTTACGAGCTCGCGGGAGGGGTAATTCGCAAAGCAGTATTCGAAATAAATCGGCATGAAACAGGTGATACCCAAAAAGTAGTTTCGTAGTGCAGAAAGAAATTGAAATGAAAGGTAAGGGTGGGCTTTCTCAATACACACGTTATGAAAGACTGTTTAAGTAAACCAAGGTAACGTCATTCAAAGGTGCAATATCTACTAAATTGTTAGATAACAGGATTATTGCTTGGCTTGATAACCTTTGATTTAAGATAAATTGAATGATACACTAAATCTAAAAACAGTCTCTCAAAGGTAACCATCCCCAAAAGATCTACGAGAGCCAGTCCCGAACTATTTTGACCTTTTGTATTTTCAATCAACGAATCATTGCCTGGTGTCATGCCTGTTTTCGGGTCTAACTTTTGACCAGCCACCATTTTTCATTTCATTACGAGGGAATAAAAGTTTTCGTTTTAGCCTCCTGGGTCTCAAAACAGATTGTAAAGAGAAAGCGGGTCTCCACAACTACTTGATCCCCTGCTAAGCGAAGGAACGCTTAGAGCGATCCTAACTTTCCTAGGTTTTTCAACAGCATCAGAAGAATCAAAGCTTGCTCAAACAGGATGCCCCTTAAAAAATTATTTTCCCCTACCTCCCTAAGAATGAAGGTGTTGTGAAGGACAAGGGAAGATTGGTGTCGAGTAATCAAAGTAAGTTGATAGACCTCTGATGCAAATATTACACATATATCAGCCCTGATACAAGCTGATTGCCCCCATCTTCGCACTCAAAAAAATAAATTATAAGATAGGTGGTGAAAGGAAATTTAGGAATGATTGCCCCCACCTAGTCCAGGAAGACGATGAAAGGAAATTAAGAAATGATTGCCCTCGTCTCAGCATTTAAATGCATAAATAATTTCCGAAGTGGTGAAAGGAAATTCAGTAAAAGGGGCCAGATAACTTCACCGGGGTACTGAACAGGCTCGCTGGCAGTGAAGCAATATCTGAGATATCTGTAAGGCTGTTATACATGAATATCACTCTACTCTGGTAACCAATACTTTCTAAAAACCTGATCCACATCCCAAATTCAGAAGGGACTTCCTGATTAAAAAATATATAATCTCATCCTTTTGATGCAAGACGAGAGCCACAAGAGCTGTTGAGTCTCCTAGGGTCGTTTTGATTGTCTTAAAACATACCCAAAGTTAGTAGTGGGAAAGGGAAAATTGTGAAAGGGACTACAACTGTGTTTGGAAAGAGTATCTGATTTTGAAAAAACTTCTCGAGGTAAAAAACGAAGTCTTTTCCCGCCCCTTCGATCCTTTTTCCTTGATTTTTTTCCGTTTTTTTGAGATTTTGACTCCATTTACCCAATATTGGCACGTGGTCTACTGTTCTTACCGCCTCATAGGAAGACGGGATCCCTAGTTGGAGCCTATGTTGGAGCCACCTTTGTTTTTTAACGCGTCACAATTTTCATTTTTGATACTTGGAATCTAAAGATGGTCTTTTGACTTTTCCCCCCCAAGACTATGAAGACTCTGCAACCTTGTCACTTAAGCAACGATGCTTTTTCTACTCTCGAAACAAGTCCACTTTCGTAAGTTTCTGTGCTCTTTTGGTTTTACTTCGGAATCTCGCAAGTTGGATACGATAACCCATGAATTCGCACGTCCCGAGTCATAAAACAACAAAGTCGTTTTAAAATCCTCACTCAAGACAGTAACCAGGGTAAAATCTTAACTCAGTGATTAGACGTCGTCGGGGTTTCTCTCCTTGGCGTTCGCCAAGTTCAATTTTTTATTTTTTATTTCTACAGTTCCGAGAGTCGAGATCACGAGGTTCTTTTGGGCTAACCCTGGTCAAGGGTTAAAGGAAAAAAGGCTAACCATGGTTAAAATCTGTTATCGGCGTTTCGCCGCTCGGCACTATCTTTTTGAAAGTTACGGCGTCTAAAACCTCGACTCACGAAGTCGCGATGTAATTATAGCAAGATTAATTAATCGCTTAATCTAAGATTTTCTTCCCCTTAATTGAGTCTTAATTATCGCCATCTCGCGGTTTCGCGACTCGACATACTAATCTCCCAAAAACTTGCCTTCGAAGTTTCGAGTTGCGATATGGCGAATAAATGGATTATAAAATTAATGATGCTCCAAATCTTGATTACTGTTAATTAAGCCAAAGTCGGCCCTCGCGATCTCGCGAGTTGGGGACTCAAAATGTTAAAAGAAAATCCACGAAGTAGCGAACAGCGAGGAATTGATGAAAGGTGGTAAAACTTGATAATTTAAGATAAGGCAAGGTATATCCCGCGCCTCGAGGCTTGCACGTTTCTCGATGTAGCCATTTCTCTCCCTACTCCGATTGACTGTCAAACCGCCAAAAAATTGATGACATTAATGGAGAATTAGGGTGAATCCACGAATATAAGATCGGATTTTACGCAATAAATTTGTTTCTAGTTACAATTTGACAGACTTATTTCGAAAAGTACAGGATTCTCAAATAAATATAGGAGTTTCATTTTATTATAACGAAATCATTTTCATAAGCACGCATAGCTCGTCAACTTCAAGTGAACTAATTTCTGCATGTATACGCAGTTCTATCGCAGAAGGGAGAAAACGCAAACTTCAGCTATGGCTCCACGGAAAGCAGTAAAGGTGAATGTCGAAGTTGCAGGGCAAGGCTCAGATAATATCTCTGACACTTCACCGCGGAGTGTCGACTCAGTCCCTAGCTAGTCATTTGTTTAAGATATTCTACAATCTGAGTTGGTGAACTATTCAGACTCTGACGACAACGAAAGGGACGACCTGAACACTAAATACAAGATAATTGTGCAGTCCAGAATGCACCGGGTAGCAACCAGACCACGGTTTCTCCCATATTATGATATGATCCAATGGGCGTTGGATCACATAGACCTACCCACCAGAACTATCATGAACGACCAATGGGTCACGGTCGTGAATTTTAGACAGGAGCACATCCAAACCATGTATAAGCTCCCAACGACATCTGAATACACGTATGATTCTCAATTCCTGGAGGAATTCAAATAGAAGGAGTGTACTCAATATGACAAAACCATGCCTGGTTTGATAAAGGATTGGGTTTCGCGCTCTGCAAAATTCAGAGCAAATGACCAGGGCGTTTATTCAATCGCTTCGCTGGAGCCACAGTATAAGTATGTGGCAATGATGACATGCCGACTATTCAGAAGAGAGGACGCATCGCATTTCTACATTGCGTGGGTGCCCCTCATGTTTCGGGTCGCAGAAGGTTGCTCGTTTAATTGGGCAAAGATACTCTTGGACAGTTTGGCCAACCGGGTCATAGAGTATCTGGAGAAGAAGGTAGGTGGGAGACCGTCCTCATTTTTCATGTCTGCATATATTATGGACGTGGTATGTTCCATGAAACCATTCCCTTTGATGAGTTGGGCTTGGAATCCAACCCAAGGAAAACCTGTACATGAGTATCACAACAAACTGTGGGAAAATAAAGCGGACAAATTCATTTACGAAATTTTCAACTCGGTGATGGTGCCCCTGCACATCGCCATTTTTGGTCACCTGCCACCTCATATATCAGACAACATTGCTGCAAATATGAGTGGTATAGCGGACTGGTACGTGGAGGCAGAGTTCTCCTACTCCATAGTGTTCGGAGCTGCTATTCCCCCGCTTGCACTACCACTGTTCCTCCTCGACAAGCTGGATTGTCGCGAGATCGCCCGACAAACAGTGATTGGCGGGGTGAGTAAAGAACTCAAAGCATCTTCAAAGAAGGTGTGGTCATTTTTTCCTGTTCGGCTAAATTCTTATTCTTTATTGGATTTCGGGCATGCCAAAGCTAAGGCTGCAGCCCTGGAAGACCTGAGTTTGGTCTCCATCGAGTATAAAAAACATGATCCTCAGAAAATTGTGAGCAACCATTTAGCTAGTTGTGGGCTGAAGAGGTTTGAACATGAGTTTTCACCCCCGGATGACATTTTTCGAGGGGCGAGGTCTTATGAGGAAGTTCTAGCTCGGATCCGATCTTTAGCACCCGAATACATAGCCTCTGTATTGAAATTTCAAGAAAACAGACGAAGCGATCTTCCCACTGTGTTGCGAGGAGTGATCCCGGGCATTTCTGAGACGGAACCAAAGGATGCTGAAGGCCCCAAAGATGCAGCTCCTGGCTCAGGAAAAATCCAGGACGAGGGGAAGAAAACGAAGAAGCCCGAAGCAGAGGCACAGAATCCAGACCCGCCAAAGAAACAGAATCCGGACATTGAGATGAAGACCCTTGAACCTCCGAAGAAGCAGGACCCGGTCGTCACCCCAGGAAAGGCATCAAAACAAATCAGGGAACCCATCACTTCTGTCACCCCCTTGCAGTCGACACAAGGAAATATAGAAGAATGATGGATTTTCAATGAGGAACTGAGGCCTATCAGAGTAGAAGAACTTCCTCCAAATGAGTTCTTTTTGACAAAAAGAGAAAAGCGGTGGTGAAAAGGGAATTCTACCAGGAGGGAGAATCGACTGCTAAAAAGTTCAAGGTCATGACCGATGGAAAAAACAAAAAATAATGAGCAATTCGCCACATAGATTGTAGGAACGCTAGGAGCATATGCATCGGCGAATCAATTTTCGGTCAGATTGTTAAAAAACCAGCTCAAAAGGAAAAATCGCCTGATCAAGACTCTCGAAGCCAAAGTAGCTTCGGCCACAGAAAACGCTAAAGGTCAGGTGAGCGGGGAGATAGAACTGGCCCGACTAGCTGATAAAAATGAAATAGAAGTGCTCAAAGCCAAGCTGGAGCAAGCACATCTAGTGATCCGAGATGGTCAGATACAGGTGGGTCAACAGAGGACTATGATCGCAGAGCTGTAGGCTCAGGTAGAGATCGCTGAAAGCAGGGTGATCGATGTCGAGGGGTTTAAATCCCGAGCGATCGAGATTCGGAGCAAGATCTCTTCTGCACAACAGAGTTTGCTCGCTAAAGTGGGAGCAATTCGAGAGGATTGTCTGTTAATGCATCGGGTTTCCGAGAACCTGATTGTCAGAGAAATGGATGCAGAGGTGACTTGGGTCGCCTTCCAGGAGGCAGCGATAGCCACGAACAACAGAGTTTCGGGAGGTTCTCCCAGATTCGCCCTCCCAGAACAAACTAGAGGTAACATTCTGTTGAAGGATTGGGAGCATAACATTGCCCTGGGTAAGGAGCAGGCCCAAAAAGTGACCAATTCATTAGAAGAAGCCTTCAATTCTATAGATGGAGAGCTGTTGGGTATGGACAGTGGAGGCAACGCAGAAACGTTAATGCAAATGAATGTAGAACAGATCTCGCTCGATCTGAAAGAGAAGGATGAGAGAGATTCGACCGATATCTCTCAGGTAGATAGGGTGGACATGGCCCGCGTTGACAAGCACTTGATCCAGCCCAGCGCACAACTAAGTGCTCTTGACATCATCGAGGCACAAATGAGGGACATGCTGCAGTAGTTATCCCGAGAATGTTACTTTGTCGAGGCCAGCTATCAAGCGGAACCTTCACGGCTCGTATCTAAACTCGTGGAAAGATGCATCGCCTGCACTGAGTCTACGCGAAGATGAGCACCTGGCAACAAGTGAAGACATATTAGGGGAGATGGAGCGATTGCTCTCTCCTCTGTCATAACTAAAATTTTTGCGACTATTGAGATTCTACCTGCTTTGCAGAGATTGTATAAATATACCCCAGAGAGAAATAAACAGGGCTGGACCCTTTTTGAGTTATTTGTAATAGAGTTTTACATTGAGAGTTAATACAAGCAGATCTCGAGATTCTCAATTCCGTCACTTCTGTATCACAAGTTTGCTTCCTTGTATCTCATTTTACATTTCAATTCATGTTCATAATTAATGTGCTTCATTGTAATTTAGTACGACCAGTACTATAACGAATGAATCTGGGTTTTCTGTAATTGTTTATTGCATTTCCTCTGCACCAGCTATCAGCTATGTAAGACCAATCTGGAGTTTCAAAATTCTACATATATTTTTTGTTACATTGATTATTTTCTTGCATATTTTCCTCTCCCGTTTATGTCGTGAGTTTTCCACCAGCTGGAACTTTACTTTATAAATGGCTTAAAGTTTTTCTTTCATCTCACTCCCTTTTATAAAAATATGATACAGTTACATGAATGAGCCTTAGATTTGCATCTATATGTTACTTCTGCAATTGTAAGTTCTCTTTTATAAGATCAAACTGAGACAGCACTTAATCTTTCCTAAAAATCTTTTATATCTTTACTGTTCCCCCATGACAGTTCCCACACCAAATCAACCTAACGTTGAACCCGGATTATTGAACCAAACTCACATCGCCTTAAATATTTTAAATTCTATCCTTAAAACAACAACTAACCGGGCCGAACTTGAACAATCATGGGCAGCCATTGAACGAGACATAACTATCCAGGAGCAGTTCGAAGCCAGACAACCCCAACGAAGAAATCTCCCTTAGACTATTTCTCCGAAGATTGACATTTTCCCTTTCTCCTTATCTTAACCACTTTCGAATGCCTTAATAATGTGCTTTTGAGCCTTAAGTATAGACTCAGGAACAACAGGGTTGATCCCAAATCTTATTCTGTAACCTATACCTGTTTTGATCTTGCAACTGAAACCACATTAAGACAAACACTACTAAAAAAGAGATTCTTAGAATGTTGAGCTTATTCGAAACTTCTACCTACCCTACACTACTGACAATTTCATCGTTCTAAATGATACAATAATGCCAATGTAGCCAATCAAGTAGTTGTTGAGACCAAAGGACTGTTTGACTACTTGTTAGCACAGTGGAAAGCGCAACTTGACCCTTTGCCCATAGATTCAAAACTGCAAAGTGTAATGGCCGTTGCTGAAAACATGATTTATCTTTACAACCAGGACCTCGACAATCTTGAAGAACAAAAGTAATGCCAGAGATAGATTTAGGATCTACAGTGAAAAAATTATCCATATAGATAGCTATAGGATCAAGGTAGAAATGACATGTTCCTTGATTTTTGGATTCTGCCAAGTAAGCGACATGCTTTGGCACTGTATCTATGTTATTTTCATCCTCATGCATTTCCTGACATGGCTGCGACTGCTCTGATGGGATTTGTAATGTGACTTCTGCTGAAGAAGACAATGAAGTTGACTGCCTGATCATGTCAATATCATAACAACGTTTTATCCCATAGCTGGATGATGGAGGAAGACTTTGACAACACCAGTCATCCAACACATTAGATATTGGATCCTATAGAAATTTAACTGACTGTTGCATTGGTTCCACTGCAACTTCTTGATTTTCTGTTTATTTATCCTTTAGCATATACTCAAGATTCTTTTTCAAAAACTAAAATGAATTAAACCATAATTGTATAGAGTTGTTTTGGATTAACTAAGAATTTACCTCAGGCCTTAATCTTTCCTTTGAAATTTTAAAATCAAAGTTGGTAAATGGCAGCAACTCTAGATTTAGAACAACCTCCACATCCTTAATGGCATCTTCAACTGATTGATCAAGGAAATTTCTGTCTTCACTATTTACAACTGGCCTAGAGTTTCTTTTCAGAAATTGAAAAGATGAGAAACATAAGGGCAAAGATTTTTCCCTTACTCTGAAATTTTCTGTCTCTTCCTCATCGTTGTCATGATTATTGTGCAAGGGTTGATTGTCACATCTGAACTGCAAATGATCTTCTTCCTGCCAATGACATGCTGCTGATTTCTTTGAACAATCCACCTCTATTTCAACCTCATGATCATCATCATACTGATCATACTTTGGTAGATTATCCAAATAAGAAAAGTCATCAAACATGTACATCATATTAGTTGATGGCTCTTCAACAAGATGAGTTGGAACTTCGTCTTTGACTGTGTTGTGAATTGAATACATGAAAGAATCATTATCCAAACCATGGTACCAAGGATGAACAACAAAGTGTTTGGGAACAATGACCTTTTCTTTCTCTGAAATCATTGGAACATGGTGTCTTTGGGAAGCAAGCTCATCTTTCCTGTTGATCCTCTGCATCATCTCTTCCATGGCACTGGCCAAAATCTCCAGTTTAGCTTTTGATGACTTCAACTGCTCCCTTTCTTTGTCCTTTAACTTTGACCTTTTGATCAACAAGTTGGTCTCCACATCAACTGCAATGTTCTGCATTTCTTCAAGGCTTGCAGTGTTCCTTTCTCTTAATTGGAATGCCATCTCAGGATCAAAGGCATATGGGAAATGCAATTTGGCTAAACCAGGAGGTGCCCTTACATCCATAGGTATCGAATGATACACCTCATTGAACCTCACTGAAAACTGTTGTACTATTTCCCCTGGTTTTCTTTTCAAGTGGTCGTATTCTTCTAAGATAAAGAAAACATTTCCCATGATCACCCACCTATCAAAGAACACTTGCATGAAATGATGATAATTTCTGATGCTTACAGCTGGAATATTTCTAAACCAATTTTTAACTTTACCTTGCAAAGACAGGGAAAACATTCTGATGCAGACATCATCATCTTCTACCTCAAAGAGGTCAAGAAAATACTCAAGACTTTGAATATGCTTTTCAGCAGTAATATTATCATTCTCTCCATCAAACCTGGGCAAATTATTGATGTAATTGACAGGGAGGTCATGGAGAAAAGGAGGCAAATCTAGAGGCTTGTATCGGTCTGGGAATTTTGCAAGCATGGGAGATGAAGCAAGGGGCTTACAACCATCCAAAGGTTTAGCAAGAGTAGGAGATAAAGCAGGAGGCTTATGTCTCACTAGGGTTTCTACAGGTGCATCTGGGATGTGCACAGGTGTATGACTATGTTCACAATCTACAATTGGGGATATGATCTCTTGAGACTCATCAATTAACAGATGGTCAAAGTAATCTTCAGCAATATACTTTTGATCAGGCTTAGAAAAAGACAAGACATAATTGCAGATAAAACCAAAGATGTCTTGAATGCAATTTGAGCTTGAGTACCTGGTCTTTCTGAGTTGCTTGGCCATGCTTTAGGTTCTTCCTCCAGTGGAGTCTTTTAGTTTGGCACTGTCTAGAGATGATTGGAGTCGCCAGGTGAATGATATCAGCCTTCTGGTGTCTGGTCACTGTCCACCATCAGTGATCAGATCTATAGCTTTGAAGTGTACTACTGGAGAACTATTCCCCCGTACGGTTGCCATTCTGTTAGCACTCTGTAATTTTCCCAAGGCCGAAGAGGCAGTCATAGAGGCAACATCAAAACCACTTCGAGTCTTGGATCTAGCCCTCCAAGACTCAGAGAGGGATCTCTCTGTCTGATTTAACTTTGTTTGAATAGATATTAGGCTAGTTACACAGAACATAGGTTATGTTCTTGGGGTTTTCTGGTTGAGACAACAAAAGAAGGCCATTGGGATATGGGGTATGCTCACAAAGATAGAGATCAGATAACAATTTATAAGAAGTCTTTTCACAGGGCGAGATAATGCCACTATTGGATTCTTTGGGAATAAGTGATGGATTAGCAGAAAATGTGAGATTATCAATCACAGTAAAGAAGCATTTAAGAATTTCTTCACCACAACATGAGAAGACAAACATTTAGATTTTTTAAAAGTCAGAAAACAGGGTATGCACAGATAAATCCTGTCACTTTAACTCCTTTTAAAATATCAAACAGACAACACAATGATAAAAAAGGCAGATACACATTCAACGACGAGGGAAAACTTCACCAATAGCTAACATACAGGAATCCTGTGAAACGTTTCTTTATATTTTTGGAAAATCTCTGATAGAAGTTACAGTGCTCCCCAGCCTACCTAGGCGTGAGATAAAAAAACTTTACATTAAAAATAACCTCTTAATAAATAGGGGATATCCCCCAACAATTTTCGAGAGTCATTTTTAAACGCCTCGGCCAAAAATAGCCACAAATCTCCCAAAATCCAGAACTGCCTACCATGAAAGATGGGCCTAATTTCTGCGAAAAAGGGGTCCGAACAGACATCATTTTCTCTTCAATGCTGACACCTGGGAAAAACATGAAGGAGGTTATTGTATATGGGAATGTGATTGACAAAAATGTCTTTCGTTTTCTCCAAATTTGCCTCCAGCTGGCCGTAACAGCTCCTGCAAGATTGGGACTGTAACAGAAAAACCGAAAATCCGAAAAAAGGGCCTCGAAGATGGCTTCTATTCTCCCTGCACGTGGAACCTATGAAAAAACTGAGAGAGGATTTTGTTCTTCATCCCGTTACGGAGAACAAACTCTCTTGGTTTCTTAAAATTCGTTTTCATTTTCCAAAAAACGGACTCGGACGAAGACATGCTAAACAGGCGAAAATAGGCAAAAAAATGAAAAAGACGGTTTTTTTTTCCGGGATGGGTGGTATTCCGGACCCCCCCTAAGGTGGTAAGTTGTTTTAGGGGGGGGGATCCACTGGAATAGATAGGTGACATGTGGATGGGGGGTGGTATTGGAAAACCATTATTCCGGACCCCCCCTCTCGTTAAAGTTCAGATGGTGAGGGGGGTTCGAGAAAATTTCCCATTTGTTGATTTAATTTTATATTTTTCACGGGGCCTTAGATGTGAGCGGGAGTTGAGGGTGGGTAGACTTAGGATAGTGTAGGTTTTTAATGTTTTTGTTTTTTAGTTTTTTATTATTATTTTATTACAAGTTATGTTTAATGTATTTGTTTTTTGTTTATTTTTTATGCTTTTTGTTTTTATATGTTTTGTTTTATATTTTTATTTAAATGTTTTTATATTTTTTTATGTTTTGTTTTAATTTTTTAATATATTTATTTAATGTTTGATTTTTTATGTTTTTATTTTAATATTGTTTTATTTAACATTAATTAATAAAAACTAACCTAGTTACTAAACTAACTAATTAACAATTGATTAATTACTAACATGCTAACTCAATTATTAATTAATTTATTATTAATAGGTTTAATCATGACTATTAAGATAATGTTTTTATACTAAGCCTGTTTATTCATGGAGGAGTAATATTGGCGAAGAGGTGAATGAATAAAGGGTGAGGAAACTGACAGGTGCAGCGTGAATGAAGGATGTAGCATGGAGCAAAGGAGGCTTGATGCAATGGATGGATGACACGTTGGGATAGGGCCCGCCGGAAAAACCCGCCTCATTCCGGACCCCCACCCCCCCATCGCTAAAGGGATAACGATCGGGGGGGTCCGAAATTGCCTGTAGACCGTCCATCTGCGCGCCTCCATGACAACCGTAGATCTGTGAGCACGTTTTAGTCCACATTCCAGACCCCCCCCCCCACCATTAAAAGAAGAACAGTTGGGGGGGTCCGGAATCCACTGTCAGCCGTTGATTTACGCGCCGCTATATCTACCGTCAATCTAAGCGTGTTCTTTATTCTCCAGGCATGAATGCAGTTTATGAGGAAAAACTTAGGCTTAATGACTTTTTGAGGGTTTGGTGCACTGCTTCCCTTGAAAATAATTTGCAGAGATGAAATATTATTTGCAAACCTATACACCCAGAGTGAAAAATTTCCAGTCAACAGATGATCCTATGAATTATAGGGTTATAACAAGGGGCTGAGGTGCCCCCCATGGATCCTTGCAAAGGAGTGTTTGAGCTCCCTACCTCGATACCCAAAGTCTGTAGTGTGGAGTAGGAAAGGACCGAGTTCGTGTCAAATTTGGGCATCCTGTATGAAAACGGAGGGCCCATCACACTCTGCATATACAGTGCAGTGATCGCCATCATGGCCAAAATTGGACCATTGCCCGAGGTAGAGGCAGTCGAGACCCTAGTGGACCGGACCTGTGAAGGTGAGTTAGGAGGCAGAACGCCCCCAGTTGTGGCAACCGTAGAGGGAGTATGAGGACTCCCTAATGAAGTAACAAAATTTGCTTCCATCGCTGCTTGCAAGATTATTTGACGCTCATAATTTGTTACCCTTGGAGGGGAAATCTGTATTAGAAGTGGTGCCGACAAGTTAGTGATCAGAGAGTTATACAGACCGAGAGCTTCCTCTCCAAGGTAAAAAATAGTTGGTCCCTCTAGAAACAAATTTTCTCCTCTGAGAGATGGCTCGGGTACAACTTCCTGTGGCCCGTTCGCCTCAAATGACCCTTCATGGTCAAGTCTTCTCCTTTGCGGTGGCGGTGGTGGCTCCAAGTTAAACGGCGGTAGGCCCAAAATCCGTTGTGACCGACATAGCATTTGATCTTCCACTGTGTGATAATACCAATGACACACTAAGGCTTTCTAACGTTGAATAAAAAAACACGCACTAGAAAAAGTTCCTATGAGATGCAACAAGCAAACCACTATTACTAGTTGGAAGAACAAGTTACAATTGCCAACACTAGAGCAACTTACTGGTGCAAGTGAAACTCGAACACAGAAGCATCCTCTGGGTATACTCTGCAAATCATGGCCCGATGTATGCCCTAGGTACCGCGGTATACCCCCGTAATCACCTGTGTAAGTCCCTAAAATCAAAGGCAACTAGGTTTCCATCTCGTGAACAACTACCAGGCAGGTATAGTCGACAGTCGGGTAAACCACAATGAGAAAGGTATCAATATCGAAACGTATTGAGGGTATCTAAAGAAAGTGTTCCGAAAGATGACTGAGGACCTTGAATGGATTCCAGACCCACGAAGCTCCATGGCAAATGCGATCAACGTAATGCCGGGATAAGTCCTCTATATGCATTCCTCCACTACGATTGGTCCGACTTTGGAGGGGTTATCTCCGCTACCTTTCCGCATGCAACCTCTTGTTTAGCCCCTGTGTTAGAGGGGGGTCCCAGATAGTTTCCACTTTACTGGACTTCTTCACTCCCTAGAATAGACTCCTATTTTTTTTTATAGCCTTGAAGAGTTTCCTCTCCAACTTAAAACAAAGCTCTAGCCTAATCTAGTTAATGGACCCTACAAACACAAAGTCCGATTAATTTTAATTCAACGTTAATTTAAAGTGGTTTATCTTAAGTCAAAGGAACAAAAAATGTAACAACCCTAGTTGAATAAATGTTTAAGGTTTATTAAGTAAAAAATTATTTAGGGGATTAATTGTCTTAACATGGTATTAATTAAACAAAGATTGATCTAATGATATTAATTAAGTAGTTATTAATTAATTAAAGGTTATAATTTTGATTAATT
>ML797797.1:9057-33043 GCA_009831015.1 Picea engelmannii | reverse complement strand
TATGCAATTACATGATGATAATGCATAGAAATGTATGAGTTTGTGTTACAGACTAATCTGCAGGTTATGGGCTATGAAATAGCCAAGGGATAATGATGATGAAAGTGGATATCAGGACCCCTAACCGAGAAACATTATGGTATAAAAATTGTATGTGAAATTTATATTGGTTTGGATGCATTGCTATGATATGTGGATCAATGCATGATTTCAGGTGATGACACTACCCAAAAATGAATAAACGATGAAAAAACCTCCAGCAACACAGTGCCACTGTATATTCCATTGTAGGGTGTGGACCCAAGTCCTATTAGGAGGGGTGGAGGCATTTCCCACCGTGTATCTTGCATTGTAGGGTGTGGACCCTAGTCCTGTTAGGAGGGGTGGAGGCATTTCCCACCGTGTATCCTCCGAAACCTGAAGTCATGGGAGGATGGTGTTAGTTCACGCTCCCCAAGACATGTGATGATGATTGTCAGAAGCCTGCTAGGGAAGCTTGGTCGAGATAGCGACACTTCCGCTTACGGGTTCTATTTGGAGTTAGGTCAATATAGTTGACTCTCCAAGATAGTCTAGCAGAGGAAGGATAGGAATGGATATGGAAGTAGGTTATGGAGGAAGGATGAGTAGTGATAGTTGAGCCGGTATGGAGATTTTTCTTGTGGTGGAATTTAATGTTTTCCCTTTAAAAAAAAAAGAGAAATGTGTATATATGAATATTCATTATTACGTAACTAAACCACAGTTGTTTAAAATAAAATTGTTGAACCAAATAATAGTGATTAAAGGATTTCTCAAACAATTGATTGGTTGTTGTCTTTTATAAAAGACTAGTCTTTCTGACTGGATTGGATGCATATATAAATTACTAAAGGATGACATTTTGATTATTAGTACATGCACGAGAATTGTATGTACTAGCTACACATGCATTTCTTGTACATATACACTAGTATGTATGAGTTTTCTTGACTTACTTACTGATAATGTCGGTTAATTGTTATGAATGTGTGAACCATGTTTCTTTTCCTGGTACCATAATATACCTTAACTTCGGGACGAAGTTTCCTGAAGGGTGGGTGTATGTAACAACCCTAGTTGAATAAATGTTTAAGGTTTATTAAGTAAAAAATTATTTAGGGGATTAATTGTCTTAACATGGTATTAATTAAACAAAGATTGATCTAATGATATTAATTAAGTATTTATTAATTAATTAAAGGTTATAATTTTGATTAATTAATTAATTAATTAACTACCTATTACATTTAATAACATGAGTATTAAATTTAATAGATTAATAAGTTATATTGTTTAAATTAAAAGGTTACGCACACGGAAAGGGATAACATATTAATTGCGAGAGGATAAAATAATAAAGGAAAGGATAAGGGGCATTAACGAGGAGTAGGTAAGGAAGTAAATGCATGAGGTGGTGAAGGAAGGATATGGAGGCGGAGGAGATTTACGGAGGGGATTATCATTTTGACGGGAGATTTTTGAGGGGATCTGGAATTGGGAGAGAGGGGAGTTGAGTTTTGGACTCGGATTGGATTAGTACAGGCACCGGTTTGCTAGATTTTTTGGGCACGGGGGCCAGGATATCCATATGATATCCTGGAGCTAGGAAGTTGACCTAGTTGGCAGGGTGGAATAAGGTTTTGGGCAGTGTTTACACAATACAACAACGGTCAACAAGGCAAGCGAACAAATGGAGGGTAGCATTAGACCTAGGTAATTGAAATTGTGTATTGTTTTATTTTGCTATAAATTTTTATTAATTGTGGATAAATCTATATGCGAATGTGCTCAATTAAAGATTGTTTTTTGAATTTTACTAATATGCTCAATATAGAGGAATTATTGAACTTTACTGTTATGTTAGTAGAATCAATGGACGTTAAATAATATGGCTACTACAAAAATGAAACTGATGGTGTTTTTAAAGAGACGAAAGAGAAGAACAAATGCTGGAAACAAAATTACTTCTTTTTCAACAAACAAAGATTTGCAAATTGAACACTCTTTAACCAACTTTTCTAACTAACTTTTCTCTCTAAGATCTTTTTAAAAGAAAAAATCAAAATTGAATTTCACTCGACTGCAATCTACTTAAAGTCCTAAGTATTCAGTAAATAACTTAAGAAAGCACTCTTCTTCCTGAAAAAACAACTAACCTAACTAAACCAAACAAGAAACTGGAAACTTTTTTTTTTTTATATATGCTCCAAAATGAGAAACTTGAAAATGAATTCTTTTCTTTTCTTCTAAAGAAAGTAAAAAGGGAAAAGTGAAGACAAGATGAGACCAAAAATCAACTTCTGGTCTACTGCGTCTCATAGAGAGTTACTCACAATAATGAACAAGTTAATCAGAAAAACTCACAAAACTTGTTTCAAACCCTAATCAAGAAAACAAGAAATCTTGATAAAGAAAAAGATAACTTCTATCAGACCTAGGCCAAAGACCGCAAGAAATAGAGACCAGGGATAAATCAAGAAAACCCCTGAGAAATATGGCTTCATTTAGGGAAGAGGATGACTACCTCTTCTTTAAAAAATATTTTCCTGACACAGGCACTCGACCGACGCTTCAGTAACCTACGTATGTATGCAGGTTGTCCAAATATAGGGCAAGTATGTACGCGTGCAGACCCACTGCAGGCCGTGTACACCTCTGTGACTTTTCTAAAAATAAAAAATAACAGTCAAGTAAACCAGGTAGGGAAAACTGGTATGGAAGAATAGAATCCCTTAAAGACACAAAAACTTATAGAAACTCAAGAAACAATAAATAAAACAATTAAAAACACCCAAAAACAAAAATCCCCTAAAAATCCTTGAGTCTCCCTAGTATAGTCGCCAATTCTGCTATAGTGGGAAAACCCCCCTACGGACTACACTAGGCTTCTAAAGTGCAGGCAGAGCTAACCGTCTAAAGTCTCCTACTTTTAACAACTATCCCGACAATACCCCACATTCATGTATAAAGTACAAAGTATAGTGATCCGATAGTCCTACCCTAAACTCCACGTTCGGTGTCGATCCCAATGCATTCAATCGCTTCTCGACTGCAAATTTCCTCCCAAGGATGACCTGCATTCACCAAAAGACAAACAAGAAACTATGAACATGCATTCTATATACGAATTAGTGGGTTATATGTCATAACTAAATGTAAATCAATCATAGATATTAAACACATCATATGGTGGGATGGCAAAAGTACTTATTTATATTAATATCACAAAGTCACTTACAAAACGAGATCGATGACTGCTCTTCGAAATTGGTCCTAGGCTCCTCTTCACCATGCTCCAACTGCTTCCACGTATCCTTATTCTCCCACACTTTTCTCTAGAGAATGGGCATAGGCTTATGGATGAGGGAAAAGGGCGAGAATAGGGAATTCTAGCTCAAAACTCACAATGTGGTTGCAAATTATTGGGGCAAGGGGGGATTATGAAATGGGCAGAGTTTCACTACTTTCATGCTTCTCTTTGGAATGGGACCCCAACACCTTCTTTTATATGCAAAAAATATAGTTATTTGGTTGGGTGATGGGCTATGGGTGGTCAATTGGTTAGGAAACTACCCAAAATCCCGTATTCCCTTACAACGTTTGTGGGTATACGCGGGCTATAATGGTGCAACTAGCATACATACGCGGGAATTAGTGATGCATATAGCATACATACATGGGAATTAGTGGTGCAAGGCATGTACATATTCAAAAATTTGGATTTTAATAAGAGCTATCAAGTATTGGCTTGGCCAAAATAGTAAGTAAGATGGCCTGCTGCTAGGTATGCATGTTTGGTGCAAATTAGGGTTATAACAAGCGTGCCTCTCACATAATATTTGTTGAATAGATCTGAAAATGTTACAAATAATACTAAATAATGTACTATAACCAACACATTTTGTTTTACTAAAGTTTGATCTGTTATTAAGAAGTTATGACGTTTTTACCTGAAACACATGTTTTAGACTAGTTTTAGGACTAGCCACAAACCCTATTTTCCACTGAGTGTAACTCCAAAAATATAATGACCCACAAGATTAATTTTTTACCATAGATACATGGATATGTTTCCTCAATGGAATAACAATTTCATGGTCTGAATAATTCTAGAAGAAAATTTATTGTGAAAATGGCGAGATGACTTGTAAATAACATACCTTAGAAATCATCATCAAAAGAATTTATCCTCCCTTGAATTCTGGCCTTATTTGCTTCACCTTCCCTTTGAAATTTGGCTTATATATCCTTTGGTTACCTCAGAAACATATATATATTCAATATGCTCAAGTGTGATCTAAAATGAGAGAGCCTTGCCTCTTATTTATACTCTCCTCGTAGCTTCCTTAAAAACATATTCTAGGTCACTTTGCCCACTTTCCTTATTTTAGGATTAACCCACTTCTAATTTCTCCATTAAATTTATTATTTAAATAATTTATTTTGTATTCACTTTGAATTATAGTACACTCATCACTTCACTTTATTATTTACCTTATAAAATCTCTTAAACCACTTTGACTACTTTGACCTTTTGGGGCTTCTAGATGACATATGAGGGTCATCCAACTTCGTAAGGCCATAACTCTCAAACTGTGAGGCGTTATGTTACATTACACATACCAATATAAATGTAATGACATGTACTATTGATATATAATAGTATTACCTAAAAATATATCAAAATTAATACCATTTTCCATCAAGCAAACTTGGGTCCATTACCCAAACCTGGGTTCTCCAACTTTTCATGGCCATAAATCTCTATCCGTGAGGAGTTATGTGACGTTCCACATACCAATAGAAATGGAATGACATGTACTATCCATATAGAATATTATTACCTTAAAATATATTAAAACGCATACCATTATACATGAAACAACCTTGGGTCCATTACCCAAACCTTTGTGCTATCGGAATTCATTACCGAACTTTCTCCAAGGGTTGACATCAATCACTAAGGGTTGACATAAATATACAATATCACTCTCCAATGGTTGAAATCAATGAAAACCAAAAATCCATCAACCTAAGCCAACTATCTGACAATATCCCCCTTTGGCATTGATGGCAGCACCAACATTGATGGCAACACTTAGTAATGATAACATTCATACTTATACTCTTCATCAATGTTTCAGTCTCTCCCCCTTTGAAATCAATGGAAAGGGTATCTTCCTTTGGGGCTTCTCCCCTTGACTGAACTCTCATTAGGGTTTCTCCCCTTGTCTATGTGATTTTGATTTTTCTTTGTGTTTATAAGCCTCTGATTACTCTCTTTCCCTTCATATGAATAATATATCCCCCTTTGACAAAGGGTATCACTCTGAAGTCATATCGCTCATTCTTCCCTTGTGATAATCGCTCCCCTTGGAAACATACCTCTATGCTCTCTCTCCAATATTTTACCTTTTCATCTGATAAATCTCTCCCCCTTTGTCCTATTTATGGTGCTTCTTCGTGTACACATAAGACATATAAGATAAGAATTCAAAAGAATTCATTTTGGAGTAGAAATTACTCCTAGTATCTGGCGAAGATACTCAAGGGATTCCCATGGAAGCGGTTTTGTAAATATGTATGCCACTTGTTATTTTGTTCCCACATATTCAAATCTGATGTTCTTCTTTGCAACCTGTTCTTGTAGAAAGTGATACTTGATTGGAATGTGCTTCGTCTTGGAGTGCATCACCAAGTTTTTTTGAGATACTGATGGAGATTGTATTATCACAATAGATTAGAATGGGATCATCATACTCAACCTATATATCTATCAAAGTTTGTTTTATCCATAGAACCTGTGTACAACATGTTGATGTTGCAATATACTCTACCTCGGCTATAGATAAGGATATTGATGATTGTTTCTTGCTTATCCAAGATACTAAACACTCACCCATGTAGAACGTTGCTCCACTAGTGCTTCATCGGTCATCAATGCAACCTACCCAATCTACATCTATGTAGGCAATGAATGATATATCCTTTCCTTTTGGATACCATAATCCAAACTCTTTTGATCCTTTGAGATATATGAAAATTCTCTTCACTGCTAATACATGTGATTCCTTTGGTGTTGCTTGAAATCGTGCCACCTGTCCAACTACCCGCATTACATCTGGTTTGGATGTTGTCACATATAGTAAGATACCAGTCATTGACCTGTATTGCCTCTGGTCTGTAGACTTTGAATCATCATATTTTCTTAACTTGCAACTGGTTTGCATAGGAGTGGTAACTGGTTTGCAATCTTCCATTCCGAACCTGTTTATCATTTCTATGATATACTTAGTTTGAGAAATAAAAATTCCTTGGTTTCTTTGACATATATGAAGACCCAAAAATAAAGATAGTTCTCCAAGTAATGACATTTCAAATTCATTCTGCATATCCTTCAAAAAATTATGGCTTAACCTGTCATTAGTACTTCCAAAACAATATCATCAACATAAATTTCAATTAATAAAATATTACCTTGAGTTACCTTGATGTAGAGGTTGTTGTTTGCGCTTCCTTTCCATAGTTCGTAGGGAGTTTTTTCATTGTTGTTTCTGAGCATTACTTTGTTTTAAATGTGAATTGATGTATGCATTGCATGTGTCCAAAACATATTTGTCAATTTGGAATCCATTAGCATTGTTCGAGCCATTTCCTATGTAATTATAATCCATTATGATAATGTTCCTTTGTCTCTGAACCACTCTCTGAACCAATCTATGAATTCATTCTCTCATCCACTATCATATATCTGTCCAAACCTGCTAAGTGTTCTTACGAATCCATCTATGTCCATACTATCCAAGACTCTACTTGCGCAACTGTCTATAATGTTGATCCATTTATCACTATACTATCATGAAGTCTTGATTAATCTATCAAATTTTACTTATGATAAATGATTGCTTTGAATCTGTCTTCTCAAACTCTACAAGATGCTCAAAGGATGGTTCTTTGGTCTGTCACAGATATCGCATAGACTCCCCCTGTCTGATATTCATATTATTTGGGAGTCTCTAAGACACATGGCTCAGAGCAATTCTTGCTATGATGTGTATTCATCATCATCTTCATTGGTAGATTCATTATCTCTCTGAGCTCTGACTTCTTTCTTTTTGTCTGTGGATTCATCTTTCACTACAATTCGTGAAAGTAAAAGCTCTTGAACCTGTTCCTTATTTACATGTCCTTCCTTTCTTTCAGTTATTTTCCAAACCTTTCTATATATGACATCTTTCCTTTTCTCTGTAGAATTTTCTTCATCTCGTTTTATTGCCAATCTTGTGATATCTGGTACTTGGTATTTGTTCAAATGTTCTTCCTGTTTTCTTATCCATACTTTCTTATATTTGATATCAATATTCTCTTTCATGGAAGTGTCAATCATGCTTCTACAATCACTGGTTATGTGTCCATAGTTATGACATTTGTAACACTTAATGTTACGTGCAACCACATAAACACTTCTTGCTTGAACATTTCTTTTATAATCCTTGCAATCTGCAACCTTACGTACAAAGTTAGTACAATAAAAACAATTACCATAAAATAAATTTGCATACCTGGGAGTGAATGATCTTCTTTGTGGCGTAGTCCTTTTGAATTTTTTTCTGAAATGATCATGATCATGATTGAAGCTTCTTTGTGGCTTGAACATGGATGGTCTTCTTGAATATGTATCTTCAATAGTTTTCTTAGATTATGGTTGACCATGATTCCTTCCTTTGAGTACTTCTACATAAGTCTTTCTATTTTCTTCATTCTTCTTTTCTAGCAACCTAGAGTGCTTCTGTTCATTCTCTATAACTGATGTGGATGTTTATGTCTCTTCAACGTTCTTGTTGACCTTGAAAATTTTACTTCTCAATGTGACAACTTCTTCTTCAATATTCTCAACCTCTTCTTCTTTCTTCATTATCTGAGACTTCATGACTTCTTTTGTTCTTTTCGTTTATTCAAGTTGAATTTTTAATGTGATTATTTATTCTTCAAGTCCTTTCTCTTCTTGACCAAACTCTGCCTCAAGATGGTCTAGATCATTATTTCTTTCCTTAAGATTGTCTATCAATATCTTCTCTCTCATTTATGCTTCTTCCTTCTGTGTTGTTATGTTGGTTTCCAAACACTACTTTTGATATTCAAGATTTTCTTCAATCTTTCTGGCTTCTTCTAGTTGAGCTCTTAAGTTATCGATGACTTGATGGGCTTCTTAAAAAATGTGAACACTTCCCTTTTGTTTCATGAATTCTTTCTTGAGTGAATTGTTTTCTTCTCTTAGTTCATCTAAAGCACTAATCAATTCTTCTTCATAATTGTCTTCCTTTCCAATAAGTTTTTCTGTCTCATTTCCTTCATGGCATTCTATTTCAAGATGTCCACAATTTTCACAATTAAAACAAAACAACATACCTCTGGTGATTATGTACTCTTCATATTATGAATCTACTTGACACGGTGAACATAATTCTTCTTGATTTGTATCTGCATCTTCTTTGACATTTTCTGAATCTGTGATAGGTGAAGAATATATGTCATGTAACTTATCCCAAAGTTCTTTTGCTGATGAACATTTACCAACTTTTTCTCTTACCGGATTAGGTAATCCTTCCTAGATAAAATTCATTGTTATTTTGTTATTCTTCCTCAATTCCTTATTGGCTCCAGTCTTTGCCCTTTTTGAACTATCATATCATGTAACAACTGATAGCCAAATATAATGTCCCTATGCCTGTAAAAATACTTTCTTCCTTATGCTCCACATATCATACTTAAAACCATTCTAACCATTAAACATTGGTACTCCATTCTCAGAATAATCCATGATCTCCTTCCAATGGTTAAACTATTTCCTGAAGGAACCTACTCTAATACCAATTGTTGGATTACTGAGAGGGGAGGTGAATTAGTAATAGAGAAATTTAATCCTTTTTAACCATATAATCCAAGTGTTATATCATTGTATCATTATCATCCAATAACTGCAGAGTAAATAAGAAATGAACAAATGAATAATCATACACATACACATTACACCAGTGTTTTATGTGGAAACCCAAAGCGGGAGAAAACCATGGAATGATTTTTCTTATATGTATTGAAGAATTACATTCATTGGAAGAACCAACTTCCTTTGTTTTCCAGCTACAACTGGAAGGAGGCTCCAACCCCCTAGTTTCTCAGGCTACAACCTGAGGGAAGATCGAACTCCCCAATTCTATGGATACAACTAGAAGGAGGCTACAAGCCCCTATGTTCTCTGGCTACAACTGGAATGTGGATACAACCACATTTCCTTGCCCCATACAACCACCCTAAAGTATACGTAGAATTATGGAACCACTGTCACACTATCACTGTGAGATATACTGTTGTAAACCTATACCAATCAACCTGGACCAAATAACATGTACCAATAACCTGAACCATGCATCAACCTATACCTCAAACTGTAATCAACCTATACCATAAACAAGTGCATCAACCATGCACCAACCTGTACCAAAAAACCTATAATCAATCCGTGCCATAAACAAGTGCATAAACCATGCACCAACCTTTACCTCAACCTATACCATGAACAAGTGCATCAACCATGCACCAAACCTGTACAAATAACTTGTCACAACAAATTTTCCAAAAAACCTATCACAACAACTTCTCTCATAAATATTATCAACCAAATCATATCTACTCACCAAGATCAATCACCAAGACAACTCTCAAAGATGTGCATCAACCAAGCATAACACAACAACTCATAATCATCACCAAGATCAATATGTGCTTCTAATAATACAAGTATGCTACATCATCCATAAACCATGTGTCAACAACACTACTAACAAGTGCCTCCAACCATGTACCAAGTATGTACCAATCATGTATCAACTACTCATCAACTATGCCTCATCAATATGTACCAACATCATCAACTATACACCTCATGTATGTGCCAACTCATCAACTACTTGTCTCAACCATGTACCCGACATGTACCTCAAACAAATGCCCTTATCAATTTCATAATCCAAATATGATTTGTAACTCTTTAATATACCTGGTGTATATGATCACATACCTGCAAACCTTCCTTAACGTTAACAACAAGAGACTAGCATTTTCATCAAACTTTTCTTTAGTCTCACATGACTAGTTTTGGATTAGTCAACAACCCTAACTTTGAAATAATCATAACTTGTTATTCACTATGTTTTATGCAATTCCTCTAGGTTTCACTATGTGTAACCTCTCAGAAAAGAATTTATAGAAAAAATGGCATACCTTGCTGAATTTTGGTTTATTCTAGAGAGCGACCTTGTAGAGAATGCCCCACACAAAATATTTATTGAATCAATTTGAAACTGTTACAAAGAATACTAAAGAATGTAATATAACCAAAACATTTTGTCTTATTGAATTTGTATCTATTATGAAAAATTTATGACGTTTTTACCCGAAACACTTGTTTTAGACTAGTTTCAGGACTAGCCACAAACCCTATTTTCCAAAGAGTGTAACTCCAAAAATACAATGACCCAAAATATGAATTGTTTACCATAGATACGTGGATATGTTTCCTCAATGGAATAGCAATTTAATGGTCTGAATCATTCTTGAAATTTTTTTATTGCGAAAATTGTGAGATGACCTGTAAATAACATACCTTAGAAAACATTATCAAAATAATTTATCCTCCCTTGAATTCCGACCTTCTTTTCTTCACCTTCCCTCTGAAATTAGGCTCAGATATCCTTTGGTTACCTCAGACACCTATAGATATTCAATATGATCAACTGTGATCTAAAATGAGAGAGCCTTGCCTCTTAGTTATACTCTCCAAGTAGCTTCCTTAAAAACATCTTCTAGGTCACTTTGCCCACTTTCCTTATTTTAGGGTTAACCCACTTATAATTTCTCCATTAAATTTATTATTTAAATAATTTATTTTGTATTCACTTTGAATTATAGTACACTCATCACTTCACTTTATTATTTACCTTCTAAAATCTCTTAAACCACTTTGACTACTTTGACCTTTTGGGGCTTCTAGATGACATATGAGGGTCCTCCAACTTTGTAAGGCCATAACTCTCAAACCGTGAGGAGTTATGTGACGTTCCACATACCACTAGAAATGGAATGAAATGTACTATCCATATAGAACAGTGTTACCTATAAATATATCAAAACTCATACCATTATCCATCAAACAAACTTGGATCCATTACCCAAACCTGGGTTCTCCAACTTTTGATGGCCATAACTCTCTAACCGTGAGGAGTTATGTGACATTCCACATAAAAATGGAAATGGAATGAAATGTGATATCCATATATAATATTATTACCTTCAAATATATTAAAACTCATACCATTATACATGAAACAACCTTGGGTCCATTACCAAAATCTTTTTGCTACTGAAATTCGCTACCGAACTTTCTCCAAGGGTTGAAATAAATCTACAATATCACTCTCCAATGGTTGAAATCAATGAAAACAAACAATCCATCGAACTAAGCCAACTGTCTGACATTTAGGTGGTTTTTTCGGCACATGGTTTCTTTGCTGATGGTTTTCTATTTCCGGTTAAGGAATTAGGGTTGTTGACTAATCTAGGTCATTGGGTTAGGGTTTTGAATGTCGTTGGATCCTATATGTATATTGTATTGTAAACAATGTAATACTATCAATGAATATAGAACATGATGGTTTTCTCGGTTTGTGTTTCCAGGGGAGAACTCTCTGTGTAGTGTTTGTATTTTCCATTGTATATTTTTTGTTCTTTTACTGAAAATTTGTTTGTAGTAAATATTGTACAAGGTTAAAATATACAGTGTGTTTTCTGGAATGGTTTGAAATACTTCCTCAAGTCTTTTCTCTAATTTCTCTATGCATTGTTTTTCTTCCTCTCACTCGATCTACACTTCTTTGAGATCTATCTCTAATATCTCCTTCTCTTCCTTGGCTATCTTCAAGTTTGTTGCATTTTTCCTAGCCCTTTATTGTACTTCTTGTGCAACACCCATCTGCAACTTATAAAACACTTTGGCTGGAATGTTAGACATAGCCAAGTCCAACTATTCTATGTCCTTTAGTTTCTTATGCGTTGTTCCCTGATCAACCTGTAGCATCTCCTGAGTGATCTAGAAAATGTTATTGCCCATTACCATTGTATGTATTATCCCTTTTTATTCTGAAGTCTTCTCCTTCTACACCGAGTCTTTCTGTTGTTCTATTCCTTTCTCTTGCATGAAATTAATTTGGAGGCTTTCCAATGTCTCCTTGACCTCCATCAAATTTTTCATAATTTATTCTCTCTGGGAATCTGTGACGTAGAGTGCTTCTTCTCCTTGGTATTTCACCTTATCTTCTACTAACTCTGGGTCATCCTCAGTTATGGTGAGTTGAATGGGATTATTTTGCGCTTTCATATTCTTTCTTTGTTCTCCTATCTACATGGTTGATTTCCTCTTTGGTGGTGTTTCTGTCTGCATGGGTTTCTTCTCCTCTGGTACGTTTCCAATCCCTTTCTCCTGGGTTGGGATATTATCTTTCTTCTGCACTTTGTTCCTAACACTGAGGCTCTTGGTATTGTTTCCTTCTTCCTTGGATTCTTTGTTTTCATCACAGTTTTTGTGCTTTGTGAAGCTTTTCTGGTATTGGCTACTAGGCTACTGGATTTTTGTGTCATGTCGAATCTGGCCATTCTGCTATTACCCAATGGAATTCTTTTGTTGATATACAATATTTCATTTTCAACCATGTCTTATTAGGTTCTCTTATGGCTTGTATCCATATGTTGTTCCTGGATGCCTTGAAGTTGGAAATACCCTCATGCTCCTTCACCACTTTAGGTGAAATCTTGCATGTATCTACAATTTTCTCTTACATCTCTTATATGTACAGCCATAAATTCTTGCATTGGATTTCCTCTTTTTCATATCTGTGTTATTTCGTAGAGTTTCATATCTTGTTGCGCCACACTTTCCTCTTCTGTCACAAAAAAATGAATATTTTGGTTTTTCCAATGCATCTAAAGCTATCAGAATCAACAAACAAGAATATTGGAGGTTCATTCCAATATCCTATGCATCTCTACGGTCTTCTAAGAATAGGTTGAGAAAATATGGCACCCAACTGAGAAATTTCCTATTCACACACTGTGTGACCACTGCGACCACTCTTGTTGGTGCCTCGTCCTTGCGAAATTTTTGTAATAATGTACAGGCCATCAATTTCTTTGTGAATCTGGTTGATTGGTCATTGATATTCTTGATGATCATTCCTCGACTACCCCTTTCTATACCAAATTGGGTCTTCACTTCTTATACGATGGAATTCTCTCTCATTTTATCATCTAGGTATTGCTCGGGTTTCACCCCATCTGTTTGCAAGCCTGTAAGTTTTTCAATGAGGCATACATTGATCGGGACAGGTCTTTCCATCCAAAATAACCTTCCATGCACTTGTTCCAATCATTTTTTTATGCATGAATTAGCATCCTTCCCCTTATTGAAGTGAGGAATTTCCACTAAATTCATAATGCCAGAGTTGTAAAGTCCAACTCTCCACTGTGTTGAGGAAAATATATGAAATTATCTTACACAATCATTTTTGGATCTTGTTTGGCTAATGCAAGATAGTCGGGAATGTTACCCTATGTTTATAGCCTCAAAAAGTGTTTCCCAATCCACAAGTATTAATTACAAGGGGTTAGGCTGATTTTTTGAATAAAATATTGTTGCAAAAATATAACATTTTTAAACCATTTTCTGAATAATATAGATGCAAAAAGTAAATGTGGATACAAAAGAAAAAATACGAAGTCACATATAAACACATATAAGAAACAATAAATCACTTATTTCATTACAAGAAATCAAAAGAATGATTCTCTTTACAAAAATCCCTAAGGGAGTTTGGACCAAAGTCAAACTTAGATATCCCCGATGAAGACCATACAAAAGGACTCTGACAGGAAGTAAAAACTGAACTTTAAAATCTAGATCAACTTGCCACAGATTGTTTCCCACTCGACTCTGCACAATATCCTTTATCAGTCATGAAATTTAATTCATAAACAGACAAGTCTACGCAGACTATCAAAGATAGATCAACACCTCTAAAAACACATGTTTGAATGATGTAATTCAACTTTGAATTTTGTTGTCTAGAATGTTGAGATTCAACAAGAATATCCTAGTGAAAATTATGCACCTACACTAGGATGGAGCCTCAAGCTATTTTTAGGTGGAAGTCTATTTTTAGATGATGAGAAAATTCTATTTATAGATGGTGAGCGAATTCTATTTATAGATGTATGTCGACTATTATTATCCCTTAATAATAGTTGGACAATAAATATTAATCTATTCTCAATGAGCACTTGGAAATAATTATCTGAAGTGGAAAATCAGTTAGCTATGGGAAATTCGAGTTCAAAGGTTGATTGGTGGGACATGCAAGTCGAATTAGTTGTAACTGAGTGATTCAAAGTTGTAATAGAGTTGGATGTGTAGTTATGTGAGTTGTAAAGTAGTTTAAATTAGTTAAGTGAGTTAAGTTCAGTTGTACTAGTTGTAACTGAACTTACAGTAGTGAGAGATCAGTGAATTAATTATTAATTAATTCACAATCAGTGGTCTCCATGCAACTGAAGATTTACCACTGTTAACTACATGCATGTCAGATTCAGTGGAGACCCAGTTGAGATAACATGTGAAAAGGGAAGTTTGACTATCAGTTGTGACATTAGTGAGTTCACTCATGCAACCACACACACATTGGATGTGCCCATGAGGAATGCGTAGCCTAAGCAAGAGGCATTCATTCATTGCATGGATTTCCATTAGCAGGGATTGCGCAGAGGAGGAAGGTTGTCTGGAGGTAATAAATTGGCACATGCATTTGCCAATTTTTGTATGACAGTGTGAGACGATTGTATATTGTACTGAGAGCTCTTGGATTAGAGTTTTGTATGATATTGTTTCATGATCCATGATATATACATAATATATGATAGTGGGGTTTTTAGCTTTATGCTTTCTCGGTAAAACATCTGTGTTATGTGTGATTGATATTTCTTACTGATATTGCAATTGGCGATTGTGTTTTAAATTTCGCAAGAATATTAGTAGAAGCGATTATGTATTTAAAAATGGAATATAATTTGTAGATTAGGAGAATCCATGAAATACATAATTTGTATTGAAATTTCTACATGGTATCAGAGAATAGAAGATTACAGAAGCTGAGTTTGTGATTGGATAGAATTCAAATTTGCAGAAAGACTTTCTTGGTGCTACAATGGATTCAAGATTGAAATGGGTTTCAATGGATTGAGGTTATATTATGCACTCAAGGGCATCTCGAACTACATTTCTTGGAAGGACAAGATGGAGGCAGTACTCGAAGACAATGGCATGAAGGAATTCATTGACAAAGATGTTCCTAAGCCAGATACTGCAGATGATGCAAATCTTGATGCATGGCAAAAGAAAGTGGCAAAGGTGAGGAGGATATTGTTGGAGGGAGTATGAGACCAAATTGTCTCAAGCCTCCATGGGAAAGCCACACCATATGCAATGTGGAAGGATTTGAAAGATCTATTCCAAAACAACAACGACCATAGGAAATCGACGCTCAAAGATAAACTTAGGAAGATCAAGATGGAGAAGGGTGACTCCATTCCAAAATATCTCATGAAGTTTGTCCAATTTTGGGATGAGCTGGGGAGTGTGGGAATAATACTCGCTGATGATGATTTGGTGAGCTTGGATCTCCTAGGACTTCCTAAGATTTGGTACAGTTATCAAGACTCTGTCAATGGAAGGGAAAAATTTCCAGATTGGGAACGACTATGGTCGGATATAGTGCAGGAGGAGTTTAGGAGGAACACCAGAGATGGCTCTTCATCAAAGAATGATGATGAAGAGGATTTTTCTTTGGCTACCAAGGAAAGGAAAGGGAAGGGGAAGAAATTCCATTAAAAATATGAGTCTAAAGTCAAGAAGCTCGATTTGTCCAAAGTGAATTGTTTTCACTGTCATGAACATGGGCATCTTGCTACTAACTGTCTACAGAAGAATAAGAACAAGAAGGATGTTGGAGCTACAACTGGTGAGGCCCTTGTCTCGCAATTTGAAATTGACTTCTCCTTGATCACATGTATGTCGTCAAGTGAATTGGTATCGGTGTGGTATTTGGATAGTGGCGCTTCCTTCCACATGACGGGAGATAAGGACCTTTTTAGTGACTTGGAGGAGAAAGACCTCAAAATGCATATAGAGATGGGATACGATGGACGATATAATGCGACTGGAATTGTTACCATTAAAGTTTAGAGGGATTCAGGTAAACCATTTCAATTGAAATATGTTATGCATGTTCCATGTCTGAAGAAAAACTTGGTATCAGTCACAATGCTAGAGGATAGAGGCTATGAATTTGTTTTCATTGATGGAAAATATTTCCTACGACATAAAACAACAGGTCAATTCAAGAAGATAAGGATTCGAGTTAAGAATCTCTACAAGCTAGAGGTATATGGCTGCACTTCCATGATGGGCAAGGAAAAAAACATGGTGAGTCAGGATAAGGGTGAATTATGGCACAAACGATTGGGCCATCTTCATCATGGAGCCTTGAAAATCATGCAGCAAATATCTACTGGAAATCCAATGGGAACAATTGATCAGTTAGATCAGTGCAAGGGTTTGACCATGGGGAAGTATGTAAAGTCCACATTTCATGAAAAGGAAAATCGTGCTTCGATGATCCTGGAGATAATTCACACATACATGTGTGTACCATTCTTAGTTGCCTCAATAGAAAAACATAAGTATTATGTTATTTTTGTTGATGAATTTTCTCGTAAATGTTGGATCTTCTTCATGCAGAAGAAGGATCAAACATTCTCAAAGTTCTGTGAGTTTAAAGAATTGGTGGAAAAAGGGTCAGGGAAGCAACTAAAGGCTCTGAGGAGCAATAATGGTGGAGAATACATCTCTAATAAATTCAAAGACTTCTACAGCAAAGACGGAATTCGAAGAGAACCACAACAAAATGGGGTCGTGGAGAGGAAGAATAGAACGATCATGGGTGAAACAAGAGCAATGTTGCATGATCAGGGCCTACCAATGCATTTTTGGGTGGAAGCATGCAATACTATGGTTTATATGAAAAATCATTTTCCTCATAAAGTACTTGGAATGAGTACACCTGGAGAATATTTCACTCGTAAGAAACTTGATGTTTCTCATTTTAAGATTTTTGGCTCATTAGTTTATGTGCATGTGACCAAGAATTCTAGGAAGAAGCTAGAGCCAACTACTAAAGTTTGGATATTTGTGGGGTACACAGAAACACCCCATAATTATCGTGTGTATTTTCCTAATAGTAAGATGATTGTTATGCGACAGGATATAAAATTCGATTTGGGGAAAGTCATGCAGTTGTCGCTTGAGAGGGAGATATAGTTGCATGCAGAGGAGGAACTGTTCATTCCCAAAGATGAGTCTCAATATGTGGATCAGCCACATGAGGAGGTTCATGGAGTGGAGGAATCCACTCATGCAGAGACATCCATCATAAATGGTAGAAAGCGCACCACAAAAGCTGATAGATTGAGACTAGATGTTGCACATAATGTAGGAGCCCCTACTTCACAGCTCAGACAGAGACAGTCTCCTGATCGATTTACTTGATACATGTCTCTCATGAGAAAATGTATTGTGACTGAACCATATTCCTTTTAGGAAGCAGTACAGGATCCCACACGGGTTGATGCAATGGTGGAGAAGTATGACTCCATTGTCAAAACCAGTGCATGGGAAATTGTCACAAGAACCGTCTACAAATCAATGGTAGGTTCGAGATGGATCTACAAGGTAAAGAAAGTTGATGATGGGAGTGTTGATAAATAAAAGGCCATATTTATGGCCCGGGGCTTCTCACAGATCAAGGGGATAGATTATGATGAGACCTTTTCACTTTTCGCAAGGTACTCTTCCATAAGATCCATATTTGTACTCTCAATGCACATGGGTTGGCGCATTCATTAGATGGATATAAAAACTTTGTTTCTCAATGGGATCATTGAGGAAGAGTTGTACATAGAAAATCCTGAAGGATTTGAGATCTTCAGCAGTGAGTCACATGTATGCTGACTCAAAATAGCATTGTATGGGCTGAAGCAAGCACCCCGTGTTTGGTACACTCAGATAGACAACTATTTCACCAGACTGGGCTTCACCAAAATTGAAGTGGATGCAAACCTATACCAAATTGTGGTGGAGGGTAAGATTTTAATCATTTTTCTTTATGTTGATGATTTAATATTGACCGGTGATGAGTAGTTGATACACTCATGCAAGGAGGACCTTGCAAAGGAGTTCGAGATGAAGGATATGGGCCTCCTTCATTATTTCCTTGGATTGGAAATATGGCAGTGAGATGGTGGAATTTTTGTGTTTCAAGGAAAGTAAGTAAGGGAGATACTGGGTAAGTTTCACATGGAGGGATGCAAACCCATGGATACTCCTCTTCCAGGAAACTGGGGGAAATAGGATGCTACTTCTGGAGAGGTAGTGGATGTTATTGTTTATTGACAGCTAGTGGGTTCGCTAATGTATCGAGTGAACACGACACCAAACATTTTCTATGTGGTTAACTAGCTGAGTCAAGCGATGGTTAAGCCTACCAATATATTTTGGAAGGTAGGTAAGCATGTCCTGAGATACCCGAGGGGAACATCTGAGTATGGATTATGGTACAAACAAATGGATGAGGTGAATTTGCATGGCTTCACAGATTCATATTGGGCGGGAAGCCCAACGGACAGAAAGATCACATCATGGGGGATCTTTAGTATCAGATCTACAACTATTTCTTGGTACAGTAGGAAACAGAGATCTGTGGCACCTAGTTCAGCGGAAGAAGAATACATGGCAACAAGTCAAGCTGCATGTGAGGATATTTGGATGAGAAACATCTTGATTGGTTTGTTTGGTTCTCATTTAGATCCAACAATGATTCATTGTGATAATCAGAGTTGCATTAAAATCTCAATTAATCATGTGTTTCATGATATATCTAAGCAATAAATATTTGGTATCATCATATCATAGATTGTGTGCAGTGGAAGATCATGTTGCTTCAGTACATTCCTATGGAATATCAATATGTAGACATTCTAACGAAGGCGCTCACCAGGAGAAAATTTGAATACCAAAGAGATAGGATCAGGGTGAAGGATAATCCCTTTCTTGTTGAGAGGGAGTGTTGAGATTCAACAAGAAGATCCCAGTGAAAATTATGCACCTACACTAGGATAGATCTGTGTTATGTGTGATTGATCTTTCTTCTTGATATTGCAATTGACGATTGTGTTTTAAATTCCACAAGAATATTAGTAGAAGTGATTATGTATTTAACAGTGGCATATAATTGTTAGATCGAGAGAATCTATGCAATACATAATTTGTATTGAAATTTTTACATACAATAGGACCCTCCTGTCATAAAAGAGAATTATGATTTTAATGAATTGGAGAATGAATGAAAACTGAACTATCTCAATAAAACTCAAGAGAAAACCTTAGTATGCTTTCTCCTTCTACTCTCCTCTTTTTCTTCCTTCTCATTTGGATTTTATACATTCCAAATTAGTTGAATTAGTTCAACCACTTCATTTAGTTAAGTTAACAAAATCTCAACTAACTTTTAGTTTAGGGGAAGAATTAATAGTAATAATAATAATAAGGGTCTTTTAATAAATAATAACTAGTAGGTGGGACCCCTTGTAACTCCCTTTAATTTCTTTAACAAAACATAAACATAACAAGACAATAAATCAGACGCATCCCTCCTTGTGGCCACCATAATCATTTCCATAATTTGAAGATTAAATATTAATGATATTTCAAATCATATCCAAAATATTAAAAAATAGTATGCTATACAAAACCTTCAACAATCCACTGTCCTCAATAAAACAATAATAAAGTAAAATCAAAAACCATATTTTCCACTTTTAGAGGCAATTTTCCCTTTGTTGTTGCTATCCCCTTTTGACTTATATGAATTAGCCTTAGGATGTGTAGAGCCTTGAGGCTTGATCTCACTGATGACATGAGAAAAATCATCTCTCAAGTGTGTGTGGGATGATACATATTTGGCTGAGTCACTTAAGGGAGAGGAGGGGGAAACAACAACTTTTCCTTTATCATGCATGTGGTGGGATTCGATTTTGAGTTTTTTTCTTTCCTGGGAGGACTGTACAGGTGAGTGTGCCAGGGAAATCTAGACATTTGGGTTAACAGGTGGAGGAGGAGCAGGTAGAGATAAATTTGGCTAGCCACAATGGTGGGAGTCTGTTGGGTGAACAATCTCTTGCCATCCATCGTTCTCAGGAATTTCAGGTTGCAAAGAAACATGAGGGGTTACATGGATACCATGGACATGCTAGGGCTAGAAAGGAGGCCTCTTCGGTCTAGGTTGGACTACCCCTTGTCCAATCCATTTGAAAAATCCAGCTTGGAAGAGATTTTTTAACTCTTGATGATCTGCATCAAAATGTATTGAGAATCTGGGCCTTTCAGGATCTCTATTCCAATTTCCTCTGCCCCTATTATTTCAGCCATGACTTTCTCTGTTGAAGAAGCTCATCCTGTATGCAACGATTATTAGCAACTAGCTTCTTAAAAAACCATACATGACAATATCTTAATATGAAACAAAGTTTGGCTCAACAATCACGTCAGACCCATGAAATCCAATCCATAAAATTCATTTAATAATTTTCAATGTGCAGGAGGTGAATTAGGGTTCTAGGATATCTGAGGGGATTGTATTGAGAGAAAAAGTGAGAAAATGAAAGGGAATAAGAATATGATTACTACTCAACAATTCATTAAACAATCGACTGTGCAACAATAACCAAAACATATCAGTTGTGATCCATCCTTGTGTTATTTCTTAATCATTGTAATAAAGAGATTTAATTTAATTTTAAAGAACATGGCATGCAAAATGAATCTGGGATCATGAGGGGATTTGTATTGAGTGAAAAAGTGAGAAAATGACGGGGAATTTGATGGATACTGTTCATAAAATAAATTAAATAAATAAACAATCATAACTTTGTTAAAAATTAATCCAAAAAGCATCCACTTCCAAGACCAAAATTCATTGTTCCTCAATTGTATGCAAACTGCTTGTTGTCTCAATAGCAATTAAATTTTCCCAGAAATCCTTAATTTATAACATTCTGTGCTTTTATAACTTATACAAACTTTTTCCATTCAAAAATATTGTTTATTATAACGATGATCTCTTATTCTTTTTAAAAATAATCAAAACATGGACAATAATATGCTCAACATACATCCCTGATAATCAATAATGCACCGCGATAAACAATCAACATTCATTGTTTTCCAATCAACAATCAGGCCCAATTTAAATGTACACAAGTGTCTTTTCAAAAAAGTGGATAGTCTTAAAAGCATGCCCGATCATACACATGAATGTAATCATATCAATCAACAAAATATTAAATTGATAATAAAAATCAACCCAAACATAAACCCCAAGCTTGATATCTGTGTGTATCAACATATATAACTTTTTTCTTTGAAAACAATTGATAGTCTGTGCGATGATTCCAATATAACCATATCATATATAATGTGAAAATAACTCAATTGACACACATGCATTACTTTTTACCTTTCCAAAACCCTGGTCGGGCTTGGTAAACCTCACATAGGTGTCTCTTTAAGAAATCAAAATCATGTTGGATTAAACACAATAATCGAGACCATAAACGAATAGAAAGACAACTCTCGGCTATAAGAAACCGTTCGTTTCCTTTTTATTTGTTAAGAACATTTCATCACAGAAGGACCTCACATAGATTCAACCAAAAAGGATGGGTTTATAAATGAGAGAGAATGTCTCTTTAAAATTCCACAATCATTAAAACTAATAAACCAATACTTGACAAAACCCAAAATGTAGGAGAGCAGAGAAAATCAGAGTTTGAGTCGGGCTCTTGAATAAAATGCAGAGAGGCAACGTAAGCCTTGTTATTTTTTTAAACAAAAACATAGAGAGATGACGGTCTTCCAAGACTTATATCCACTTTACCATCGATTGAAAACCATAGGCCAAAATACATTTTTGAAAATGACATAGCAGTGAGCCATACAACCCTTCGACTTATTACTCCAAGCCCTTGACATAACCATAAGTTAACGCTCGAGGAGAGAAGAGAGAGTCAGAGTAAAATAAACCAGTGCACACAGGTGCCTCTAGTACTTGCAGAGAAGAGACAAGGGTTAACTTAACAGTGGCAGGTATTAAAAAAACAAATAGAGATATAATGTCTCTTTCTAACACCCGAAAAGCCGAACAAATTTTGAAAGAAGTTGATAGTGAGGCCACATATAGTCATCATTACAGTGGGAATGATACTACTGGTGTGTGGAAACCCTTCACATTTGATATCCATTAAATATACATGCCTACATTAATACTTGGGTGACCAAAATTGGACTTTTGGCAAGCTTTCAGCGAAAAGACAGTCAGGAACGAGATATTAACAACAGTTTAGGGTTAGATAAAAGAAGCACACCAACATTCTACAGTCACTCTGTAAGTTAATAAATACTATCATAACCACCGAGAGTTGACAACCAGTGAAATACAAACGGTGGTAAAACCCTTCAACCATAAAACACAGATATTCATGGCACCACTGTCTTCATTATTCCATAGAGAACAATCAATAAAAACCAAGATGACCCATAAATAACCAATGCACAGCCTTTATATTCAATAATACCCATTTCTCTTCTTACAACTACAAACATTTTACAGTCATAATAGAGAGCCATAACACCATATGTACACACAGTCGAAAATCTCAAGCACACATAGAATCCGAGCATCACTGAGCCACCATTTGGTTAATAAAACAGAGAATCCATCATGGATGGAGAGAAAATAACCATACCTTTGAAAAAAATGTTAAAATGACGAGTTGGTTGAGCTTTCCCTTCCAAAAAAACCTGAAAACGTGGAGCTTCACAACCAACAGAGCGATAATGCAACAATGCAACAATGCTAGGGTGATGGGCGATAGGGAAGGTTTGGAGTGATGTGCAGTAAATGCACGTCGATTATATACCTGGCCCCATTCAATTCCAATTATGAGACAACCCAATAAGCATAACATCAACCAATAAATCAAACCATATAACCAATGCATAATCAATTCCAATCCATCATAAGATCTGAGACCATATCTATTGCATAGTGAGGCACCCGAGGTATTTTATACGTTAACCTTTGCCATAACTCCACACAATAAATCAAACCATATCCACATTGCTATATGCGCCTCCATTCAACTTTGATGACATTTTCATAGTTCATTAATCAAACATAGTATAATAGTTAGGACTAACACTTGTACCGATGTTATCCACATTTTTGGTTATCGAGATGATATTATGATTATGTCATGATAATGGAAGATCAAACTCTTCATTAGGAACTTTTTCCTGAAGAAGGTTACACTTGTCATTTTCTCAAAATCATATTTTGAAAATAGTTCGCAGGCTGCACATATACTCTCCTGCGAGAATCCATAATTCCCGCAGGCTGCATTCAGCTTGACTGCAAACTTCTCGCACTGTGTCAATGGTTAAGGTGTGAACATGTTTCTAAAGGAGGAAAATGAATGAGTTCTCGATTCTTCTAGAAGGAATCTTCTAGAAGGGTGAGTTGGCTTTCGAATGGTTGGCAAAATACTGGCTTTCCAGATATCTTGGGATCATTCCCTATCCAAGTAACCAAACTATCTTCTCTTATATATTGGGAAGATTGCTTATGAAAAAGTTAGAAGTTGGCAAGCTAGAGAAATCTATTGAAGAATTGGTGCATTATTGTATGGAGAA
>ML797796.1:244832-264247 GCA_009831015.1 Picea engelmannii | reverse complement strand
TTGAACATTCACCTTTATTGCCTTCTTGAGGAGGTGAATTTGAAGAGTTACCAGCTCTCCTTTGAAGACCAACAATAGTGTTCTTTTCCTCATGGTTTTCACAACTTTGTTGTTTCTCACTTTTTCCATTCATCTTGAACACATAGTTTTCATGCTTGAGGGATTGAACTTGCAACAAAAGTAGTTCTTGGAACAGTTTCCCTTGTTTCCTCAACTTTGGAATATGCTCCATATTTTTGTTCATATCCAAAACCCCTATACTTGGGCCTCTCCTCAACAACAACAGGCTCAACAATTCCTTGTACATGCTTGCCTAACCCTCTACCTTCATAGCCCATTTTTAACAATAACTTGGACCCTATTCCTCTTGTATGATTTTTGAAAACACCAAAGCATTCATCTTGAGAGGAATTTGAGGAAAAAATAGCATTACATACCTCATGTTCATGAATGTACTTTTTAAGGGTTTCCTTTGCCTCATAGAGATGAGTCTCCATCTCATGAAACTTTTCAAGAAGCTGGTGCTTCTCCTCCTTCATGGCCATCAACTGCTCTTGAAGGACAATGCTCTCCTTCCTATATTCCAACATCTCTTGCAACATATCTCTCATGGTTTCAAATGCCTTCAACATATATTTGTCAAATAACTTGGATAATGAATATGTATGTGAACTTTCACTGTTCGAAGCTTCTTCCATCCTTGCAAGATATCAAACTTCAACACAAAACTTGCACAATAATACCAACGACTAATTCTCTAGCTATCAACGGTAATCACATGAGCAAAACTATGCTTTGATACCACTTGATCTTAAAATAGGGGGTTTACTTGTTTTGCTATGCAAGCACCCTCTACTCCATTAAAATAAATTTCAGGACCTTGCTCAATGTCTTAGTTGTGTAAGAGGATTTATGTGTCAAGTTTAGGATTCTTTTATGTGTTTATGTGTGAGTTTATTGAAAGGTTAAATGTGTTTTTTAAAGAATACAATAGAAACATAAAGTGAGAAAAATAATAACCAACAAAAACTCACAACAATGACAACATGATAAAGGAGTTCACCCCCAACTGGGCTACATCTACTTGAGCCTCAATCAATGGACTAGTTTCTCTGGGATTAGTTTGTCAAAGATTATTTTACAATATGCTTCTCAACTCCAATGGATTTAATAACTATACCATTGGGTTCAGAATACATAAAAACCCAAAAAATGACTATTAGAACTCTGAAAACAGGCCATGGCTCATTTGGGCATGACCTCTTCTATTGGTGGCCTTGAGCTTCCATGAGCTTCCTTGTGGAAAAAACACCTATAAAATTCCTCAAATGCCTCCTAAACCTATCCCAATGAGTTCATAGCATCTCAATTAGTCAAGAATGTCTATTCAGTCACTAAAAATGGACTTTGGCTCCCCTGGGCATGACCTCCTTCAATGGTGGCCCTAAGCTCCCTCGAGCTCTCTAAAACTTCAATTTAGAAAAAATTGCAAATGAATCCTCCAAATGCCTTTGAAAATTGTGCCAATGGATTCAAAACATCCAAAGACCCCTAGTTGCAATTTTTTGGCACCTCATTTGGCCAAAAAATGAAGAAGATAGGCCTCCTGCCATTTTCCTTCTTCAAGCTTGTTGTCTCTAGTTCTCCAATTCGAACCTCTTGTGTGAGTAACCCAACTCTGGGCGTTTCTCATGCCTAAACCCAACACATGCGTGCATCTGTACAAAAAGTGCCAAATTTTTGCATCGTTAGCGAAATTAGAGCCCCCAACAGGAGGAGGTGTTGGGTGCATGGGAGCCATATGGCCACGTCCCAGTGCAAGTTAAGGGGCTTCGTTACAAGGTTACTTGTCCACTTGACAAGTGGCAGGAGAAAATGGTTTTAACCATTTGAAAACACATTTAGAATTCCCACTCAAATTGCATGTGAATGAGGTCACATGGATAAGGTGCACAACCGAGGGTTGGGGCTAATCCCCAACCCACACCCACACCCAAAAAGCAACACAATCAAACTTAAATAGTTTTGAAAAAAATTGTTAACAAAAACTAATGCGTGGTGCATTGGTAGCCATCCTTTGTGAAGGCGCTCTACCGTGTGGGGGAGGTCCAGGGTTCAATCTGCATGGACTCCATAACATTTTAACATACCATAACCAAGGTGCCATGTGGCATCCCATGCCTGGGCCACATGGCGGCACACAATTTGTCCATCAACATGCCATCTGTCAAAATCTCATTCTCCCACATGTCTACCAAGTCAACACGCTTGCCATGCCATCTTGCCAAATAAGTTGACACGTCACCTTCCACATGTGAGGCCGTACCCTACCATGTTATCATGTACAGATTGTACGAACTGTACAGTCAATGATTTTTTTCCCTGTTTGGAAAATCGAACAGAACGTGATATATCGCTCATCTGATGTCTATTTGAACCCATTCAAAGTGCATTGGGTTGGCTAAATTTTGACCCCTGGTCTATATTTTGATCACAGCTTCCCACTGAAAGGATTTTGGACCCACAAAATATGATGATTATCTCCCTGAGCTTCAATACTCTTCTATTTCCAAGTTCTATTAACTGATTCTACCTGAAAAGTCTTTTTGGCAATCACATGGGTACCTTGACATGCGTTGCACTGCAACTGGCTATGTCCCTCAACCACTGTTCTATGGCTGCTACTGACCCACATTTCTCTTTGTTCTTGGAAGACTGCTAGCCTTCCCTTTGAGAATCAAGTCCCTCTTATGAACTCTTTGGCATCAACACAATCCACTCTACAATGGCTGCAAAAAATGTTCCCGCGACATCTTGTCACAAACCAAGAAAATCATCAATCTTGAAAACAAACTTTATACAAGACTGAAAATGATGCCAACCAAGTCCTTTTCTCTTCAAGAAATAACTGTCGCATCTTGTACTTCATCAAAGTACATGGCATTTTCCTGTATCTTGGTGTACTCAATATTGACTTACAAGCTGACAAACACCATTGACTAAAAATATGTTGAAAAACATGATCGACACAACATAGTCATCAAGACAACATCGACACAAGTCGAGACTGATTTGAAACACATCGACATTCCAAAAGGTGAAATTCATGATACACAACCATGTTACATTCATGAGTCACTCATGGTGAAACTATCATGAAGTTCATTGTTTATACACATACAAAATGACATGCATGTGCATAGCTCTTCAACTCTCCTTCAAGTACAAACATAAGTAAATAAACCCAAAAACATGTGGGTACATAAGAGCTGAAAATGAAAAATATAAACACTTGCATGATGTATCCCCCCTCCCCTTCGGGGTTCTGTGACCTCCCGGTCACTAGATCATTTCTCTCCTGAGCCAAAAATGTCTATTCGGGCTCCTGCTGGAACCCCTTGAATGAATCCACAGGTCCTCTTTCCCCTTTGCGCAGGTCCTGCAAAGACCCATGACTAACTCTGTGTTCTCTAGGCACTAATTCAAAATAGTGTGAGCGATAGCCCTCAGGCTAGGCCCCACCTCCATGTGACCACTGCCTGTGTCCACTGGCTGAGCCCATAGGGCGATTTTCGCATTTCACAACTTTGTGAATCTTGTTGTCGAGTCTCTTGATTCCTTTGAGTACCTAAACCCAAAAATGGGCTAATGAGCTCTCGACTCTTCCTTTATCTCTACCTCATCTGACCATTTCCCTGCAACCATGTGCTGACACCAAAAGTGCTATTGGATTTTTGTTTTCAGGACTTCCGTATATGATCTCTGCCCAACTCCTCGTTCTTCAAAGTGTCGAAACCCGAAAAGGGTTGAACGACTCTTTGGATCCTTCATTAAGCCTCCTCTATGTGACCCATCTCTATGACCTAGGGCCACTTCTCTGAATCCTTCGGCTTTCGCGATTCAAGGGAACGTGATACAGTGCTCCTCCCTTTCCTTTTCAAATCCCCAAAACTCCAAATCCCTATCCTTCTCCAGACCAGATCTGACAGTCCTGCATCCTCCTCTATCAACAGCCACGATTGTTTCATGAGTCGGGACTCCACGTCTCCCAACTCCTCCTTGTTTCAAATCCTGGTTGCCAAAAACCTGATGCTTCTCTTGGATTCTCAACAATCTAGATCACCTCATGATCAACAGTCTTGATTCTTTCAGCAATCTCCTTTCGACAATTTTCTAGGAGTCTTCACTCCTAATTTCCTGGTGAATAAAGCTCTGAAAGCCCTTGACCCCACTAGATCGACAGTCCACACTCATCCTAATTGACGGTCAGGATCTGATCACGATTCTCCTTTTCACGATTTCTGGTATGAGAGTCAAAAGACTCTCCCTTTCATTATTCTTTTCCATGAAGTGATGAAGTCTCCCCCTGAGAGATCAACGGTCCAGATCCTTCTTGAACCAATGACCACGATCTAACTAGATCAACAACTCATAACCTTTCAGGGTTTTCTCCGAACCTTCACCAGTCGCCATGTGTCCTCCTTGATGAACGGTCCTTTCTCTTTTGGGACTTCTCTATTTTTTGGGAAATTGCAACAACTCCTCCTCACCAACCTCTCGATGAAGAAAATGTTGATGGCTTCCATATTCTTCCATTCGTCATCCAGATCCGATGGTTCACATATCCTTGTGATCAACGGTCCAGATCCCTTCGTGAAATCTCCTTTCATGACATTCGAGAGGTGAGTACCGAGACTCCCCGATCGGATTTATTGGTAACGAAATGTCGAAACACATCCTTGGCACAAGCACTAAGGCTTGCGCTACTCTCACAGATCATGTGGCTATCGAACCTCTTCATGAGATCTGAAGGCTTACAAGATTTCCACCTACTCTTTTCTTCTGGGAATCTGGATGTGGAATTGGACGGTCCAGATTCTGTGCTTCTACCAATCTGAGCTCTTTCACTTTCTCCCAGACTTGGAATATTTCTAAATTGTCAAAGGTCTCGACCTTCAATTTCTCCTATGAGCCTTGCAACTTTAAGCCTTGCCTTCGTTATAAAAATGTTTTCCCTCCTAAGCTTTGTCAACTCAGAAACCTCAAAAGGTTTCTCGACCTTCTTCTCTTTTCTACTATTTCTCTATGTGCAAAGGAATTGTTCCTCCTGAGCTTCGGGACATAGAATAAGTCCACCCTTTCACACTCCTTGTGTTGTTGATATTTTGTCAATCTCAGATCCAAAGTATTTCTTGAAAAAAATGCTTCACGCCCTCTTATCATTCCTTTGCTCAATGCACACCTTGCAGATCCCATAGAGTGTCCAGTAACTCTGGTTGTCTTCGAACTCGACAAAGAGTTCTTCTCATACACACTTGCACCGGCTCAATGCCCCTTTGGAAGAGCTCTACAGAACCTTCAATAGTTTTGTCTTCTCCCTATGCTTCCTATGCATAGTGTTATCTCCAAGGTATTCAACAACCTTGAGACTTCTCTTGAGTCTGTAAATTTCTTCTGTTGTACCCACCTGGGACGTTCTCCTCTGACCTGAATAGAGATATTCAGAATGAACATTCTTTGTGTTGGCTACAGAACTTCCTCTGTTCTGTCATGCACTCCTTGCATAGCCTAAAGAACCCAAAATAATTAAACAACTCAACAAATATTGAAGAAATATATCTTCCTACTGTAAACAAAACTTAACATACATCTACAACATCCATTCATGAAAATATGTAAACACATAAACACACAGTATGCAGAAAAACTGCTTTCGTATTAAATCTAAATGTCTATACAGATGTTTACAATAAATGGACTCTAACAAGTCTCTGTCTTCTCTCAAATTATCTCTCTTAGAACTTCTTCTTCCTAAGGCCTCTCTTCTCAGACCCTCCTATGCTCTTGTCTTCCCCGAGTCCCACACAAACTCTCTATCCTTCCCCCTAAATATAAAGCAAGACTTCATTACAAAAGAGGGGCTCTCTGATCTCGTCCTCTTCACCTAACTTCATTAATTTACATTGAATTTTTCATAAATGTTTACCTAGGCCTGGCTAAGCCCTGGGCCTGCTACAAGAAACCCTTAATTTAAAATCAACCACTACCTATACAAAGGTATGGCTCGACATTAAAATCCTTACAAACATTTAATTCAAATTTAAAATTTGAAAATGAGAGGGTTGGCGCCTCTCTCCTTCATGAATGCGTGTTGATTGTGCTGGTTGGCTGGTGTATCATTGAGTTGGAGCGATGCTCCTACATCATACTCCTCTGCTAGGAAAAACATGATCTCCTTCTCATGAGATCCTCTTCTCCAGCATTGAAATCCACCTAGATCCCAAATAATCTTTTGGAGATTTCCATATTCTCCTTTCCAGCTATGTTGTTCCTTCTTCTATTTCTCCCTCCCTGCTGCAGTTGCAGGTTCCTTTCTGATCAGCTTCCCTTTGCTGACTACTTCTGCTGATTTGAACATCATCTCCCTAATTTCCGCAATCACCTCATCTAGCTTCTCCAGTTGTTGGCTCTCCTTATGCAGTCTTCTCGGCTGCATTTATTCCTCTTTATGAGTGGGTAGATCTACTCGATCCCTCGTGTTGTATTTATCTCCCATCATGGCATTAAGTTGCCACTCTACTGTAGATTCCAGCTCTGCAGTCCTAGCACCAAGCTGTTTCTCAGTTTCCTCTTCTGTTGATACGTTCTCATCTTCCTCCAACCGTTCCTTGGGTTGGTATGCTCCCCCATCTGTCTCCAACCTAGCTTGTTGGATGTGCAAGGTTTGCACCATTACCCTCCTCTCTAGGGATTCAAATTCTTCACATAGAACAACAAAATCTATGTCCTCCGCTTCTCTTTCTGCTGTAGGCTCTGGTGCTGCAGTCATCTTCGTTTCAGCATCCTCACTGAAAATTTTAAGCCATTCCTCTGATTTCTCATCTTATTCTCCTTGGGAAGCCTCTGATATCTTCTCCATTATCATCGTTACAATCTTTGATGGATGTCGTTCCTCTTTTGTACCTGCATCCCAGACATAATTAACTTTAAAATCATTTGGCTCCATGGCCTCCTTCTTAGATTCTTGTTGCATTACCTCCTCATGCACAACACTTGTATTAGCCTTTGCTGGACTATTTGGCAGGAATACCCGAATTCCCCCAATCATCAGAATACTCTCCTGATCCTCCTCCTAGATGGTGAAAGTTTTTAACTTGTCATCATCTTTATTCACATGATCTGATGAACCACAAGAATCTTCCTCTATCAGCGCTCCTTGCTAACATCAACTCACTTCTGAGCTCTCGAGACTTTCAGACAGTCTCATCTCCTTCTCCTTACCCACCTGGAAAATTGGGATTTTTTTGCCTCCCACATGGAAGTCTATGAGATCACTCGATCTCATATCATTGCCCACTTGGAAATATGAACCTTCAGCACTACCCTCCTGGTAGTAAGCGAGACCTTTGCTTTGTCTCTTTCCATTTCCCACCTGGAAATTTGAAAGTTCAACTCCACCTGCTTGGCATTTTTTGAGATCTCTGCTTGATCTCTCTTCCTCCTCCTCATTGTTGATATTCTTCCCAGTCTCTAGTTCACAGGCGTGAACCACTCCCTTGTCTGGTTCAATGAGGTTTTCAGTATACCTCAGCCATCTTCTCATCAACCTTTGTTGTCTCTTGGCCAAAAATTCTTTGACTGGCCACTTCACCTTCATTTTCAGGGGTAATTCCTATACCCAATGTTCTCTTTCACTCTGCTACATCTTAAATGAAAGCTTCTCCATCCTCTCTCTTATCTCCTTGAGCTCCAGATCTGTCACTGGATTTATTTTCTTCTTATGGTCTTCTCTTTGACCACGTCCATTGCCTTCAATAGTCATCTTTCACCTTCTGTCTACCCTCCTGGAAAACCTATTGTTGTTACTCTGCAGCTGAGAGCATTTCCAACATTTCCTACAGCTCATCGACTATCTATTTGACTATTGGGCATCTGCAAACAATCACTAGAGAGTATCAATGCTCTGTCTCCTCCTTCACCTGCCGCATACAAATGAATTTAACTTCCTGATACCACTTGATGATATCAAGTCATCTCCTTCACTTTCTTATATCTGTTGTTTGTAGGCAAGGCTCGATCTTTTGATCACCTCCATTTCCTACAAAATCCAATTCTGAGCTCTGATACCACTTGATGGTGTGTATCAGATTATTCTCTTTAAATAGTTTGCCTCCCTCTACCTATAGTCTACAGACAAAAAGTGGCTCTAATACCACTTGATAGTATCAGAATATCCTCTTCATCATCTTCACCTACATAAATCAATTATGTTTAGGCTTCGATACCCCTTGATGCAACCATCCTCCCCTTCGGGGTTCTGTGACCTCTTGGTCACTAGATCATTTCTCTCCTGAGCCAAGAATGGATCTTTGGGCTCCTGCTTGAACCCCTTGAAAAAATCCATAGGTCCTCTTTACCCTTTGTGTAGGTCCTGCAAAGACCCACGACTAACTCTACACACTTTGGGCACTAATTTAAAACAGTGTGAGCGATGGCCCTCTGGCCAGGCCCCACCTCCATGCGACCACCATCTATGACCACTAGCTGTACCCATAGGGCGCTTTTCGCATTTCACGACTTTGTGAAACTTGTTGTCGAGTCTCTTGACTCCTTTGAGTACCAAAACCCGAAAGTGTGCTAACGAGCTCTCGACTCTTCCTTTATCTCGGCCTCATGTGACCATTTCCCTGTGACCATGTGTTGACGCCAAAAGTGCTATCGAATTTTGATTTTCGGGACTTCTGTATATGAGATCTACCCGATTCCTCATTCTTTGAAGTGTCGAAACATGAAAAGGATTGAATGACTCTTTGGCTCCTCCCTTAAGCCTCCTACATGTGACTCGTCCCTATGACCTAGGGCCACTCCTCCAAATCCTTTGGCTTTCATGATCCGGGGGATCACAATACAGTGCTCCTCCATTTCCTATTCAAATCCCCAAAAACCCTAAATCCCAATCCTTCTCTATACCATATTCGACGGTCCTGTATCCTCCTCAATCAATAACCATGATCGTTTCACGGTTTTGCGAGTCAGTATTCCACGTCTCCTGACTCCTCCTTCTTTCAAATCATGGTTTCCAAAACCCCAATGCTTCTCTTGGATGCTCAACGGTCCAAATCACCCACTGATCAACGGTCTTGATTCTTTCGACGATCTACTTTCAATAATTTTCAAGGAGTCTTCAATCCTAATTTCCTGGTGACTAAAGCTTTGAAAGCCCTCGACCCTGTTGGTTGTGGAGACTGATTATCTTCCTAATTCAGAGGTCCTTTCTTTCAGCCGTGTTTATACCCCATGAAGTATTTACACCCCAGAAGTATGTACACTCTTCCACATGGGGGAGTGCAGAGGGGGGGTACCCCCTCTACAGGGTCCAGGGGGGCTATCCCCCCGGCTGGGGGGTCTAGGGGCAAGCAGGACCTAGCAAGGGTTTGGGGTGAAGCCCCCGAAGGAAAAATTTCCTTATAAATGTATATTGTAATTTCATTATAAATATGGACCGTTCGTTATAAGGTCGCAGATCTAACGGTAGAGATTATGTTAGGGTTTTTTTCCCTAGAAGACAACCCTCTTTTTTGAGGGAAATGTATTGCAGCTATGGGGGATGGTGAATATTGTATTCTGAGAGAGGAGACTGTGAGAGAAAGAAGAGGAAGTTATAGTGGGTTTTGTTGTAGGTTGTATCCCTTCATTTGTTGGATAATAATAAAGGAAGGACCTGGAAATTTCTCTAGTGGACGTAGCCCACACTGGGTGAACCACGTAAATCTGTGTCTCTCTTGTATTGTGTATCGTCTGTGTTTTGTTTCCACATTTTTTTATTTTATTGCTCCCTAGTCCTATTTTTCTAATAAAACCCACTAGATCGAAGGTCCACACTCATCGTGATTGACAGTCAGTATCTAATCATGATTCTCCTTTTCACGATTTCTGGTATGAGATTCGAAAGACTCTCCCTTTCATTCTTCTGGTCCATGAAGTGCCGATGTCTCCCCCTAAGAGATCAACGGTCCAAATCCTTATTGAACCAATGACCACGATCTAACTAGATCGACGACTCATAACCTTACGGGGGTTTCTCTGAACCTTGACCACTCGCCACGTGTCCTCCTTGATGAATAGTCCTTTCTCTTTCAGGACTTCACTTTTTTTGGGGAAATTCCAACAACTCCTCGTCGCCAACCTCTCGGTGACCAAAATGTCGATGGATTCTAGATTCTGCCAAACATCCTCCAGATCATATGGTTCATAGCTCCTTATGACTAATGGTCTGGATAACTTCGTGAAATCTCCTTTCGTGACTTTTGAGAGGTGAGTACCGAGACTGCCCCCCTCGGATTTCTCGGTAACAAAATGTCGAAACACCTCCTTGGCATGAGCGCTAAGGCTCGCTCTACTCTCACAGATCGTGCGGCTATTGGCCCTCTGCATGAGATCTGACAGCTTACGGGATTTCCACCTGCTCTTTTTTTCTGGGAATCTAGACGTGGATTTGGACGGTCTAGATTCTCTGCTTCTCCCAATCCGACAACAGTTGTTACTCCTTCCTAGATATTTCACTTTCTCTCAAACTTGGAAGATTTTTGAATTGTCGAAGGTCTCGACCTTCGATTTCTCCTACGAGCCTTGCAACTTTAAGCCTCACCTATGTTATAAAAATGCTTTCCCTCCTGAACTTTTTCAACTCAGAAACCTCAAAAGGTTTCTCAACCTTCTGCTCCTTTCTGCTATTTCTCTATGCACAAAGGCATTGTTCCTCCTGAGCTTTGAGATTTAGAATAAGTCCACCCTTGCACACTCCTTGTGCTGCTGAGATTTTGTCAATCTCAGATGTAAAGTATTTCTTGAAAATAAATGCTTCATGCCCTCTTGGCGATCCTTTGCTCAATGCATGCCTTGCAGAACCCACAGAGTGTTCAGTAACTCTGGTTGTCTTCAAACTCGACAAAGAGTTCTTCTCGTACACACTTGCACCGACTCAGTGCCATGGATGATTTTAGGGGCTAAATTTCACTACTGGGATAATTTTCCATGGTTTTTCCAAAAACGAGATTCACTATTTTAAAAATGATTTGCCCAAATTCTATAGGATAAAATTATTTTACCTTAAAAATCGCCAAAATTTTATAAAAACTAAAAAAAATCCTTATAAATTTGAATATTTTTACAAAAATATCGCCAAACATTTATAGTTGGCATATGAAGGATTAGTAAGATTCGCCAAGGTTTCTACATTTTAAAAACAAATTCCATCCTTAAAATCATCCCTGCTCAATGCCCCTTTGGCAGAGCTCTACAGAACCTTCAATAGTTTTGTCTTCTCCCTGTGCTTCCTCTGCATAGTGTTATCTCCAAGGTATTCAACAGCCTTGAGACTTCTCTTGAGTCTATAAATTTCCTCTGTTGTGCCCACCTGGCACGTTGTTCTTTGACCTCAACAGAGAGATTCATAATGCGCACTCCTTGCATTGGCTACAAAACTTCCTTTGTTCTATCGTGCACTCCTTGCACAGCCTAAAGAAACCATAATAATTAAATAAATCAACAAAGATATAAGAAATCTATATTCCTACTATAAACGAAACTTAACATACATCTACAACATTCATTCATGAAAATATGTAAACACATAAACACACAGTATGCAGAAAAAATGCTTTGTATTAAATTTGAATGTTTATACAGATGTTTACAATAACTGGACTCTAACAAGTCTCAGTATTCTATCAAGTTCTCTCTCGTAGACCTTATTCTTCCCAAGGCCTCTCTTCTCGGACCCTCTTATCCTCTTCTCTTCCCCAAGTCCCACACAGACTCTATATCCTTCCCCCTAAATCTGAAGCAAGACTTCATTACAAAAGAGGGGCTTTGTGAGCTCGTCCTCATCACCTAACTTCATTAATTTACATTGAAGTTTTCATAAATATCTACCCAGGCCTGAATAAGAACTAGGCCTTCAACAAGCAACCCTTAATTGCAAATCAACCACTACATGTAAAAAGGTATGGCTCGGCATTAAAAGCCTTACAAACATTTAATTCAAATTTAAAATTTGAAAATGAGAGGGTTGATGCCTCTCTCCTCCATGAATGTGCATTGATTGTGCTGGTTGGTTGGTGCATCGCTGAGTTGGAGCGATGCTCCTGCATCACTGCAATAAGTGAGTATCATAACTATCTTTTACATCCTCCTAGCGAAGTTGTGTAAAAACAAGAATGCCTTCAATAGAATTGCATTGACATGCAAACTTGCATCATACAAGTTATGATAAACTTCTACAACTTGTCAAACTTTCAACATAAAAGAATACATAAGTCTGAAAAGTGCATCTACAAACAAAAAAATGCAAGCCTTACTTTTTCAAGAAATCTAACCATTTCTTACCAAGCCAATTCAAGGGTGACTTTTTCTGCTGAAAATCCTCTTCTTGTGAATCATCTTGACTCACACTGATGATGGAATCTCCTCTTCCATCCTTGCCAGTCTCTTCATCCATCTTCTTCTTGTGTTGTAAATGAGTGGTTGGATGGAATGTCCAACATTGGTCAATGAGATGACCTCTCTTCTGGTACTGAGTGCAAATATTTTGCATCCTCTTTTCAAGTTGCCTTTGCTTGGAAAGTTTCCTGAATGTAGTCAATCTTTTCCAACATCTTGAAACATGATGGTTATCTAAACCACAATATGTACATGGACTTTTTCTTACATTTTTACATGCAAATTTACCATGCTTAACATAATCAAAAGTAATTGAATTACAGGAATAAATATACCTTGAACATTCACCTTTATTGCCTTCTTGAGAAGGTGAATTTGAAGAGTTACCAACTCTCCTTTGAATACCAACAACAATTTTCTTGTCCTCATGGTTTTCACGACTCTCTTATTTCACACATTTGCATTCATCATGAACACACACTTTGCATGATTGAGATATTGAACTTGCAACAAAAGTTCTTGAACATTCACCTTTATCGCCTTCTTGAGGAGGTGAATTTGAAGAGTTACCAACTCTCCTTTGAATACCAACAATAGTGTTATTGTCCTCATGGCTGTCACAACTCTCATGTTTCTCACATTTGCATTCATCTTGAACACAAACTTTGCATGCTTGAGGGATTGAACTTGCAACAAAAGTTGTTCTTAGAATAGTTTCCCTTGTCTCCTCAACTTTGGAATATGGTCCATATTTCTGTTCATATCCAAGGCCCCTATACTTGTGCCTCTCCTAAAAAGCAATATGCTCAACAATGCCTTGTGCATGATTGCCTAACCCTCTACCTTCATAGCCAATTTTTAACAATAAATTGGACCCTATTCCTCTTGTATGATTTTCGAAAACACCAAAGCATTCATCTTGAGAGGAATTTGAAGAAATACTAGCATTACATACCTCATGTCCATGCATGTACTTGTTAAGGGTTTCCTTTTCCTCATGGAGTTAAGTCTCCATCTCATGAAACTTTTCAAGAAGCTGGTGCTTCTCCTCCTTCATGGCCATCAACTGCTCTTGAAGGACAATGCTCTCCTTCCTATATTCCAACATCTCTTGCAACATATCTCTCATGGTTTCAAATTCCTTCAACATATATTTGTCAAATAACTTGGATAATGAATATGTATGTGAACTTTCACTGTTCGAAGCTTCTTCCATCCTTGCAAGATATCAAACTTCAACACAAAACTTGCACAATAATACCAACGACTAATTCTCTAGCTATCAATGGTAATCACATGAGAAAAACTATGCTTTGATACCACTTGATCTTAAAATAGGGGGTTTACTTGTTTTGCTATGCAAGCACCCTCTACTCCATTAAAATAAATTTCAGGACCTTGCTCAATGTCTTAGTTGTGTAAGAGGATGTATGTGTCAAGTTTAGGCTTCTTTTATGTGTTTATGTGTGAGGTTCCTGAAATATTAAATGTGTTGTTTAAAGAATACAATAGCAACATAAAGTGAAACAAATAATAACTAGCAAAAAATCACAACAATGACAACATGATAAAGGATTTCACCCCCAACTGGGCTACATCTCCTTGAGCCTCCATCAATGGACTAGGATCTCTGGGATTAGTTTGTCAAAGATTCTTTTACAAGCTACTTATTAACTCCAATGGGATTATTGACTGTACCATTGGGTTCATAATACATAAAAACTGCAAAAATGACTATTATAACTCTGAAAACAGACCATGGCTAATCTAGGCATGACCTCTTCTACTGGTGGCCTTGAGCTTCCCTGAACTTCCTTGTGGAAAAAAAACCTATAAAAGTCCCCAAATTCCTATGAAACTTGTCCCAATGAGTTCAAAGCATCTCAATTAGTCAATAATGACTATTTAGTCACTGAAAATGGACTTTGGCTCCCTAGGGCATGGCCTCCTTCAATGGTGGTCCTAAGCTCCCAAGAGCTCTATGAAACTTTAATGTATAAAAACCTACAAATGAATCCTCCAAATTCCTTTGAAAGCTCTGCCAATGGATTCTGAACATCCAAAAACCCCTAGCTGGGATTTCTAGCCACCTCATTTGGCCAAAAAATGAAGAAGATAGGCCTTCTACCATTTTCCTCCTTCAAGCTTGTTGTCTCTGGTTTGCCAATTCACACCTCCTGTGTGAGTAACCTAGCTTATGGCTGTTTCCCATGCATAAACCTAGAACACGAGTTCATATCCACAAAAAGTGCCAAATTTTTGCACTGTTAGTAGGATTAGGGCCCCAAAGGCGGAGGTGTTGGGTGCATAGGGGCCAAATGGCCACGTCCCAGTGCAAGTTAAGGGGATCTGTTACAAGGTTGCTTGTCTGCTTGACAAGTGGTAGGCTCAAATGGTTTTAACCATTTGAAAATGCGTTTAGAATTCCTACGCGAATTGAATGTAAATGAGGTCACATGGATAAGGAACACAACCGAGGGTTGGGGCTAAGCCCCATCCTGGATCCGCGCCGAAAAAGGAGCACAATCAAACTTAAATAGTTTTGAAAACATATAGTTAACAATAACTAATGTGTGTTGCACTAGAAGTTGGCCTTTGCGAAGGCGCTCCACCGTCTGGCAGAGGTCTGGAGTTTGATCCCCATGAAGTCTATAACATTTTAACATACCATAACCAAGGTGCCACGTGGCAGCCCATGCCTGGACCATGTGGCGCCACACAATTTGTCCATCAACATACCACGTGTTAAAATATCATTGATCACATGTCTACCAAGTCAACATGCTTTCCATGTCAGCTTACCAAATCAGCTGACATGTCACCTACCATGTGTGAGGCTGTATCCTACCATGTCAGCATGTACGGACTGTACAATCGGCAATTTTTTCCCTATTTGGAAAATCAAACAGAACGCGATATCTCATGCATACGATGTCCATTTGAACCCATTCAAAGTGATTTGGGTTCGTGATGACAAGGGATACACACCTGTTCATTTTGAATCAATTCCAAACACTTTTGTTTTTGGGCTAAATTTTGACCCCTGGTCCAGATTATGATCATGAGTCATCCACTTAACAAGTTCATTCTTAGTATGGGATTAAGAAGTTGAACCTTATTGGTGGGTTACTCTTCTAGTTAGTTTGAAGAGTCTATTGATGCCTCCTGTTTCATATACTTATATCAATGTTCCAGTTTCTATCAAATGCTTCCCAACTCACCATTGTGTAATGCTTATGTTCAAGGGAAGTTTTAGCATGTTTCATCCATTCCTCAAATTTCTTGACCATCCATGTCGACCTTATTTATTGTCAATTTGTTCTCAATATTGTCAATATATTTGTCCTTTGTTGGTGCTAATGTGAAAGGTCTCCACTGAATTTTCACTAATGGGTCATCTCTTGTAAACTACAAAACATTTATATGATTTTACCTAGAGTTGATAGCACCCTGGATCTACTTTCACGATTGGTAGGTTACCTTATTCTATGCAGATGAAATTAATCATTTGTTCATGATTGAGTGGTTTCCCATGCATTCAAAAACGATACCTATATTCACATATTTGGATTCATGATGTACATTGGTTCACATTGTCATCATTGGCGGAAGTATTTACTTCAATCAATGACATTGATTATCGGTCATTGCTCGCAGGTTCTCTTCCATGCGCTATTACATCAAGTGCATGTGAGAGACATACTCAGTGGTTTGTTGTTCCAAACAAAGACCTTCAAAATAATTCTCCTCATGTTCACTCATGTTAGATGATGGGGGATGCCTTAATTCCCTCCTTGCTATGGATATATTCCAATCAACTTCGAAGGATAATGTTAAATGAATTATTACTATATCAGAGTCATCCTCTAGCCTAAGAAGTCAAAGCCACCACTTTCCTAGGTTTTTATGACCTTCATCTCTCTCGAAATCCATTTTTTTAGAAGTTACAATTGATCCTCGGGTTTCTCTTCACCTAAATCCCATAGTTCATAGCCACTCAGGAAAAAACTTATTGATTAAATAAAGAGGAATACATAAATTGTGAGACACACATAATTTTCAAAGAAGGTGGTGAATCCTTTGGTTGGTTCCTGGGTTTGTTGTAAATACAATGGTGGTGTGGGATCTTAGCATTTTAGTCTCAAGGTTGCAAAAACCTCCAACCCCCTCATAGTACTCAGTGTTTACATAAATATAAATACTTATTTTATTAAAATAATTACATAAATAGAAATTCTTATATTATTTCATCTATTCATCACCTTAATCAATTCATCTATTCATCTATACATTTCATCTATTCATCATCTTAATCAATTATAGCCTAATGTAGCAACATCGTTCCTACTCACATTTGGTGTACACAACACTAATTCTTTCTTTGGTAAAGTTATAAAAGAAATTTTTTCCAAAAACACCTTTTAGGATTTGGCAAAATCCCTATCCATTTAGAGTTGAAAAAATCTCTCACATTTCACCATTTTCATAGATTTTTGTATTATCGAGTTGTCCAATCGAGCCAAAAAATATTTCTCTTTTTTTCTAATACAAATCTTAATTGTTACTGTAAAAGAAAAAAAATTTATAAAAATAGTTAAAACACAAATTTTCCATAAGTTAAGAGATATTATATAATAGGCATTCAAAATTTATAATACTATTTGTGGTAAATTGATTTTATTTTTCAAATTCAAACTAGTATTTTAGTATTTGTTAGTCTTAAAAATATTGAAACTAGTATTTGTTAAATTGAAACTTGTTAAACTTACAACATTTGTCTACTTTTCTAAAAGTAATAAGAAAAAATAAACTTTAATTTAATATGATTAATATTTTATAAACTCAAACTAAGTAGTTAAATATGTAATATGGTGACTTATTAAAAATTCAAAACTTGTTTTTTCATATTTATGGAAAATTTATAATGAGGAAAAAATTCTAATTTTGTCAACTAAAGCAATAATTTTATATATATATAGGATTTTAAAGTTAAAAAAGAAAATTGAAAAAATAATTTAAATTGTCAAAAAATAATCTAATTTTAGACAAAGTTGCATGAAGCTTTAAATCTATACACTGCAATCAAAGTTGCACGTAGAAAGCGATAGTTTCTAGTAAAAGTTGATTGAAGGTTTACAATGAATTACGTTCAGGCAGTAATTCATTATGGTTTACAATGAATTACATTGCAATAATTTTTGATATAATATGCTAGATATGAGCATAATATACATAATTATATCAAATATGATTAGTTCATTTAACCCATATAGGTTGTCAATCCTCCCAATTCACACAATTTATTAGATGTTTAACTTCCTTTGGATGAGGATATCCTTGAAGCCATGATGACAAATGATAGACCATGGGAACAAATGCATCATAGATTTTTATTTATTCCCAAATTGTAGACTTTATAACTTGACTGCCAAATAAATCCTTGGCTTGAGCCTAACAATGGGCTCTACCTAAAAAGGTATTATCCATAAATTCCAAGGCTATGTAGTTCTTTGTATGATATTCTACTTTTAAGGTTTGTTGTTTTCAATTTTTGTATTCCAAATCACAAGTTGTTATCATAGATTTATTTATTGGATTTATTAACTTTTGGATGATTGTTATTTGTCATACATATAGGACTTTGGAGACATTTTCCTTGGAATTCTTTCATCACTTTGGTGCAACTATAGTAACTGATAGGTAATGGACTAGAAATTGGCATAAAGATTAAGATTTTGCACTATTAGTCACCTACTCCATTTAGCCATAGGATTAACCCTACTAAGTCGCAACATAAATCCTTTTTCCCCATTCAAAAGTGTCATAATTTATGTGGTACAAGCTACCGATCATGGGTGCCCTAGTTAGTGCTTAATTTGCCATTTTGATCCCCATGTTGAATTTTTTCATTGGCTCGAGAGCCTTCTTATCCCCTCCATTAATTTGTGTTGAAGCCACATCACTTCTTGTCAACTTAATTTCTATCAACTTCCCATGGAGCTCCCATTTTTATCTTTCAAGTTGTATTGTTACATTGCATATCATTGTTTTCTCTTTTGATCCTAATGGCCTTTATAGCTTTCCATTTCTTCCTTGTTTCTTATAGGTTCTCTCCAGTCACTTTACTTTTAATTTTTCACCTATTCATATCAAAACCCTATCCCTAGAGGAACATCTAAATGAGTGTCCATATCCTGCACATCCTTCCTACACTTTGCATAGGTATGTTCCATGCACCTGGAACCAATTGTCTTTCCAAATGACACTTGTTTCCTCCATCATATTTTGGAATTATTTTATTCTTTATCAAGATTTACTAATATTAAAAAAGACTCAAAAACTCAAATATTATAGAAAAATGTAGATAGGGGAAAGAAGAAAGATATTTTTTTATTCACAGCTATCTAGATTTATGTTTCCCTGAAACAAAGCACTAAGTTTTGAGTCTTCAACTTAAAAAGTTGGGTCTTAGTACGGCCTTAAGAAGTTGAACCTTATTGGTTGGTTACTCTTCCAGTTAGTTTGGAGAGTCTGTTGATGCCTCCTGTGTCATATACTTATACCAATGTTCCGCTTTCTATCAACTTCTTCCCAACTCACCATCGTGTCATGCTTATGTTCAAGGGAAGTTTTAGCATGTTTCATCCATTCCTCAAATTTCTTGACCATCCGTGTCGACCTTCTTGATTGTCGATTTGTTCTCAGTATTGTGAGTATATTTGTCCTTTGTTTGTGCTAATGTGAAAGGTCTCCATTGAATTTTCACTAATGGGTCATCTCTTGTAAACTACAAAACATTTATTTGATTTTACCTAGAGTTGATAGAACCCTGGATCTACTTTCACAATTGGTAGGTTACCTTGTGCTTAGTGGATGAAATCAATCATTTGTTCATGAGTGAGTGGTTTTCCATCCATTCAAAATCGAGACCTATATTCACATATTGGGATTCATGATGTACATTTGTTCTCATT
>ML797796.1:222009-232299 GCA_009831015.1 Picea engelmannii | reverse complement strand
TGTTGGATAGTTGTGGATATAGTTGAACTAAATACATAATTTTGAAATATTTTATGGTGACCTAAAGTTACATAAAGGGACCAAATATCAATTAAACTAATTCAATGAAATATCAATTTACTTATTGTTAAATTTATAAGCAGCTGGAAGATCCATTCTCTGAAAGGATGGCTAAGACCCTAGACAAGATCTAGGGCCCCCAGTGCACTCCTGGGGTACTTGGTCTAGGACCAAATAGTCAGTTCCATGGAAAAATACCCTTGTTAGGGCTCGCAGTATACGTCTGGGGTTCTTGGTCTAGAATCAACCAGTAAAGACCCTTGAGAGGGCCTCCAATATACGACTGTGGTTCTTGGTATAGGAACAAGGAGTTAAACCCCCTAGATAAGTCTGGGGCCCCTAGACATGGTCCAGGGTACCCATACCTAGGGCATGGGTTGATCCTTGGTCTTGGACCTTGGTGGATAAAACCCCAGAAAAAGTTTTGGGGCAACTTAATCCCATATGAAATGATGATAAAGTAATAAGATCACCATGAAAATGAATGAACGAGTATTTCCACCTTGTAAACCTTCCTTAAGCCTCTCCTACCCTTGTTTGTGTGATTTGGGGTTTTATGTTGTTTAGTCTTAAGGGTTAATTAAAGTTTAAATTAAATGTTTATTATATCATGTTTAAATTATTTAATTTAAACATGGTATATTAATTATTTTAATTTAATTTATATTTTTAATACCCTAGCCTAAAGTATAAATAGAACCCCCCCTACCCCTCACATTACATAATTTTATTTTGTCTCTAGAGTGAGCAAATCCTCTCCTTGTTGCGGCCTTCTTGATTTTCTGTTGGAGTCTCCTTGCTACGACCCTCTAGATTTTCTGTTGGAATCTCTTTGTTATGACCCTCTTGATTTTTTCTGTTGGAGTCTTCCTTGTTTCGGCCCTCTATCTTTTTCTATTGTAGAGGGTGTTGGGACTGCTGCAGATTTCCTGTGTGGGGTTAATGTGTACTGGCCCTCCTCCTCTTGTTGTTGTATGGTCACTGTAGGGTGCGACCCTCCTCCTCTTGTTGTTGTATTATCAAAAACATCATCGTCTACGTATCACCAAGCCATCTGAACAAATGCTGTGAATTCAGATATATCAACAAGCTTCATGATGCAAGAAACTAGGTCATTCTCATTGATCATTTGATGAATTTTAGATCATTGTTGTTCGACAAGATTTTCCCTATTGATTGATATCTTCTCTTTAATGTAAACAACCCTAGGTTGAATTGATGAAAACTCATAGTGGGAAATATCCTTATGATATTTGTGCACTAACTATACTAACTCCTACACAAATATTTGTATAAACTACCAAGAAGCCACCGATAGCATATCGATAGACACCATATGATCAATGAAATCCCTTGCATTTTGGACATTAGTGATAGAGAAAATGGGGGCAATAATAAGTTGGTATTTCTCTACTTGTTTCCTAGGACCAATAACGATGGCTAGTAGGAAAGGAATATGGCATGTAATATTATATCCTAGCACTTTTGTACGAGAGAATGTCTAGGTAGAATTTGATGAGATTTATTGTCATATGGCCAACCATTTGGACCAATTATGAGATTCACTGACGCAACATCGCTCTCACAGCAATCGGTCGCTCCACCAGGACCTTCTTCGCTTCAGCAAGCCCAAAGAGTCAACGCCCTTCTAACTCCTCTCGGGAGTCTTCGTCACCCACAGTATACTTCTCAGCGATCTCCTCTTCCCGTATCGGGAGATTGGGTCTCGCGATATCGCGAGGCTTGCAACACTGTCCTCGTGCACTCAAACATCGAAACCCCAATCCCCGATGGTCAACGGTCAATACTTCAGGATATCGTCACTCGCGATGTCGAGCCCTTGTATTTCAGAACCCTGAGTACCGAGGTGCCGATGCCACATGTTATACTCCACACAGTCTCTGTGGGACCCGTCGCAACTCGGGACTTCGCTGTCGCTCCGTGCTCCCTTCGACTTCGAAAATGCCGAAGTACCGAGTCCCGACTCCTCGGGATCTCGTGCCACCTGTCCCTCTTATGATCGACGGCTCCGATTAAATCGGGGGATCGCAACTCGCGATTTCGATGTGCATGCGACGATTGCACTCGCCAACCCCGATATGCCGATACACGATGTCCAACGGGTTCTACCTTCTCTTGAAGACTCCTTTCTTTCAGAAGTTCAAGTCATCGATTCTCTTCCTCTTGAAGAGTTCTCCGCTTCACCACCTTTTCTCTGTATGAACTTCACTGGGGTATGTTCCCACCGTGAAGTGAAAGGTGCTATCCCTCTTGAGCTTCTGTGACTCTGACTCCTTCAGAGCTTTCTCGAACACGTTCCCTGTGCTCGACCTCGACCTTCGCTAACCCTCAACGATGCTGAAGATCTTCAGGTTCTATGCACTCGCAGTCACAACAACCCGACCCTTCCTTTCTCAGACTTGCTAGTGGAAGTTCAGTTCGACCTGCACTCACCTGCACGGTTCGAATAATACAAATCAACTCCGGGTTGAACGAAAAATGAGAGTTTAACTGTTGAGCCTCCTCGACACACTCTATGCGGAGGAGTTCGACTGCACTCTATGCAGGAATCTCCTGGCTCAAACAGAGAAACAATTGAAACTCATTCACTCATTCTCTCAGGTTTCAAACCTGATATGCAATCACATAAGAAACATATAGAAGATAAGCATATAAAGAAGCAACTATGCAACCAAATAATATCAGCAACACACAGAACTCAAACACAACCATGGAATTGAATCAAGAGCTTTCTTCTATTAATTCAATCTTTACATGGGGTTTCTCCACGAACTCTCTTCTCTGTTCGCTATTTCTCTCTATGCTAATGTTGAATAACAATTCTCTGGATAATTCAATACAATGTACAAGGAGGGTGCCTATATTCATTTTCCCTCCTGGAAAATGAAACTGTCTAATCTACAGCTAACCCTATCTACCAGCATTAAAACTATTTAATGTCTTCTTATCTACATTACAATACAAGTGCACTTCATATGAATGTGTTCATTCAAACGATGACGCAACAATCTTCATCATGATTCAAAAAGGTATGCGCTGGTGTTGTCCAGCTGTCCTTCTCTTCCCTCCACGTTGGCTCGCGTCATGGCGTTGTAGATGCTCCTGCATCATACTCCTCGGCTCCAAAGATTTCATGGGCTCCTGTCCATGAGCTCCTGCACAGTCTGACCATGCCTCTGAATCACGGCTTCTATTTCCCAGCTGGCATCCTCCACTGGGTGATTTTTCCATTTCACCAGGTACTCAAAATATTGCTTTCTCCTGGTCTTCCTTCCAATTCTTTTATCCAGTATGCACTCCATCTCTGGCTTCTGTGCAACTGGCAATTTCTTCTGCCACTAGACCACTGGTTCCTTAGTTCCAGTGTTTGCTTCATTCGTCCTATAGGGGTATAAATCTGAAACGTTGAAAATCGGAGATATCCCAATGCCCTCTGGCAACTCAAGCTCGCATGCATTTTCCCCGAATTTCTTCAGGATTTGGCACGGCCCAATTTTCTTCATCTTGAGCTTGTTATATGTTCCCCTAGGGAACCTTTCTTTCCTCAAGTGCACCAGAACCATGTCCCCAACTTCAAATTGAAGTTGTCTTTTACTCTGATCGGCTCTGCGCTTGTACTCCTGATTCAATTTTTGCAGTCGCTGCTTCACCTGTGTGTGAAGTTCTTGCATTACTTCAGCAAATTCTTCAGCCCTTGCACTGCTAGTCTCAGCCTGTTCAGACTCCCTGAGCTCAGATACTCCTCTCGGCTGTGTTCCATACAAAATCTGGAATGGACTCTTACCTGTACTTTGATTCACCGAATCGTTGTACGCGAACTCTGCCTGTGGTAGGATCTGATCCCAACTGGTGTGATGCTCCGTCACCAGACTTCTCAATAGATCCCCCAAGCTTTTGTTGACTACTTCAGTCTGCCCATCTGTCTGCGGATGGTAAGCAGAACTGAATGCCAAATCAATCCCCAGCTTTTTCCATAGCATCCTCCAAAAGTGACCTATGAACTTCGTGTCTCGATCTGAGACTATGCTCCTCGGCAATCCATGCAATCGGACAATCTCTTTGAAAAATAAATTGGCGATGTGGGTTGCATCGCTAGTCTTATGAAACAGAATGAAATGTGCCATCTTTGAGAATCTGTCCACCACAACAAATATGGAATCAACTCCTCGCTGTGTTCTCATTAAACCCCACACAAAGTCCATGCTAATGGCTTCCCACGGCCTCTCAGGTATGGGAAACGGCTGATAGAACCCTGTGTTCTGCTTTCGCCCCTTCGCGTGCTGACATATTCTGCATCGGTCAACAAATCTCTTCACATCTGCACGCATGCCAGGCCAAAAATATGATTCGCTCAGCTTGGCGAAAGTTTTGTCTTGTCCGAAATGACCTACTAAGCCCCCGCTGTGCTTCTCCTTTACCAAATTCCCTCTCATAGAGCAATATGGAATGCACAATTGATTGCCTTTGAACAACAATCCATCCTGGATCAGGTAGTCAATCCACGGACTCCTATCCTTGAGAACTGGGTTATCGGTTGCCTCGTATGCTTCACTGAAATCAACATCACCTGCATACATATCCTTCAGGTTCTCAAAACCCAAAGTCTTGACCCTGAATTCCTGCAGCAATAAACACTTCCTGCTTAAGGCGTCAGCTACCTTGTTAGCAGTCCCTGAAATGTGCTTGATAACGAAGGTGAAATTCTGCATGTATTCCACCCACTTCGCATGCTTCTGATTCAGCTTCTCCTGCTGACTCATGAACTATAACGCATGGTTGTCACTGTATAGAACAAATTCTTTGGGTATGAGATAATGCCTCCACTTTTTCAATGCCTGAATAATGGCATAGAACTCTTTATCGTACATGGAGTACTTCAGTTTTGCATCATCCAACTTCTCACTGTAATATGCAACAGGTCTGTCATCCTGACTTAAAACCCCTCCAATAGCATACCCACTGGCATCACACTTCACTTGGAAGGTTTTCTGAAAATATGGAAACACTAACACTGGTTGCTCAGTTATCTTCCACTTCAACAGATGGAAGCTCCTTTCAGCTTCTACTGTCCAATGGAAAAACTTATGCCGCTTCTTCACAGTGTCCATCATTGTGGCACTGATTCCACTAAAATTCCGAATGAATTTTCTGTAGAAGCTTGCCAAACCATGAAAGATCCTTACCTCAAAAACATTTCTTGGCAATGGCCAATTCCTGATTACTTCAACCTTCTCAGGATCCATCTTCAATTCATTTGCCGATATTACAAAACCCAGATATATGAGTTCCGTCTGCATGAAGGAACACTTCTTCAAATTTATCAGCAGTTTCTCCTACTGTAGCCTTCTCATCACAATGGCCAAATGCTTCAAGTGTTCAGCCTTTGTCTTGCTGAAAATCAATATGTCGTCTAGGTATACCACCACAAATTTGCCAATGAATTCCTGCAAGACTTCATTCATCAGCCTCATAAATGTGCTTGGCGCGTTCGTCAACCCAAATGGCATGACCAGCCATTCGTACAAACCCTCGTTTGTTTTGAATGTCGTCTTCCATTCGTCTCCTTCTCTCATCTGGATTTGGTGATATCCGCTCTTGAGATCAATCTTGGAAAAGTAATTTTCCCCACTCAGGCAATCCATCAAGTCGTCCATTCTTGGCAGTGGAAACCTGTACCTGATGGTAATATTATTTATTGCCCTGGAGTCTGTACACATCCTCCAGCCTCCATCCTTCTTCGGACTTAGTACCGTTGGAATGACACACGGACTAAGACTTTCTCTCACCAGTCCTTTATCCTGCAGATCCTGTACCTGCCTTTTGACTTCCTCATTCTCCTGAGGTGTCAACCTATACACGGCCTTATTTGGCAAACTTGCTCCAGGTATAAGGTCAATGTGGTGACTCACACTCCTCATCGGTGGCAATGAACAAGACAGTTCATCCACGATGATATCAGAAAACTCTCCCAGCAGTTGTTGAATCTCTTCTGGCAATTCATCCACTCTTGTGCTTGTCAGGACAATTCTCGGTTTCCTGACAACAAAGAATTGTGGATCCTCATCCTTCTCCAACTCTGTGAGAAGCTCTTTCCCACTCATGAGAAGTATCGTGCTGCTCACTTCCGGCTTCACTTCTTTATCTTTTATCGGAAGCAATCTGTGTGTTCTCCCATCCTTCTCCAAGGTGTATGTGTTCATCCTCCCATCATGAACAACATTTCTATCATACTGCCATGGTCTACCCAGCAGTATATGGCACACGTCCATGGGAATAACATCGCATAAAATCTCATCATGATAGTTCCCAATTTTAAATTTAACTAAGCATTGTTTAGTGACACTTACGCGGTGTCCCTTCTGTAACCATGAGACTTTATACGGGCTCGGGTGCTTACTTGTCTCTAGCTCCAATTTCTCCACCATCTCGGTTGAAACGAGATTGTCAGTGCTCCCGCTGTCAACTATGACTTTGCACTTTCTGTCCTTAGCTGTGCAAGCTGTCCTAAACAGTCTGCTCCTCTGCACTAAGCTGTCCACCTCCTTCTCAGGTGCCAAAATAATTTTGTGTGTCCCCAACGATCTACCGTTGTCCGCATCTCCGCTCTCAGCATCATGCCTCTGCACCTCAGTGATGTGAGATTTTCCTGCATCAGAGTATTTCCTGTCGGGACAGTCAACGGCCTTATGTCCGACTTTACCACACATGAAACATGTGATAACTCCTCCTTGTCCTCTGCCTCTACCTCGGGTACAAGGAAATGTATTGGCATCAGCGTAATCTCCTTGCTGATCTGTTTGTTGTCTCCTCGGCTCAAAATTTTGCTGCCTCTGCTGTGAGGTTCCACCTCTTTCAGCTTTTCCCTGAGGTCTCTTCCAATCCGCCTTGGGCTTTTGAGTTCTCTCTTGGGCAATTGTCTTGCCTCTGGGATAGCTTCTGCCCTGCCCTCGCTGTCCCTTCTTGCGGCTCATCTTCTCTTCAGCTTTCAAAGCCATCTGGTACACATCCTCCACCGTTCGGATGGTGACCATGCTCAATTCATCCTGAATGTCATACCTCAGTCCATTCAGGTATCTCACCACCTTTTCATCATCACTCTCCCGATGACCAGCTCTAATGTTGAGCCTATAAAATTCCTCGGTGTATTCCTTCACCGTCATCAACTTCTGTCTCAGGTTCTTCAAGCACCTGAACAGAGTGATCTGGTAGTCTCTCAGAATGAATTTCGTCTTCATCTTGGCGATCATCCGATCCCAGCTTCTGATTTTCTGTTTTCCTCGGGAACGCCTCTCTGCCTGGAGCTCGTCCCACCATAAGGCCGCATGTCCCTTCAGCTTGGTGACAGCATGCCTCACCTTCTTGTCCTCCTCGATATCTTTGTAATCAAAGTATGTATCCAATGCTCGGATCCAATCCAGCAATTCCTCTGCATCTAGACTTCCCTCATAGACGGGAATGTCCATCTTTGTCTTCGAGCTTATCCTCGAAATGGCTCTGATCAACCTCTCAGTTGACGCGTCTTCTGCCGTGACTTCTTCTTCAGCATGTCCAACTTCCTCTTCAATCTCAGGATCACTGAAATCTGTTGCACCAACACCACGTCTCTGGGTGGTATCCATTTCTTCGAGTCTGGCTCGGAGATCTCTCATCTCTCACTCTATTTCAGCATTTCCTGCTGGCCTACCCCTTCTTCGAGCATCCCTGTCCTCACGATCAGGTGACTGCCTCTCCCTTCTTGGCGGCATTGTATCTGCTTCTCTCTGCTACCTGAACAAAGAGAGCTCCACTTCCAGCTTTGATATCACTCTGATGCAATTCGTGAGTATCAGAGTGCTTTCCTTTCCTCTTTCTCTCTTCCTGCCTGAAATATACAAACAAGACTTTCGGCTCTGATACCACTCTGACGCAACCGTGCTCTCACAGCAATCGGTCGCTCCGCCAGGACCTTCTTCGCTTCAGCAAGCCCGAAGAGTCAACGCCCTTCTAACTCCTCTCGAGAGTCTTCGTCACCCACAGTATACTTCTCAACGATCTCCTCTTCGTGTATCGGGAGATCAGGTCTCGCGATATCGCGAGGCTTGCAACACTGTCCTCGTGTAGTCAAACACCGAAACCTCGATCCCCGATGGTCAATGGTCAATACTTCGGGATATCGTCACTCGCGATGCCGAGCCCTTGTATTTTGGAACCCTGAGTACCGAGGTGCCGATGCCACGTGTTATACTCCACACAGTCTCTGTGGGACCCGTCGCAACTTGAGACTTCGCTGTCTCTTCGTGCTCCCTTCGACTTCGAAAACGTCGAAGTACCAAGTCCTGACTCCTCGGGATCTCGTGCCACCTGTCCCTCTGATGATCGATGGCTCCGATTAAATTGGGGGATCGCAACTCGCGATTTCGACGTGCATGCGATGCTTGCACTTTCCAACCCCGATATGCCGATACACGATGGCCAACGGGTTCTACCTGCTCTTGAAGCTCCTTTCTTTCAGAAGTTCAAGTCATCAATTCTCTTCCTCTTGAAGAGTTCTCCAATTCACCACCTTTGCTCTCTATGAACTTCACTGGGGTCTGTTCCCACCGTGAAGTGAAAGGTGCTATCCCTCTTGAGCTTCTGTGACTCTGACTCCTTCAGAGCTTTCTCGAACACGTTCCCTGTGCTTGACCTCGACCTTCGCTAACCCTCAATGATGCTGAAGATCTTCAGGTTCTATGCACTTGCAGTCACAACAACCCAAACTTTCCTTTCTCAGACTTGCTACTGGAAGTTCAGCTCGACCTGCACTCACCTGCACAGTTCGAATAATCCAAATCAACTTCGGGTTGAACGAAAATGAGAGTTTAACTGTTGAGCCTCCTCGACGCACTCTATGCAGAGGAATTCGACTGCACTCTATGCAGGAATCTCCTGGCTCAAAAAGAGAAACAATTGAAACTCATTCACTCATTCTCTCAGGTTTCAAACCTGATATGCAATCACATAAGCAACATATAGAAGATAAGCATATAAAGAAGCAAGTATGCAACCAAATAATATCAGCAACACACAGAAATCAAACACAGCCATGGAATTGAATCAAGAGCTTTCTTCTATTAATTCAATCTGTACATGGGGTTTCTCCACGAACTCTCTACTATGTTCGCTATTTCTCTCTATGCTAATGTTGAATAACAATTCTCTGGATAATTCAATACAATGTACAAGGAGGGTGCCTATATTCGTTTTCCCTCCTGGAAAATGAAACTGTCTAATCTACAGCTAACCCTATCTACCAGCATTAAAACTATTTAATTTCTTCTTATCTACATTACAATACAAGTGTGCTTCATATGAATGCATTCATTCAAACGACGGCGCAACAATCTTCATCGTGATTCAAAAAGGCATGCGCTGGTGCTGTCCAACTGTCCTTCTCTTCCCTCCACGTTGGCTCGCGTCATGGCATTGTAGATGCTCCTGCATCATTCACCCAGATATCATAAGATTTATTAGTAAGCAAAGGAGAAGTATCCTTCTTATGATCCCAATTCATATATCCTATGACAGTGATATTTTCTAGAGTATTCAACAGATTCAAAGATTCTTTTTTCTAAAATACACAATCTTCATTATACATTTGATGCCATTTTGGAGGTGCAAAACCAGGGCTTTCTAAGTGAGTGGTAGTGACCATTAGTTATGGGCCCATGCTAGTGTCTACATCAATAATACATAATTGTTTCCCCTAATTGAAGTTCCATAGGATTTGCAATGTAATTCCTCAATAGGTAAGTTGTTTAAGTGTATGGAAATCATGTTGTCGAGAAATTTAACACTGCTACTTAGCCCACATGTTGGAATGTCTAAATAGATCATACATATTTGGAATAATTTCTTTAAAAAAAAAAATGAACATGATGTTACTCAATGAGATATCCCAATGCTTCCATCCTCACATATTGTACCTCCAATTCTACTAGGAACCAAACATTATATGTGAAAAAGACTAAAGTAGTGTCACTTTCACTATTAGTTTAAAAAATTGCAACTAAGTCCACATGTGCATGACAATGTGATGGTAATTTATCAAATTATAACTTGTCATTGGCTACATTAGGTAGTTACTCATTAGGAATTAAATAAGTAGTATGCTTAGTCTTGCATTGCAAGGGAAAACCTTAAGCCTTGTCAAGAACATCCTAATAGTTATGTATTAGATTCTATAGGGAT
>ML797796.1:193004-208885 GCA_009831015.1 Picea engelmannii | reverse complement strand
TCTTTATCTATCCATTTTGACCTTTCCTTCTCAAATCTCTAGGTCACCGGGGACGTCTCCCTTGGGCCTACCACCCTAAATAGAAAGAGACATCCTATTGAGGTGACAGTGATAGGATTAGTCTCCAGTTACACCAATTTGATTCTCCTTAAACCTTTCCTATTATCAAAGAAAAAATTGTACGATAACAAGGATTTCATGAGGAATTAATTAAATGTAATTTTTAAATAAGAAACTTGTACGAGCATTTCTAAAAGGGAGAAACCCTAACTACTCAAGTATTTATAAAATCTCATGTTAAAAAGAGAAGAGAGGCTTCATCAAAGGTTCCAAGAATTATAATTGTCAATGGGGAATGGTAGAATATCATAGAAAGAAGAAAGCATAGCCATGAATATACAACCAAGCTTTTGATCAAAGGAAATAAATATCCATATTCTCCACTCTTTTTCTTCTTCTACACCATTCCTCGTATCTTTATTCTTGAATCTCTGTCTTGCGCAAAAGGATGATTTCTTGAGTGTTCTTCTTGTATTCTTCTACAAAATATTTTTGTATGATCATGGAGTATTTACAACCATATGCATGACTGCCAAATATTTTTTAATGAAGAACATTTGTCATGAATAAACTCCACAAAGAAATGTTTTGTGGTTGATCTTGATTGTATATTATAAATTTGAGTCTTAAGTATGATATATTTGGGCTTGAACTATCAAATTCTCTTTTGATCTTGATAGCGGTACTATTTAAAAATTATTTGAGATGATCAAATTATTATCACCTATGTTTCATGAAGATGACATGCATGTAATTATATATGATTAAGAATATTGTGTCTGTGATGTTGATCCCAAATAAATTATGATGTTGAATTCTGCTGACGGGCGAAATTGACCACTCGTCAACTGGAGGAGTGAATCCGGTCTGGGGTTGTCTAATTAACCCAAGACGTTTGGATTAATTCACTCCGATGGGTTTAGCAGATCCGTTGGCCGATCTAAGTCCTAAAGAAAAAGAAAAAGTAACTAAAAGGAAAACAATAACCTAATAAATAACAATCACTAAAATCTATAAGTGCATCTAAGTAAATATATATGTATAAATTAAATATTGTATGTATGATAATTCTATATACAATCTATACAAAACACGAGTTTTAATCTAAACCCTTAAAAATCAAATGTGGATTGATTACTTTTAGGGATAATAATAAAGCAAGTAAAAACACTATCTATTTTTTTTTTGGTTTTGTTTTCTTAAATGTATACATTGATGACATTACACATTAAACTTCCTAATTAAAAAGAAAATAATAGATAGCAGAAAATGTTTTATATAGAGAAAACTTCTATGTTCAGGAAACTAGCGAAATCAAATAATAGGCTAACCTGTTACTATATCCAATGTTTGTTCATTGTTGAATATCCAACCACCTTTATCTAATGAAGTAAACCTGCTACAGATCTTGGGACTGCCCCTAATAAATGAGGAACAACAATGTTGGAGATTGAATTATAAGAACAAAACATTGAATAGATACATTTACAATAATCATATGATTTGCAGATTGCTACGATGAGATAAGTATTCCTGTAAGCACTTGCATGTAGACATTCAATATAAATTAGAGATGAATCTACTAATTTAAATTGGATAGATGATCACTGTGTGTTTTGTTCTGAAACATGAGATATGGACAACATATATAAATCGAATGATATCAACTCACAATAAACTATGCCGACAAAAGAAATCATAATCTATTATCAAATTGAAATAAACATAACTTGAATAAAAACATCATACAGAAAAGCTAAAGCTGTAACGTGCATCATATTCCATTCAAGTCTGTGATAAAAACGCCAATACTCTTGCCCCAGGCTGAGATCATCGAATGTTTACAAAATGATATGTTTATATAGGTTTCAGGAAACATAACTATTTCCTGTTGATAAGATCAAGTTGGTTTCAAAAAATAATGGGGGATGCAACAACCCTGATTTCACTAAATATCAAAAACTACGAACAATCTAATCTGTTTACTCAAAATACAAAGTTGATATGGCTGGGAAATCTCAAAAAGTGCCTCATATCTTCTTGGAAATCATGGGCTCCTTAATCATCGCAAAAACAAATGAAAATGAGAAGATTTCAGATATGCTTTCAATAATCAAATCAAACAATTCGAATTTTCTTAACTGGCTACAGAATCTTGCGATTCTGTAGCTAGTTATAATAGCAAATGCAATCATATTTTATTAAATAAACAAAATAGAATAATCTTAATTAGAAAAATGGTTTATTCAATCAAGTCAAATATCCTAACTTAAGAGTGACAAAATCATGCTAAATATTAAAAATATCATACCTCAAATCATGGAATCAAAACGTATCAAGAAATTTTGTAATTAACGATAGTTGTTGTTTTTTCTACATTTTTGAAAATGACACGACCTATAGTTTTCAATCGTTTCTCCTTCCCTTGGATAATGGATTCAAGTCTTTTGTTTTCATTTGTCAACATATCAACTTGGTCTCTTAAATACTTGAGTCGTGACTGTAGCAGTGGAACATCAATATAGTACCTATCGATCCACAATCGACACTCATCACACTGTGACTATAAGAGATTTGCATTAGCACTAACAACATTATGGGTTGGAGAATCCTCTATGCGAATGGTAGGCTTATCACAGAGTTGGATGCCAGGAAATTTCGGGTTGTCCTTCAGACAAGGAGGTAGATTGTTAACAAAGTCATAGGGTCGGTCAGGGTATAGCCCAAATGACATGGGGTCCTCTTCAGCCAGGAATTTTTCAATTTCTGAGTCTGAATCTTTTTTTTTTTGTTTGTTAATTTGTGCAGGACCTGCGATTAACCTGTGGCTTGAGAAACCGCGACTCAGGGGAATCTAAGCCGTCAAAATCACCCAGGGATCGCACCCGGCCTGAGCCACACCAACCCTTAACATGGTTGGATTTTTTGTCCCCGCAGGTTTCGAACCGGTGACTTTAACATCACAGAGTGGCTTAACAACACACTCCGTCACCGACTGTCCTACACCTCGGGGACTTCTGAGTCTGAATCTTTACTCACTTCAATCATGTTGATTTTTTCTGCATGGGGTTTCATTTTATTTCGAGGACACCGAGAAATTAAACGACCAACCCTTTTGTTCTTGAAATTGACATCAACACTGCCTTTTAGCTTCCTTCCTGTAGGTTTCTTAACATTTTTATTGCAATTCTATGGATGTGTAACCGGTCGATTGTCCTGTTGAATGACATCAAGGTAGGTTGAGGGTTCATTATTAGGGGAAAAATCACAGGCCTGAGACGGTGGAGAAGAAGTTGTAGGGTTCACAAGGGTTTCTACAATGACCGACTTATCTCCCTGTCCCAACTCATGGTTACCAAAACCATTTCGTGAAATGAATGCATCCCAACAATCGTTTTGTGACTGTAACTGGTGCATGAGGATGATTTTAATCAGACCATGATGAAATAATCTCAAATCTGACCTCTATTTCCTAAACTGTTTACCCATTTTATACAGACTCCTGATTAGGTAGTAAGGCATATTCAACGGAAAACCAATGAAACTCATAAGGAGGCATAGATGATATAGGAAAACAAATCCGAATCATTCTTCACATGTGATCAATTGCTTCACTACAACAAGTAAATCACGCCACCTAGGTTTCAAGAACGAAATAGGCATACCTCGATCACAGCTGGTTATTTTTCGTGCTAGACTTTTGAGCCTCATTGTACTCATATTCTTGCGAATGCGTGTATCCATCACATATCTTATCATAGATAAACTTCCACCATTCTAGAACCAGTGAAAACTATCTAAAGAACTGCAAATGAAAAGTAAGAACACTCAAGAATGAGTAGAATCCCTTGCATTGTAATCCTTGAATTAATGAAGTTCCAACTAGACAATATAGAGTGTGCTGGGAAATAAATCAACACGCTGCATCTTCGAGTTGAATATTTTGGGATCAAAATTTTGTGAAAGGGGAGGTGTTATCTCAAATTGATTCGAGATGTCAACTCCTTCAAACATTGAATACTAGATTTTGTAATTTTTTGAAAAACATAATCAACTTAAAGTTTAGAGGCTAAAATACCACAAGAAGGTGAAACGAATCACCTTAATAGTTGGTTTTCCAAGGCAGCTCTAAAATAAAAGAGGGACTTTCTTAATGAGGATAACAAAAAAATATGGAAGAATTAAATCTTGAGTAAAATAAGGATAGTAGTAGAAGAAGAGAGCTCGAAGGGGAAATCTTCTTGAAGACTAATGGATGAAGGATCCATTCATCTTGTATGTGTATGATCAAAATATTGTCAGTGAGACAAATCCATGTGAAAACACTATTAGTGTGTAAGATTTGATCAAAATGTCATTTGAGAGTGCATAGCTCAACCTTCATAATAGTCTCTTGACCAAGAAAAAATTATCGAAGAATGTTGGCTTCCCCATTTCGGTTTCTATGGTCAATGTTTCAATGTTTTTTATATGGATTCATTTAATTGGTTGTGTGATTGATTAATAGAGATGCTTAAATAGTTGTGTTTATGGGACAAAATGGATTGTGTCAATTAGTAAGGAATAATGTTCGATGGCGAAGACCAATCATCCATCATAAACTTTATTAGAGACATCTCATTTAAAATCCTTATGCACCCTATGAATGTAGGCATCGGAGACAATGCCTAGTTTTATTGGTTTTAGTAGGAAAATGTTAAGAACGTCTCTACTTACTTCATCGAGCTGAGTAATTTCTTGTTTGTAGTCATCTCAACTCTGCTCTACCTCTAAAATTCATAGTTTGATGGGAAATGCATGTTTCAATTCGTCCATTGTTGTCATACCTAACTACTCCAAAATKTCATCSAYGAAGTTCCATATACTRAAACATGATATGGTGGMTATTCTTATTGTTTCTTCAATTTATTCATAAGAGTCCTTCCATGTATCTAGCAACACYTGGGTTTTACCCTCTTCCTTATCATCGAACCTTGGGATATTTGAAGGGGTATATGCATATTTTCTATGTCAGTCAACAACCTCATCAACGACATTGTGGGAAGCTTTCCTTTTATCTAATTGTTCCTCCACCTAATCATACAACTTCGTTAATCAACAATGGCATTGTCAAATTTCATTCAATTTAGTAAAAACATTCCTCTGAGATTTCCTCGGATCTTCATTTTCTATCAAAGATTATATCTTCACAACTTCTAGGAGAATTATGGATTTGTTACTCTCATTCAATTGAGCCTTGAGATTTTTCACTTTTGATTCATATTCTTTAATCTCTAGTCTCTACTGCTCAGAGATAGTGATTTTCTTCACTCTCTATTTGCATCCTTCGGATATCCTATAGTTGTTCCTTATTCAGGTCCTCTATTTCAACTTTATGTAGTTGATATTTCTCACTGGACTTCGCTCTAAATTCATCTTCCATATGAGCCCTCTATTTCTTCAGCTGGCCTTCTAGAACCAATACTTTTACTTTGTATATATTTAATGTAGCATTAAGTTCATTGGAAGTAATGGAGTTTGCACCTCCAAATGCACTCAAACTAGAGGATATGTCTTCTTCATTTCTTTGACGATATTGTTTTCAAAGGTTCCATATAATCATTTGGTCTGATGCTGCTTTACTAGGATTCTCTTCAACCTTTTGTCTTTTCTATGGTATTTTAGCAATTCCCCTACTAGTATTTTAGTATTTGTTAGTCTTAAAAATATTGAAACTGGTATTTGTTAAATTGAAACTAGTATTTGTTAAACTTACAAACTTCCTCTACTTTTCTAAAAATAATCAGAGAAAATTAACTTTAATTTAATATAATTAATATTTTATAAACTCAAACGTGTGGCTAGTAATAAGACTATTTATGTACAATGGTTTGCCTTTTAAATATTTTGTCTTATTATTCAATTTCAAAATATCAATGAAATAGTAAACATTTCATTATTCATCTAATTTTGCATAAATGCTTAATTTATTGAAGTGGTTAAATGAGTAATATTATCCATTATTAGAAATTGAAAATGTCTGTCTTAAAAAAAAAAGTTTTATTAAAATAGTAAATATTTCATTCTTCATCTAATTTTACATAAATATAAATGCTTATTTTATTAAAATAATTACATAAATATAAATTCTTATTTGATTAAAGTAGTTAAATATGTTTGTGATTTCAAATTTAGGAAAAWATATCATTTAAATAGTAAATATTTTATTCTTCATTTAATTTTACATAAATACATATTTTGTTAAAGTAGTTAAATATGTAATATGGTGGCTTATTAAAAATTCAAAACTTGTTTTTTCATATTTATGGAAAATTTATAAAATTTATAAAATTCAAAACATGTTTTTTCATATTTATGGAAAATTTTAGTTTGCGTTTTGCTAAAGCTTTTGAAATTGCTAGTTTTAATTTTCTATCCACGTACTAGATCGTGCCAAGAAGTAGATTTTCCTTGAATCTTTGTTATAGGCCTTGTCATTGGAACACCCTAGCATTAATTGCTTCATCATAGCCTTTTTTGCTTCGTCCTTGAGTTAAAGATGGAGGAAATCTACTAAGGCCTAGGGTTACCTACACCTTAGTAGCTAGTTTCCCCTTAGGGTTTGATAATTGGAGCCTTGGGTTACCAACACTCCAATCCATCAACCTCTCTTATCTTTAACTATTGCATTATCATTTATTATCAACATTTGTTGCTGCACTTTTGACTCCATTTTCTCTAAAAAAGAACTAGTCTAGGACCTCCTTTGAGTATTTTGATCAAAACAACTATCAAAACCTACAACTTAAGCAATTTACTAACTACTTCTAACACTAAAATAGACTAACTTACTAACTTTTTTGTTGCTTTTACTAAAGTAATATACAACCATATGTTGCAGTATTAAAAGGATATACAATCAAGTGTTATAGCTTATTTTACATTGCCTTCTTTACTTCTGACATATACTAGCATTTTGCAAAGTTTATGTTATCATTTTTTTTCATTATTGAAGCTTTATTGAGGCATAATTGTGAAGCTATTGCTATATATATTTTCTGCGATAAATTTTTGCTTACTTCACATTCATATCATCCATTTTCTTTATTTGAAAAAGTCCTAGGTTTTATGAAGTATTAACGGCAAGTGTACTTGAAAATATATAGTTGTCTTGTTTCTTTGTTCCTGGAAGGTACACTTCTGATATTTTATCTCTTTATTGCTTTTAAAACCGGAATTTTTGATCGGTGGTGACTTGTGAGAGGGGATCTTTATCATTCCATTTTGACCTTTCCTTCTCAAATCCCTAGGTCACCGGGGATGTCTCCCTTGGGCCTACCACCCTAAATAGAAAGATACATCCTATTTTATCCTCCTTAAATCTTTCCTATTATCAAAGTACAAATTGTGCGATAACAAGGAATTCATGAGGAATTAATTAAATGTAATTTTTAAATAAGAAACTTGTACGAGCATTTCTAAAAGGGAGAAACCCTAACTACTCAAGTAGTTATAAAATCTCATATTAAAAAGAGAAGAGGGGCTTCATCAAAGGTTCCAAGAATCATAATTTTCAAAGGGGAATGGTAGAATATCATAGGAAGAAGAAAGCATAGCCATGAATGTACAACCAAGCTTCTGATCAAAGGAAACAAATATCCATATTCTCCACTCTTTTTCTTCTTCTACACCATTCCTTGTATCTTTATTCTTGAATCTATGTCTTGCGGACAAGGATGATTTCTTGAGTGTTCTTCTTGTATTCTTCTACAAAATATTTTTGTATGATCATGGAGTATTTACAACCATATACATGACTGCCAAAGATTTTTTAATGAAGAACATTTTTCATGAATAAACTCCACAAAGAAATGTTTTTGGGTTGATCTTGATTGTATATCGTAAATTTGAGTCTGAAGTATGATATATTTGGGATTGACCTATCAAATTCTCTTTTGATCTTGATAGCGGTACTATTTTAAAATGATTTGAGATGATCAAATTATTATCACTTATGTTTCATGAAGATGACATGGATGTATTTATATATGATTAAGAATATTCTGTGTGTGATGTTGATCCCAAATAAATTATGATGTTGAATCCTGTTGATGGGAAAAATTGACCACTCGTCAACTGGAGGAGTGAATCCGGTCCGCGGTTGTCTAATTAAACCAAGCCATTTGGATTAATACACTCCGATGGGTTTAGCAGATCCGTTGGCTGATCTAAGTCCTAAAGAAAGCAAAAAAGTAACTCAAAGCAAAACAATAACCTAATAAATAACAATCACTAAAATCTATAAGTGCATCTAAGTAAATAAATATGTACAAATTAAATATTGTATGTATGATAATTCTATATACAATCTATACAAAACACGATTTTTAATCTAAACTCGTAAAAATCAAATCTGGATTGATTACTTTTAGGGATAATAATAAAGCAAGTAAAAACACTATCTAATTTTTTTTTGGTTTTGTTTTCTTAAATGTATACATTCATGGCATTGCACATTAAACTTCCAAATTAAAAATAAAATAATAGATAGCAGAAATTTTTTTATATAGAGAAAAATTTTATGTTCAAGAAACTAGCGAAATCAAATAACATGCTAACCTGTTGTTGTATCCAATGTATGTTTGCTATTGAATATCCAACCACCTTTATCTGATGAAGTAAACCTGCTACACATCTTGGGACTGCCCCTAATAAATGAGGAACGACAATGTTGGACATTGAATTATAACAACAAAACATTGAATAGATACAGTTACAGTAATCATATGATTTGCAAATTGCTTCGACGAGATAAATATTCCTGTAAGAACTTGCATGTAGACATTCAATATAAATTAGGGATGAATCTACTAATTTAAATTGGATAGATGATCATTGTGTGTTTTTTTCTGAAACACAAGATATGGATAGCATATATAAATCGAATGATATCAACTCGCCATAAACTATGACGACAAAAGCAATCATAATCTATTATCAAATTAAAAAAAACATAACTTGAATAAAAACATCATACATAAAAGCTAAAGATATAATGTGCATCATATTCCATTCAAGTCTGTGATAAAAACGCCCATACTCTTGCCCCAGGATGAGATCATCCAATGTTTACAAAATAATATGTTTATATAGGTTTCAGGAAACATAATTGTTTCCTGTTGATAAGATCAAGTTGGTTTCAAAAAATAATGGGGGATGTAACCACCCTGATTTCACTAAATATCAAAAACTACCTACAGTCTAATCTATTTACTCAAAATACAAAGTTGATATGGTTGGGAAATATCAAAAAGTTCCTCATATCTTCTTGGAAATCATGGGCTCCTTAATCATCCTAAAAACAAATGAAAATGAGAAAATTTCAGATATGTTTTCAATAATCAAATCAAACAATTCAAATTTTCTTAACTAGAAGATTATAAAAATGATAATTATATACTTGCTGCCAACAATGGCGACATGCTGGGAGAAGCAATTATCTCTGCAAAATGAACGAGTTCAGATTAGAATAATCAGAAAAAAATTCGAATCGAAAACAACTAAAAGTTGCCTGAGCATCGCAAATAATTATAATGCATTCTAGTTTCAAACAACTGTTATTTTTAAAGAGACAAAAACTGATGGCAATCTTAGAAAAAGAGAGCTACGATGGTAAAGTTAAAATATTCAATACTGTTGACAGGGCCACTGTTGCTAGCAGGCATCATAGCCTTGACAGGGATGTCAATTAACCCACTCTGATATCTGTATCCTGTCAAGAAATTTCAGATCAGAATGAAGGACGTTTAAGGTCAAAACAGAATCCATATCTGAGAATTTTCTTTTACCTGACATTGCTTTGCTGCCAATGGGCCTATTCAATACCCCGACGAAGTTATCTTGGTGTCATGCATGCATTTACTCGCTGCTAGCAAACCCGTTCAGTGTCCCGACGAGTTTATAAGAACTTCCCACAGCTCTCTGAAAATTTATTTAGTTTTTAAAGATGTTTAATAGAGTGGGGTGACAATGAAATTTCTTTTTTTTTAACAAATCTTAATATGTCATAGACCTTGAATTTTTTTTTTAGCTGTCCTTCATCAAGATCTAGAAATAGTTTATTAATAAAAACGACTTTCAAGAGTAGGGAGACATCATTGAGTTGTTCTCTTAAAGATCAGGGACAACGTAAAAAGGATTTTTATAGATGGTCATGAATACCTTCAATTGCAAATTGAAACCAAGAAAACGCTTTTCAAACAACAAGTCATCTTCAACAGGGCTGCAATTTCAAAGAAATACAACAATTGATGTTTTAACAACTTTTAGTAGTCATTTTCGAGGGGAAATTTTTCTGTTATCTTTGTCTGAGCTATCCTGTGGTGCACTCATATGTGTTTCAAAAGAAACACCGATAAGCATAAATGAGAACCAAAACAAACCAAAAAAGAAAAACAAACAACAAACAAAACAAAACAAAAAAATATTTACAAAGGGTGTGTGGGAGCATCATCAAGCAAAGTATTTTTTAAGAGCTTGGCCATTCACTGGGAAGGTGTCTGGCTATCCCTCTAAATTATGTAAGTGAGAGGAACTGGGACCTAGTTTCTCAGCAATTAAAAATGGCCCCAACCACAAGTTATGAAACTTAGTATTTTCTCCCTTTCCCTCATGAGGTTTGTCCCATTTTAGGACAAGGTCACCCACCTAAAAATTTCTGTCAGAGGCAGAATTGGAATCAAACCAGTTTTTAACAATGAGTTGATGTTGATCCAATTTTTGTTTTTCTTAAGCCCTTACTTCCTCTAACTTTAACAAAGCGTTAATTCGACTCTCCAAGGAGGGACAATCTTCTTGCATAAACCAACTTGCATAAACCTTGGCCTCTTGCAATTTGTGCTAGGGTTATTTCTATGTCATATTCTTGTAAGGATGTGACCCAGTTTGCCCTTTTTTCACCTAGTTCTTTCTGTACTAATATATTTCTGACAACCGGTTAAGGGACAATGATTTTCGTCCTAGATTTCAACAGATAAGATCGGAAGTGTTTTACGGATTTGAAAATAGCATAATCTTACTGATGTACTACTGGGTAATTAAGTTCTGCCCCCTTTAAGGCTGATCTCATAAAGGCAATTGGAACTTCGTTATTTTCAGCATTCTTTTGAGTTAGGACAACAACGTAAGATCATTCAGAGGCAAATGTGTAGAGGGTGAAGCCTTGCGAAAAATCAGGGCTCATTAGAGAAGGCGCGTCTATTATGGTCTTTTTTATTGAATCAAAAGCCTAACTTTTTAAAGGTCCCCAATGGTACTATACATCCTTTTTTATTAAGTTTTGTAATGGTCTCACCATTTCTGAAAAGTTGGGGACGAATCTCCTAACAAAGTTTATCTGACCTAAGAAAGATTTCATGGAAATTTTTGACGAGGAAGGGGGCAATTTCGAAATGACTTGGGTCCTTTCAGGGTCGATAATCATTCCTTCATTCGATACAATGAATCTGAGGAGCTTACCTTGTTCTACTGCAAAGAAAAATTGTTTAGGATTTAGAGAAATGTCGTACTTACAACATCGCTGTAGAATAGATCTTAAATGAGCTAGATGATCTTCTTTATTTTTTGAGAAGACAATGACATCATCCTGGTAAAATACTATAGATTGATTGATTAAGTAGAGAAAAGTGATTTCCATCGCTCTCTGAAAAGTGGCACCAGCGTTTATGAGTCCAAAGGGCATCTTTTTATAAGCGTAGGTGCCCCATGGGGTACATAAAGTAGTTTTGAGCTGGACTGGGGGAGACATAAGACTTGGTTATATCCTGAAAAACCATCCAACAAGGATAATCTTTCAAAGTCAGATACCGCTTGAAGGATATGTTTCATGGGAGGGACAGGGTAGTTTTCTTTATCGGATGCTCAGTTAAGATTTCAGAAATCGACACATAATCAGATTTCACCACTCTTCTACCTGACAGGGAAAAGATTAGAGACCCATTGTGTGTGCCTAACTGGGAAGATTATTTTAGAATTCAAGAGATTGTTTAATTCCTTCTTGACTATTAGTTCAAGTTTTGGGTGCATCTTCCTTAACTTTTGTTGAAAAGATTGGGTCCGAGGTTTCATGGGAATAATGTGTTGTATGATGTTAGGATCAAAGGTTTTCAGGTTGTCGTACATCCAGGCAAAAACATATTTGAATTCCTTAAACAACTTGATAAATGCTACCTTTTCTTGCTCAAAACACCCCAACCCTAAATTAATGCACTGTGGGTTGTCTTTAGTTCCCAAATTTACATTTTCATGTGTCAAGGAGGAACTATTTGTTTTACTATTCACTGATTTTCTGAACTTATCATGAAGATCATAAAAATTTTCTAATCTAACCACAGATTTTGGGATAGAGTTTACCATGTCTAATGCAGATTCTTGGGATCTTGGATCTGGTATTACCGTAAAATCACAAAGATTTTCATCATGGGTACCTTCGTCGATCACCGCGCCCTGGAAACTTTCTTCCATATGAAAAAAACTTATGATCTGTTGATCATCATCGAAGACTCTCCAATTCGTGATGTTGTTTGGGATGGACGGTATGAACAACAGTTAGCTAACAAGTCAACTTCAGAATTATTCAATCTAGGAATAGAATTTATGTTAAATGTGGAAAAATTGTTCATCAAATTCCATACCTCAGTCATATAGCTTTTAAGGTGCAGAGATAAACAGTGGATAGAATTTTTTACCTATCTAACCATGATTTATGAATCACCAAAGATAGTCAAATTTTGAATGATCAAATCTAGTGCTTTTCTGAGACCTTGCAGGAGTTCCTCATATTCGACCGTGTTGTTTGTACATTCAAATTCTAACAGGAAAGCAATCAGACTTTTGTTACCTGCTAGATCAATGAGCACGCACCCTGCACCAGCTCCTTCCTTAGATTTTGACCCATCGAAGTAGAGAGACCATATTTGATTTTCGTCAGGTGCATGTGACCACTGAGAGAAGGATGTTGACTCTGTGCATGTCGTAATTTCAGATTGCTTTTTCGGGTCAGTGATGGTAGAAGTTTTGGCAATGAAATTGCCGAAAAAAGTATCCATCCCCCGTATTTCAGGCGAATTAGCAGGAGTGAATGGTTCATTGGGATAATTTAAATCAGTTACCGTGAAAATCAGATAATGTTCACGATTTACCTTGATTTTGTTAGGCTTTCCATTCTCGGGCAGCCACAAGTGAGACCAATCTATTGCAAAATAGCCATGTAATTTTTCTGACCAATATCTACTTAAAAACAAACCATATACTTCTGGGATATCTACAACAATGATATCAATCACTTGATGGACTTTAGGATTAGATGACAATATTATAAGCACATTTTTTAATTCGTCTATCACTTTAACACTAGTTCGATCAAGCTTGATGGTTGAACTTCGGCATTAATATTTTGAGAGACAGACCAAGGAATTAGATTAGATGACACACCTAAATCTACCATACAGTTATGTACATTCCTATTGAAAATTTCAAAAGTCAACAAAAATGGAGGGACATTTTTTCAAGTATTAATAGTAGAAGTTTGCTATTTTTTAATCGCAGCCTCTGAAAATGGTTTATCTACATTTGTTACACTATTTACAGGAAGGTCTCTTTTATCATGAGGCTCAAATTTAGTTTTGACGGAGGCCTCCTGAGGAATTTTAGGGTTGTTTTGGACACCTTTGTTGCTGTTCAGATTGCTATTTTTGTTGTTCTCTGCAATATTCTGTAGCATCTTTTGCAAAAGAAAAGGGAATTTTAATAATTCGTAAATAGAAATGTTAGCCCTAAGCTTTTTTATATCTTCAATCAAATAATAATCTAAACTTGGGTTTACTGAATTCTGTTTCATCTATATTGATTTAGACTATTTTGGAGGCAAAGTCGTCATAATTTCAGAAGAAGGCTTATTTGTTGTCTTGCTCCTAGTATTGTAAGGATGCACTGTTTTGAAATTAGCTTGAAAAATGCTATCCGAAAAATCTTCAAAAATTTTCAGAGAGGATTCATCTTCTTCTATTGTCTCTTGTTCAACTACTTCTTTAGGAATCTCAGGAGGAATCAAGTTATCGTGTGCTTCTAAGATCATTTGAATAACAAATTGTAGGATTTCTAGATTTAGGCCTTCAGAATTTGAGTTAGATCGGTTTGTGGGGAAAGGCTTCCTAAAAGGGGGTTTGTAAGGCCCTTCGCTTGAAGAATCTTCTTCAGCCGACCTTTTCAAATCTATAACTTGATTGGAGAATTTTTGAATGACTTTCTGTAAGTTTTCTAGATCTGAACTCTCAGGTTGAGTTTTATTTTGGGGAGGTCTAGGAAGGATTTCAATTTTCTTCTTGAAGGATGAACTAGTCTCTATCTCATTAACGGTATTGTCTTTTAAGATGAGAATATCTTTCTCAATCTGATTGGCCTCTTCAAAGGCTTCTATAAATGTGGATTTCTTGGACCTCTTTACCCAAATGGCTATGTTTTGATGTAAGGCTTTCATGTAGTATGCGACAATAAGATTCTCGGCAGGCATCGAATCTGTGGGGATTCGGTTCTTTAGTGTAAGGGACCTTTGATTAAATTCTTTTATCTTTTCTTTGGGGTTCTTTTTTAAGCTAGAAAGCTCCATTACTAGGACTTCATGAGACTTATCGTCTCCAAACTTCTCAAGGAAACAGAACTCAAATTTATCCCATGAGAGGATGGTGTGGGGCTGTTGGGCAAAGTACCAGGTAGAGGCATTACCTTAAAAGGTGTAGGGAAACAATCTATAGACTACGTCCTCATTCTCAACACTAAGGAGCCTAATGGCTAGCATAAACATTTTGATGTGATCTTCAGTGATCTTTTTGGAGTCTGGGTCAAGTTTAGGGAGCCATTTCTGCGGGTGTTTAGGTAAAGGATGTTGGGGACTAGGTATGGCCACTGCATCTTGGTCAAGCCAAGGTATGGTGGGATTGTTCGGATTGGCCATAGGTGTGGGTGGTGTCAAAGGATGAGATGAGGAACTTCCTTCCTCTGAGGACTCTTCTCCAGAAGAGGAAGGAGATGAAGGGGGTGGGTATGGTGGAATACCAGACCCTCCTGCTGCGGGAGTGAGGATATGATCTAGATCCGTAGAGTTTAAGGTAAGGTCAGAACCTTCAAGTTGCTCTATGATATTATAGGAATCTAAAGTTTGGTTCAAAGGTTGATTTGGTTGTCTGATACGGGCTAAGGCACTGTGAGTTCTTATGAGGGACTGACGAACAATCTCTAGTATGTCGCCACCTAGGGGATTTGGAGTTACTGGTTCAACTGTAATCTGTAGATCGTCGTTTGATGTGTTTTTTGTTTGAGGGACAATGTTGTCATCTGCATGACTTCTAGTTACTATAGGTGAGTGGGTAGGTGGGGGAGGATTCTTACGACCTCCTCATGCCATTAATAGTTTTCAGGCCCTCCTTCTAGCGCCATTTGTTGACGGGCGAAATTGATCGCTCGTCAACTGGAGGAGTGAATCTGGTCTGGGGTTGTCTAATTAACCCAAGCCGTTTGGATTAATTCACTCCAATGGGTTTAGCAGCTCCATTGGCTGATCTAATTCATAAAGAAAGTGAAAAAATAACTAAAAGGAAAACAATAACCTAATAAATAACAATCACTAAAATCTATAAGTGCATGTAAGTAAATATATATGTACAAATTAAATATTGTATGTATGATAATTCTATATACAATCTATACAAAACACGAGTATTAATCTAAACTCGTAAAAATCAAATGTGGATTCATTACTTTTAGGGATAAAATAAAGCAAGTAAAAA
>ML797796.1:163170-192370 GCA_009831015.1 Picea engelmannii | reverse complement strand
TAATAAGAAAAATGGTTTATTCAATCAAATCGAATATCCTAACTTAAGAGTGACACAATCATGCTAAATATTAAAAATATCATACCTCAAATCATGGAATCAAAACGTATCAAGAAATTTTGGAATTAACGATAGTTGTTGCTACTTCTGCATTTTTGAAAATGACACGACCTGTAGTTTTCAAGTGTTTATCCTTCCCTTGGATAATGGATTCAAGTCTGTTGTTTTCATTTGTCAACATATCATCTTGGTCTCTTAAAGACTTGAGTCATGACTGTGGCAGTGGAACATTAGTATAGTACCTATCGATAAACGATCAACACTCATCACACTGTGACTGTAAGGGATTTGCATTAGCACTAACAACATTATGGGTCAGAGAATCCTCCATGTGAATGGTAGTCTTATCATAGAGTTGGATGCCAGGAAATTCTGGGTTGTCCTTTAGACAAGGAGGCAGATTGTTAACATATTCATAGGTTCAGTCAGGGTGTAGCCCGAATGACACGGGGTCTTCTTCAGCAATGAATTTTTCAATTTATGAGTCTGAATCTTCACTCACTTCATTCATGTTGATTGTTTCTTCACACAGTTTCATTTTATTTCAGTCACATAGAGAAATTAAATGACCAACCCTTTTGTTCTTCAAATTGACATCAACACTGCCTTTTAGCTTCCTTCCTGTAGGTTTCTTAACATTTTTAGTGAAATTCTTTGGATGTGTAACCGCTCGATTGTCCTGTTGAATGACATCAGGGTAGGTCAAGGGTTCATTATTAGGGGGAAAATCACAGGCCTGAGATGGTGGAGAAGAAGCTGTAGGGTTCATAAGGGTTTCTAGAATGACCGACTTATCTACCTATCCCAACTCATGGTTACCGAAACCATTTCGTGAAATGAACGCATCACAACAATTGTTTTGTGACTGTAATTGGTGCATGAGGATGATTTTAATTAGACCATGATGAAATAAACTCGAATCTAACCTATGTTTCCTAAACCATTTACCCATTTTATGCAAACTTCTGAGTAGGTAGTAAGACACATTCAATGGAAAACCAATGAAACTCATAAGGAGGCGTAGATGATATAGGAAAACAAGTTTGAATCGTCCTTCACATGTGATGAATTGATTCACTACAAAAAGTAAATCATGCCACCTAGGTTTCAAGAACTAAATAGGCATACCTCGATCACAACTGGTTATTTTTCGTGATGTAAACAGTAACTTCCAAGAGACCTCCTCCACTTTTGCATTCTTGAACCATTTCTGCCCAACTGTTGGCAGGCCCATGGATTGTCTTAAGAACTCTTCTGTTACTTCTAACTACACATCACCAATCTTAGCCCTACAACCATCAAAGGTTAAGGCAAAATCTTGGGCGACCTGAAGGTTAAAGCACTACAATTTTTCGATGAACAAACACCAACCATTCCTTTCCAAATCTTCCCTAGCGTTATCATACGAGAGTAGGGTCTGGACGCCATTCAATTTGACCCTTCCCACTGGAGCCATGCCGAATGGATGGGTAATTAAAACAGAACACAAAGTAGGGTTTGGAAAAGCGCAATAGAGCCATAGCCCTGAGCCTCATCAATACACGTTGTGATGATTCAAACGGTGGGCAGAGGTGTTAATCACAATGTGTGTGAGCAAATTCATGAAGCCCGAGACCATGCTAAGGAGTAATGGCATGTTATATGTCATATGCCACCTTGGCATTGGGTACATAGAGTACTTGAAAACAAAGTGTGTGCATCAAAGTCTGATTGCAAAGATAGGTGGTTTACAAAAATTGAATAGCAAAAGGTTTCATGAAAGAAATATGGTCAAACATCAAACCAAAATTGATACAAAAATCGAATACCAATTGATGGGGATCTTTCATTCAAACAACCATAAGTTTCTTAGGCACTCTTAGAATCAAAAGGATCATAAACAATGAGAGCAACATACTCATAGCAAGAAATCGCAATTATGTACTAAACGATATGCTTTGAATGAAATTTTATAACAAAATGATAACGATAATTGTGAGTTTTCATGCTTTCAGTCATGAAAATGAAGCATAAATAGATGACAGGTAAAATACGACGATTTACGAATGTTGTTTAGAGAAACGCTTATGAAGAGTAGTAAAATTTCATAGACCCTGTGTAGTCAGCTTATAAAAATGATAATTATATACTTGTTGCCAACAATGGCGACATGCTGGGAGAAGCAGTTATCTCTGCAAAATGAATGAGTTTAGATTAGAATAATAAAAAAAAACTTCAAATCAAAAACAACTAAAAGCTATCTGAGCATCGCAAATAATTATAATGCATTCCAGTTTCAAACAACTATTATTTTTAAAGAGACGAAAATTGATGGCAGTCTTAGCAAAAGAGAGCCACGATGCTAAAGTTAAAATCTTCAATACTGTTGACAGGGCCGTTGTTGCCAGTAGGAATCCATATCCTCAATAGGGATGTCAATTAATGCACTCTGATATCTGTATCCTGTCAAGAAGTTCTAGATCAGAACAAAGGTCATTTAAGGTCAAAACAAAATCCATATTTGAGAATTTTCTTTTACGTGACATTGCTTCGCTGCCAGCGAGCCTGTTTAGTACCCTGACGAAGTTAGCTTGGTGCCATGCATGCATTTACTCGCTGCCAGCAGACCTGTTCAGTGTCCCAACACGTTTACAAGCACTTCCCACAACTCTCTGAAAATTTATTTAGTTTTTAAAGATATTTAATAGAGCAGGGTGACACTGAAAATTCTTGTTTTTTAACACATCTTAATATGTCACAGACCTTGAATTTTTTTTTTAGCTGTCCTTCATCAAGATCTAGAAATAGTTTATTAATAAAAATGACTTTCAAGAGCAGGGAGACATCATTGACTTGTTCTCTTAAAGAATAGGGACAACGTAAAAAGGATTTTTATAGATGGTTGTGAATACCTTCAATTGCAGATTGAAACCAAGAAAACGCTTTTCAAACAACAAGTCATCTTCAAAAGGGCTCCAATTTCAGAGAAATACAACAATTGATGTTTCAACAACTTTTAGTAGTCATTTTCGAGGGGAAATTTTTTTGTTATCTTTGTCTGAGCTAGCCCATGGTGTAGGCATATGTGTTTTGAAAGAAAGACCGATAAGAAAAAATGAGAACCAAAACAAACCAGAAAAGAAAAACAAATAGCAAACAAAACAAAACAAAAAAATATTTACAAAGGGTGTATGGGAGCATCATCAACCAAAGTATTTTTTTAGAGCTTGGCCATTCACTGGGAAGTTGTCTGGCTGTCCCTCTAAATTATGTAAGCGAGAGGAACTGGGACCTAGCTTCTCAGCAATTAAAAATGGCCCCAACCACAAGTTCTGAAACTTAGTATGTTCTCCCTTTCCCTCATGAGGTTTGTCCCATTTTAGGACAAGGTCACCCACCTCAAAATTTTTGTCAGAGGAAGAATTGGAATCAAACTAGTTTTTAAAAATGCACTGATGTTGATCCAATTTTTGTTTTTCTTGAGCCCTCACTTCCTCTAGATTTAACAAAGCGTTAATTCGAATCTCCAAGGGGGGACAGTCTTCTTCCTGTACCTTCTGTGATAACTATAGAGATGGAAGACAGACATGTGGTGGAAGAATCGCTTCTCTACCGTAAACGAGAAATAAAGGTGAGTTACCCACAATAGTTTTAGGAGTTACTCTATCATCCCATATTGCGTTTAACAGTGCATTATGCCAATTTTTAGGGTTTTCAGAGACCTTTCTCTTGATAATTTTGATCATATTTGTATTAGTTGATTCTGCCAAACCATTTCGTTGGGGGTAATAGATGGCAGAGTACTTTAGTTTAATTCATTTTTCTAGAGCGAAATCACTCATTTCAAGAGACAAAAAATAAGAAGCATTGTCAAATACCAGGCATTCAGGGATGCCAAAACGAGTGATAATATTTGAATTCAAGAAGGATATTACCTGGCTGGTATTTACATCTTTTAATGGGGCAGCCTCAGACCACCTGGTGAAATAATCTGTGGCTGTTATGATGTATTTATGTTGTTGCGAGGATGCAGGATTGATTGGGCCTATAATATCCAGGCCCCACTGCTGAAAAGGGGAGTCTACCAAAACTGGTAGCAAAGAGAATGATGGTTTCTATATCCGTCCGAATGTTTTTTGACAAATAACACACTTGTGACATAAGGCATGAGCATCTTTAAAAAGAGTAGGCCAGTAATAACCTGCTCTTAATACTTTATGGGAAGTGGTGTCTCCACTGAAATGCCCACCAACTTCCCCTGCATGTAACTCCAACAAGACTTTTTCTACTTCATCTTTTTTAAGAAAACACATAAGTATTCCATCTATGTCATATTCTTGTAAGAATGTGACCCAGTTTTCCCTTTATTCGCCTAGTTCTTTCTGTACTAACAAATTTCTGATAGCAGGTTAAGGGACAATGATTTTTGTCCTAGATTTCAACAGATAAGATCGAAAGTGTTTTATTGCTTTGAAAACAGCATAAGCTTACTGATCTACTGTTGGGTAATTAAGTTATGCCCCCTTGAAAGATGAGCTCATAAAGGTAATTGGGACTTCGTTATTTTCAGTGTTCTTTTGAGTTAGGACAACAGCGTAACATCGGTCAGAGGCAAACGTGTAGAGGGTGAAGTCTTGCAAAAAATCAGGGCACATTAGAGAAGGTGCGTCTATTATGGCCTTTTTTATTGAATCAAAATCCTGAATTTCTAAAGGTCCCCAATGGTACTATACATCCTTTTTTATTAAGTTTTGTAATGGTCTCACCATTTCTGAAAATTTGGGGACGAATCTCCTAACAAATTTTATCTGACCTAAGAAAGATTGCATGGAATTTTTTGACGAGGGACGGGGCAGTTTTGAAATGACTTGGGTCCTTTCAGGGTCGATAATCATCCCTTCATTCGATACAACGAATCCGAGAATCTTACCTTGTTCTACTGTGAAGATAGATTTTTTAGGATTTAAAGAAATGTCGTACTTACGACATCGCTGTAGAACAGATATTAAATGAGCTAGATGATCTTCTTTATTTTTTGAGAAGACAGTGACGTCATCCAGGTAAAATACTATAGATTGATTGATTAAGCCGCAGAAAGCAATGTCCATCACTCTCTAAAAAGTGGCACCGACATTTATGAGTCCAAAGGGCATCTTTCTATAAGCGTAGGTGCCCCATGGGGTACAAAAAGTAGGTTTGAGCTGGTCTGGGGGAGACATAAGGACTTGGTTATATCCTAAAAAACCATCAAACAAGGATAATATTTCAAAGCTAGATACCTATTCAAGGATCTGTTCCATGGGAGGGACAGGGTAGTTTTCTTTATTAGACGCTTGGTTAAGATTTCGAAAATCGACACATAATTGGATTTCACCACTCTTCTTCATGATGGGGAGAAGATTAGAGACCCATTGTGTGTGCCTAACCAGGAAGATTATTTTAGTGTTCAGGAGTTCGTTTAATTCCTTCTTGACTATTGGTTTGAGTTTTGGGTGCATCTTCCTTAACTTTTGTTGAAAAGGTTGGGTCTGAGGTTTCATGGGAATAATGTGTTGTATGATGTTAGGATCAAAGTTTTTTAGGTCATCGTATGTCCAGAAAAAAACATCTTTGAATTCCTTAAACAACTTGATAAATTCTAACTTTTCTTGCTCAGAACACCCCAACCCTAAATTAATGCACTGTGGGTTGTCTTTAGTTCCCAAATTTACTTTTTCATGTGTCAAGGAGTAACTATCCATTTTACAGTTCACTAATTTTCTGAACTTATCATGAAGATCATAAAAAATTTCTAATCTAACCACAGATTTTGGGATAGAGTTTACCATGTCTGATGCAGATTCCGGTGATCTCAGATCTAGTATTACTGTAAAATCATGAAGATTTTTGTCATGGGTACCTTCGTCGATCATCGCACCCTGGAAATTTTCTTTCATATGTAGAAAACTTATGATCTATTGATCATCATCGAAGACTCTCCAGTTCGTGATGTTGTCTAGGACAGACGGTCTGAACAACAATTCGACAGAAAATGCATTCGGAGATAAGCCTTCTGCGGGAAAACATTTTGAAGCGACGTTAGTTAACAAGTCAGCTTCAGAATTATTCAATCTAGGAATAGAATTTATGTTAAATGTGGAAAACTTGTTCATCAAATCCCATACCTCAGTCTGATATATTTTAAGGTGCATAGATAAATAGTGGAAAGAATATTTTACCTGTCCAACCACGATTTCTGAATCACCAAAGACAGTCAAATTTTTAATGTTCAAATCTAGTGCTTTTCTGAGACTTTGCAAGAGTGCCTCATATTCAGCCATGTTGTTTGTACATAAAAATCTAACCGGCAAGAAATCAGAGTTTTGTTACCTGCTGGATCGATGAGCACGCACCCTGCACCAGCTCCTTCCTTAGATTTTGACCCATCGAAGTAGAGAGACCATATTTGATTTTCGTCACGTGCATGTGACCACTGAGAGAAGGATGTTGACTGTGTGCATGTCATAATTTCATATTGTTGTTTCGGGTCAGTGATGGTAGAAGTTTCGGCCATGAAATTGCTGGAAAAAGTATCCATTCCTTGTATTTCAGGTGAATAGGTAGAAGGAGTGAATGGTTCATTGGGATCTTTTAAATCGGTTACCGTGAACATCAGATAATGTTAATGATTTACCTTGATTTTGTTAGGCTTTCCATTCTTGGGCAGCCACAAGTGAGACCAATTTGTTGCAAAATAGCCATGTAATTGTTCTAACCAATCTCTACTTAAAAACAAACCATATACTTCTAGGATATATACAACAATGATATCAATCACTTGATGGAATTTAGGATTAGATGACAATCTTATAAGAATTTTTTTTAATTTGCCTATCACTTTAACACTAGTTCGATCAAGCTAGATGGTTGAAGTTCGGCATTAATCTTTTGACAGACAGATCAAGGCATTACGTTAGATGACACACCTGAATCTACCATACAATTATGTACATTCCTGTTGAAAATTTCAAAAGTCAACAAAAATGGAGGGACATTTCTGCGAGTATTAACAGTAGAAGTTTGTTGTTTTTTAATCGCAACCTCTGAAAATGGTTTATCTACATTTGTTACACTATTTACAGGAAGGTCTCTTTTATCATGAGGCTCAGATGTAGTTTTGGCAGAGGCCTTCTGAGGAACTTTGGGGTTGTTTTGGACACCTTTGTTGCTGTTCAGATTGCTATTTTTGTTGTTCTCCGCAATATTCTGCAACATCTTTTGCAAAAGAAAAGGGAATTTTAATAATTTGTAAACATAAATGTTAGCCCTAATCTTTTTTAGATCTTCAATCAAATCAAAATCTAAACTTGGGTTTACCTAATTATGTTTGGTCTCAATTGATTTAGACTGTTTTGGAGGCAAAGTCATCGTAATTTCAGAAGAATGCTTATTTGTTGTCTTGCTCCTAGTATTGTAAGGATGCACTATTTTGAAATTAGCTTGAAAAATGTTATTCGAAAAATGTCCACAAATGTTTGGAGAGGATTCATCTTCTTCTACTGTCTCTTGTTCAACTACTTCTTTAGGAATCTCAGGAGGAATCAACTTATCATGTTCTTTTAGGATCGTTTGAATATCAAATTGTAGGCTTTCTAGATTTAGGCCTTCAAAATTTGAGTTAGATCGGTTTGTGGGAAAAGGCTTCCTAAAATGGCATTTTTAAGGCCCTTTGCTCGAAGAATCTTCTTCAGCTGACCTTTTCAAATCTATAACTTGATTGGACACTTTCTGAATGACGTTTTGTAAGTTTTCTAGCTCTGAACTCTCAGGTTGAGCTTTATTTTGGGGAGGTCTAGGAAGGATTTCGATTTTCTTCTTGGAGGATGTACTAGTCTCTATCTCATTAACGGTATTGTATTTTAAGATAAGAATATATTTCTCAATCTGAATGTCCTCTTCAAAGGCATCTATCGATGTGTCTTTCTTGGACCTCTTTACCCAAATGGCTATGTTTTGATTTAAGGACTTCGTGTAGTATGCGACAATATGATTCTCAATAGGCATCGAATCCGTGGGGATTTGGTTCTTTAGTGTCAGGAAACTTTGATTAAAGTATTTTGTCTTTTCTTTAGGGTTCATTTTTAAACAAGAAAGCTCCATGACTAGGTCATCAAGAGACTTATCGTCTCCAAACTTTTCAAGGAAACATGACTCAAATTTATCCCATGAGACGATGGTGTGGGGTTGTTGGGAAAAGTATTAGGTAGAGCCATTGCCTTAAAAGGTTTAGGAAAAAAATCTACAGGCTATGTCTTCATGCTCAACACTACGGAGTCTAATGGATAACATAAAATTTTTGATGTGATCTTCAGCGATCTGTTTGGAGTCTAGGTCAAATTTATGGAGCCATTTCTCTGGGTGTTTAGGTAAAGGATGTTGGGGACTAGGTATGGCCACGAAATCATGGTCGAGCCAGGGTCTAGCGGGATTGTTCGGATTGACCATAGGTGTGGGTGGTGTCGAAGGTTGAGATGAGGAACTACCTTCGTCTGAGGACTCTTCTCCAGAAGGGGAAGGAGATGAAGGGGGTGGTGATGGTGGAATACCAGACCCTCCTGCTGCATGAGTGAGGATATGATCTAGATCCTTAGGGTTTAAGGTAAGGTCAGTACCTTCAAGTTGCTCTCTGGTATCATAGAAATCTAAAGGTTGTTTCAAAGGTTGATTTGGTTGTATGATACGGGCTAAGGCACTATGCGTTATTATGAGGGATTGACGACCAATCTCTTGTATGTCGCCACTTGGTGGATTTGGAGTTACTGGTTCAACTGTGATCTATAGATCGTCGTTTGATGTGGTTTCTATTTGAGGAACAATGTTGTCATTTGAACGACTTCTAGTTACTATAGGTGAGCGGGTAGGTGGGGGAGGAATCTTATGACCTCCTCGTGTCATTAATAGTTTTCATGCTCTCCTTCTAGCGCCATTTGTTGACGGGAAAAATTGACCACTCATCAACTAGAGGAGTGAATCCGGTCTGGGGTTGTCTCATTAAACCAAGTCGTTTGGATTAATTCACTCTGATGGGTTTAGCAGCTCCGTTGGCCAATCTAAGTCCTAAAGAAAGTGAAAAAGTAACTAAAAGGAAAACAATAACCTAATAAATAACAATCACTAAAATCTATAAGTGCATCTAAGTAAATATATATGTACAAATTAAATATTGTATGTATGATAATTCTATATACAATCTATACAAAACATGAGTATTAATCTAAACTCGTAAAAATCAAATGTGGATTGATTACTTTTAGGGATAATAATAAAGCAAGTAAAAACACTATCTATTTTGTTTGTTTGTTTTGTTTTATTAAATGTATACATTCATGACATTACACATTAAACCTCCTAATTAAAAAGAAAATAATAGATAACAAAAAATGTTTTATATAGAGAAAACTTCTATGTTAAGGAAACTAGCGAAATCAAATAACAGGCTAACTTGTTACTGTATCCAATGTCTGTTCGTTGTTGAATATCCCACCACCTTTATCTTATGAAGTAAACTTGGTACAGATCTTGGGACTACCCCTAATAAATGAGGAACGACAATGCTGGAGATTGAATTATAACAACAGAACATTGAATAGATACAGTTATAGTAATCATATGATTTGCAAATTGCTACGATGAGATAATTCTTCCTATAAGCACTTGCGTGTAGATATTCAATATAAATTAGAGATGAATCTACTAATTTAAATTGGATAGATGATCACTGTGTGTTTTGTTCTGAAACACGAGACATGGACGACATATATAAATCGAATGATATCAACTCGCAATAAACTATGCCGACAAAAGAAATCATAATCTCTTATCAAATTGAAATAAACATAACTTGAATAAAAACATCATACAGAAAAGCTAAAGCTATAACATGCATCATATTCCATTCAAGTCTGTGATAAAAATGCTCATACTCTTGGCCTAGGCTGAGATCATCCAATGTTTACAAAATAATATGTTTATATCGGTTTCAGGAAACATAATTGTTTCCTATTGATAAGATCAAGTTGGTTTAAAAAAATAATGACGTACGCAACCACCCTGATTTCACTAAATATCAAAAACTAACAACAGTCTAATCTGTTTACTCAAAATACAAAGTTGATATGGCTGGGAAATATCCAGAAAAGCCTCATGTCTTCTTGGAAATCATGGGCTCCTTAATCATTCTGAAAACAAATGGAAATGAGAAGATTTCAGATATGTTTTCAATAATCAAATCAAACAATTCGAATTTTCTTAACTGGCTACAGAATCTTGCGATTCTGTAGCTAGTTATAATAACAAATGCAATCATATTTTATTAAATAAACAAAATAGACTAATCTTAATAAGAAAAATGGTTTATTCAATCAAATCGAATATCCTAAATTAAGAGTGACACAAGAATGCTAAATACTAAAAATATCATACCTCAAATCATGGAATCAAAACGTATCAAGAAATTTTAGAATTAATGATAGTTGTTGTTGCTTCTACATTTTTGAAAATGACACGACCTATAGTTTTCAAGCGTTTCTCCTTCCCTTGGATAATGGATTCAAGTATGTTTTTTTCATTTGTCGACATATCAACTTGGTCTCTTAAAGACTTGAGTCGTGACTGTAGCAATGGACCATCAGTATAGTACATATCGATCCATGACAACACTCATCACATTGTGACTGTAAGGGATTTGCATTAGCACTAAAAACATTATGGGTCAGAGAATCCTCCATGTGAATGGTAGGCTTATCATAGATTTAGATGCTAGGAAATTTTGTTTTGTCCTTTAGACAAGGAGGTAGATTGTTAACATAGTCATAGGGTCAGTCAGGGTATAGCCCGAATGACACGTGGTCCTCTTCAACCAGGAATTTTTCAATTTATGAGTCTGAATATTCACTCACTTCAATTGTGTTGATTGTGTCTTCATGGGGTTTCATTTTATTTCGATCATACAGAGAAATTAAATGACCAGCCCTTTTGTTCTTGAAATTGACATAAACACTCCCTTTTAGCTTCCTTCATGTAGGTTTCTTAACATTTTTAGTGCAATTCTTTGGATGTGTAACCGATTGATTGTCCTATTGAATGACATCAGGTTAAGTTGAGGGTTCATTATTAGGGGAAAAATCACAAGCCTGAGACGGTGGAGAAGAAGTTGTAGGGTTCACAAGGGTTTCTACAATGACAGGCTTATCTACCTGTCCCAACTCATGGTTACCAAAACCATTTCATAAAATGAACGCATCCTGACAATCATTTTGTGACTGTAACTGGTGAATTAGGATGATTTTAATCAGACCATGATGAAATAAACTCGAATCTTACCTCTATTTCCTAAATCGTTTACCCATTTTATATAGACTTTTGAGCAGGTAGTAAGGCATATTCAACGGAAAAGCAATGAAACTCATAAGGAGGCATAGATGATATAGGAAAACAAGTTTGAATCATCCTTCACATGTGATGAATTTCTTTACTACAGCAAGTAAATCTTACCACCTAGGTTTCAAGAACGAAATAGGCATACCTCGATCACAACTAGTTATTTTTCGTGAGGTAAATAGTAACTTCCAAGGGACCTCATCCACTTTTGCATTCTTGAACCATTTCTTCCCAATTGTAGTCTCGTGGCTTGGCTTAAGAACTCTTCTATTACTTCTAACTACACATCACTGATATTTTCCCTACATCCATCAAAGGTTAAGGCAAACTCCTAGGCGTCCTGAAGGTTAAAACCCTGAAATTTTTTGATGAACAAATGCCAACCATTCCTTTCCAAATCTTCCCTAGCGTTATCATACAAGAGCAGGGTCAGGACGCCATTCGGTTCAACCCTTACCACTGGAGCCATGGAAAATGGATGGGTAATTAACACGGAACACACAATAGGGTTTGGAAAAACGCAACAGAGCCATAGCCCTGAGCCTCATCAATACAAGTTGTGATGATTCAAACGGTGGGCAAAGGTGTTAATCACAATGCGTGTGAGCAAATTTGTGAAGCCCGAGACCATGCTAAGGAGTAATGGCATGTTGTACATCGTATGACACCTTGGCATTGGGTACATAGAGTACTTGAAAACAAAGTGCACGCATCAAAGTCTGATTGCAAAGATAGGTGGTTTACAAAAATTGAATAGCCAAAGGTTTCATGAAAGAAATATGGTCAAACATCAAACCAAAATCGATACAAAAATTAAATACCAATTGATGGGGGTCTTTCGTTCAAACAACCATAAGTTTCTTAGGCACTCTTAGAATTGAAAAGATCATAAACAATGAGAGAAACATACTCATAGCAAGAAATTGCAATTCTGTAGTAAACGATATGCTTTGAATGAAATTTTATAACAGAATGATAATGATAATTGTGAGTTTTCTTGCTTTCAGTCATGAAAATGAAGCATGAATAGATGACAGGTAAAATGTGACAATTTGCAACTGTCGTTTAGAGAAACGCTTATGAAGAGTAGCAAAATTTCATAAACCATGTGTAGGCAGCTTATAAAAATGATAATTATATACTTGTTGCCAACAATGGCGACATGCTGGGAGAAGCAGTTATCTCTGCAAAATGAACGAGTTCAAATTAGAATAATCATAAAAAACTTTGAATCGAAAACAACTAAAAGTTGTCTGAGCATCGCAAATAATTATAATGCATTCCAGTTTCAAAAAACTGTTATTTTTAAAGAGATGAAAACTAATGGAAATCTTAGCAAAAGAGAGACACAATGATAAAGTTAAAATATTCAATACTATTGACAGGGCCATAGCTACCAACAGGTATCCATAGCCTTGACAGGGATGTCAATTAACCCACTCTGATATATGTATCCTATCAAGAAATTCCAGATCAGAACGAAGGACGTTTAAGGTCAAAATAGAATCCATATCTGAGAATTTTCTTTTACCTGGCATTGCTTCACTGCCAGTGGGCCTGTTCAGTACCCCGACGAAGTTATCTTTGTGTCATGCATGCATTTTCCCACTACCAGCAGACCTGTTCAGTGTCCCGACGGGTTTACAAGCACTTCCCACAACTCTCTGAAATTTTATTTAGTTTTTAAAGATATTTAATAGAGCGGGGTGACGCTGAAAATTCTTGTTTTTTAACACATCTTAATATGTCACATACATTGAATTTTTTTTTTAGCTGTCCTTCATCAAGATCTAGAAATAGTTTATTAATAAAAATGACTTTCAAGATAAGGGAGACATCATTGAGTTGTTCTCTTAAATAACAAGGACAATGTAAAAAGTATTTTTATAGATGGTCGTGAATACCCTCAATTGCAGATTGAAACCAAGAAAATTATTTTCAAACAACAAGTCATCTTCAACAAGGCTGCAATTTCAGAGAAATACAACAATTGATGTTATAACAACTTTCATCCGTCATTTTCGAGGGGAATTTTTTTTGTTATCTTTGTTTGAGCTAGCCCGTGGTGCAGGCATATGTGTTTCAAAAGAAAGACTGATAAGAAGAAATGAGAACCAAAACAAACCAGAAAAGAAAAACAAAAAGCAAACAAAACAAAACAAAAAAATATTTACAAAGGGTGTATGGGAGCATCATCAGGCAGAATATTTTTTTAGAGCTTGGCCATTCACCGGGAAGGTGTCTGGTTGTCCCTCTAAATTATGTAAACGAGAGGAACTGGGACATAGTTTCTCAGCAATTAAAAATGGCCCCAACCACAAGTTCTGAAACTTAGTATGTTCTCCCTTTCCCTCATGAGGTTTGTCCCATTTTAGGACAACGTCACCCACCTCAAAATTTCTGTCAGAGGCAGAATTGGAATCAAACCAATTTTTAACAATGTGTTGATGTTGATCCAATTTTTGTTTTGCTTGAGCCCTCACTTCCTCTAACTTTAACAAAGCGTTAATTCGACTCTCCAAGGGGGGACAGTCTTCTTCCTGTACCTTCTGTGATAACTGTAGAGATGGAAGAAGGACATGCAGTGGAAGAATCGCTTCCCTGCTGTAAATGACAAAGAAAGGTGAGTTAACCACAACAGTTTTAGGAGTTACTCAATCGTCCCAGATTGTGTTTAACAGCGCGTTATGCCAACTTTTATGGTTTTCAGAGACCGTTCTCTTGATAATTTTGATCATATTTTTATTAGTTGATTTTGTGAAACCATTTCCTTGGGGGTAACAACTAGCAGAGTACTTTCATTTAATTCCTTTTCCTAGACCGAAATCACTCATTTCAAGAGACAAAAAATAATAAGCATTGTCAAATACCAGGCATTCAGGGATACCGAAATGAGTGATGATATTTGAATTCAAGAAGGATATTACCTAGCTAGTATTTACAACTTTTAATGGGGCAGCCTTGGACCACCTAGTGAAATAATCTATGGTTGTTATGATATATTTATGCTACTGTGAGGATGCGGGATTGATTGGGCCTATAATATCCAAGCCCCACTGCTAAAAAGCAGAGTCTACCGAAACTAGCTGCAAAGGGAATGTTGGCTTCTGTATCCGTCTGGATGCCTTTTGAAAAATAACACACTTGCGACATAAGGCATGAGCATCTCTAAAAAGGTTAGGCCAGTAATAACCTACTCTTAATACTTTATGGGCAGTGGTGTCTCGACCGAAATGCCCACCAGCTTCCCCGACATGTAACTCCAACAAGTTTTTTTCTACTTCAACTTTTTCAAGACAGTGCATAAGTATTCCATCAAAATTTTGGCGAAACAAAATACCATTAATCAAATGAAAAGAAGCATATTTTAATCTTAGTGCTCTCCTTTTTTGGGGATCAAGGTGATGGGGAGCTGATCCATGTATAAGACAAAATTTGATGTCATTGTACCAAGAACTAACAAGGTTTTGTGCACAACGGATTTGATTTTGATAGTGTTGATCTGGAGTTAACATATCAGTTTCATTTTGTTGTCCTACAGCTGAATCGGCGACTAACTTGCATAAACCTTGGCCTCTTACAATTTGTGCTGGGGTGATTTCTATGTCATATTCTTGTAAGGATGTGACCCAGTTTGCCCTTTTTTTGCCTAGTTCTTTCTGTACTAACATATTTCTGATAGCCAGGTAAGGGACAATGATTTTCATCCTAGATTTCAATAGATAAGATCATAAGTGTTTTACTTCTTTGAAAATAGCATAATCTTACTGATCTACTACTGGGTAATTAAGTTCTGCCCCCTTGAAGGCTGAGCTCATAAAGGCAATTGGGACTTCATTATTTTCAGCATTCTTTTGAGTTAGGACAACAGCGTAAGATCGGTCAGAGGCAAACGTGTAGAGGGTGAATTCTTGTGAAAAATCAGGGCTCATTAGAGAAGGCGTATCTATTATGGCCTTTTTTATTGAATCAAAAGCATAACTTTCTAAAGCTCCCCAATGGTATTGTACATCCTTTTTTATTAAGTTTTGTAATGGTCTCACCATTTCTGAAAAGTTGGGGATGAATCTCCTAATAAAGTTTATCTGACCTAAGAAAGATTAAATCGAATTTTTTGACAAGGGAGGGGGCAGTTTCGAAATGACTTGGGTCGTTTATGGGTTCATAATCATCCCTTCATTCGATACAATGAATCCAAGGAGCTTACCTTGTTCTACTGCAAAGATAGAATTTTCAGGATTTAAAGAAATGTCGTACTTACGACATCATTGTAGAACATATCTTAAATGAGCTAGATGATCTTATTTATTTTTTGAGAAGACAGTGACGTCATCCAAGTAAAATACTATAGATTGATTGATTAAGCCATGGAAAGCAATGTCCATCACTCTTTGAAAAGTGGCACCGACATTTATGAGTCCAAAGGGCATCTTTCTATAAGCTTAGGTGCCCCATGGGGTACAGAAAGTAGTTTTGAGCAGGTTTGGGGGAGACATAAGGACTTGGTTATATCCTAAAAAACCATCCAACAACGATAATCCTTCAGAGCCAGATACCTATTGAAGGATTTGTTCCTCGGGAGGGATAGGGTAGTTGTCCTTATCGAACGCTCGGTTAAGATTTCATAAATTGACACATAATCAGATTTCACCACTCTTCTTCCTGACGGGGACAAGATTAGAGACCCATTATGTGTGCCTAATGGAGAAGATTATTTTAGCATTCGGGAGTGTGTTTAATTCCTTCTTGAATATTGGTTCAAGTTTTGGGTGCATCTTCCTTAACTTTTGTTGAAAAGGTTGGGTCTGAGGTTTCATGGGAATAATGTGTTGTATGATGTTAGGATCAAAGGTTTTCAGGTCATCGTATGTGCATGCAAACACATCTTTGAATTCCTGAAACAACTTGATAAATGCTACCTTTTCTTGCTCAGAACACCCCAACCCTAAATTAATGCACTATGGGTTGTCTTTAGTTCCTAAATTTATTTTTTCATGTGTCAAGGAGGAACTATTCATTTTACAGTTCACTAATTTTCTGAACTTATCGTGAAGATCATAAAAAATTTCTAATCTAACCATATATTTTGATATACAGTTTACCATGTCTGATGTGAATTCCAGGGATCTTGGATGTGGTATTACCGTAAAATCGTGAAGATTTTTTCATGGGTACCTTCATCGATCACCGCGCCCTGAAAATTTTCTTCCATATGCATAAAATGTATGATCTGTCAATCATCATCAAAGACTCTCCAATTCTTGATGTTGTCTGGGACAGACGGTCTGAACAAAAATTCGACGAAAAATGCATTCGGAGATAAGCCTTCTGCAGGAAAACATTTTGAAGCGACGTTAGCTAACAAGTCAGCTTCGGAATTATTCAATCTAGGAATAGAATTTATGTTAAATGTGGAAACCTTGTTCATCAAATTCCATACCTCAGTATGATAGATTTTAAGGTGTAGAGATAAACAGTGGATAGAATTTTTTACCTGTCTAACCACGATTTTTGAATCACCAAAGACAGACAAATTCTTAATGTTCAAATCTAGTTCTTTTTTGAGACCTCGTAGGAGTGCCTCATATTCAGACATGTTGTTTGTACATTCGAATTCTAATCAGCAAGCAATCAGAGTTTTGTTACCTGCTGGATCGATGAGCATGCACCTTGCACCAGCTCGTTCTTTATATTTTGACCCATCAAAGTAGAGAGACCATATTTGATTTTCGTCAAGTGCATGTGACCACTAAGAGAAGGATGTTCATTGTGTGCATTTTTTAATTTCAGATTGTTGTTCCGGGTCAGTGATGGTAGAAGTTTCGACCATGAAATTGCCGAAAAAAGTATCCATCCTTTGTATTTCAGGTGAATTGGCAGAAGGAGTGAATGGTTCATTGGGATCATTTAAATCAGTTACTATGAACTTCAGATAATGATCACGATTTACCTTGATTTTGTTAGGATTTCCATTCTCGGGTAGCCACAAGTGAGACCAATCCGTTGCAAAATAGCCATGTAATTGTTTTGACCAATCTCTACTTGAAAACAAACCATATACTTCTGGGATATCTACAACAATGATATCAATCACTTGATGGACTTTAGGATTAGATGACCACATTATAAGCAAATTTTTTAATTCGCCTATCACTTTAACACTAGTTCGATCAAGCTGGATGGTTGAACTTCGGAATTAATATTTTGACAGATAGACCAAGGCATTATGTTAGATGACACACCTGAATGTACCATATAGTTTTGTACATTCCTTTTGAAAATTTCAAAAGTCAACAAAAATGGAGGGACATTTCTGCGAGTATTAACAGTAGAAGTTTGTTGTTTTTTAATCGCAACCTCTCAAAATGGTTTATCTACATTTGTTACACTATTTACAGGAAGGTATCTTTTATCATGAGGCTCAGATGTAGTTTTGGCGAAGGCCTTCTGAGGAATTTTGGGGTTGTTTTGGACACCTTTGTTACTGTTCAGATTGTTATTTTTGTTGTTCTCCGCAATATTTTGCAGCATCTTTTGCAAAAGAAAATGGAATTTTAATAATTCGTAAACATAAATGTTAGCCTTAAGATTTTTTAGATATTCAATCAAATCATAATCTAAACTTGGTTTTATTGAATTATGTTTGGTCTCAATTGATTTAGACGTTTTTGGAGGTAATGTTGTCGTAATTTCAGAAGAAGGCTTATTTGATGTCTTGATCCTAGTATTGTAAGGATCCACTGTTTCGAAATTAGCTTGAAAAATGATATCCAAAAAATGTATGAAAATGTTCAGAGAGGATTCATCTTCTTCTACTGTCTCTTGTTCAGCTACTTCTTCAGGAATCTCAGGAGGAATCAAGTTATCATGTGCTTCTATGATCGTTTGAATAGCAAATTGTAGGCTTTCTAAATTTAGGCCTTTAGAATTTGAGTTAGATCGGTTTGTGAGAAAAGGATTCCTAAAAGGGGGTTTGTAAGGCCCTTTTATTGAAGAATATTCTTCAGCCAACCTTTTCAAATCTATAACTTGATTGGACAATTTCTGAACGACTTTCTGTAAGTTTTCTAGATCTAAACTCTCAGGTTGAGATTTATTTTGGGGAGGTCTAGGAAAGATTTCGATTTTCTTCTTGGAGGATGAAATAGTCTCTATCTCATTAGTGGTATGGTATTTTAAGTTGAGAATATCTTTCTCAATCTGACTGGCCTCTTCAAAGGATTCTATCAATGTGGCTTTCTTGGACCTCTTTACCCAAATGGGTATGCTTTGATGTAAGGCTTTTGTGTAGTACGCGATAATAAGATTCTCAGCAGGCATCAAATCTGTGGGGATTCAGTTGTTTAGTGTTAGGAACCTTTGATTAAAGTCTTTTATCTTTTCTTTGGGGTTCATTTTTAAACTAGAAATATCCATGACTAGGAATTCAAGAGACTTATCGTCTCTGAACTTCTCAAGGAAACATGACTCAAATTTATCCCATGCGATGATGGTATGGGGCTGCTGAGAAAAGTACTAGGTAGAGGCACTGCCTTTAAAGGTGTAGGGAAACAATATATAGACTATGTCTTCATGCTCAACACTACGGAGCCTAATGGATAGCATAAACTTTTTGATGTGATCTTCAATGATCTATTTGGAGTCTAGGTCAAATTTAGGTAGCCATTTCTCCGGGTGCTTAGGTAAAGGATGTTGGGGACTAGGTATGGCCACTGCATCTTGGTCGAGCCAGGGTCTGGCGGGATTGTTCAGATTGGCCATAAGTGTGGATGGTGTCAAAGGCTGAGATGAGGAACTTCCTTCGTCTGAGGACTCTTCTCTAGAAGAGGAAGGAGATGAAGGGGGTGCTAATGGTGGAATACTAGACCCTCTTGCTGCAGGAGTGAGGATATTATATGGATCCACAGGGTTTAAGGTAAGATTAGTACCTTCAAGTTTCTCTCTGATATCAGAGAAATATAAAGGTTGGTTCAAAGGTTGATTTGGTTGTCTGATATGAGCTAAGGCACTGTGCATTCTTATGAGGGATTGACGAACAATCTCTTGTATGTTGCCACCTGGGGGATTTGGAATTACTGGTTCAATTGTGATTTGTAGATCGTCGTTTGATGTGGTTTTTGCTTGAGGGATAATGTTGTCATATGAACGACTTCTAGTTACTATAGGTTAGAGGGTAGGTGGGGGAAGGGTCTTACGACCTCCTTGTGCCATTAATAGTTTTCAAACCCTCCTTCTAGCGCCATTTGTTGACGGGCAAAATTGACCACTCGTCAACTGGAGGAGTGAGTCTGGTCCGGGGTTGTCTAATTAACCCGAGTCGTTTGGATTAATTCACTCTGACGGGTTTAGCAGCTCCATTGGCTGATCTAAGTCCTAAAGAAAGTGAAAAAGTAACTAAAAGGAAAACAATAACCTAATAAATAACAATCACTAAAATCTATAAGTGCATCTAAGTAAATATATATGTACAAATTAAATATTGTATGTATGATAATTCTATATACAATCTCTACAAAACACGAGTTTTAAGATAAACTCATAAAAAACAAATGTGGATTGATACTTTTAGGGATAATAATAACGAAAGTAAAAACACTATCTAATTTTTTTTTGGTTTTGTTTTCTTAAATGTATACATTCATGACATTACACATTAAACTTCCTAATTAAAAAGAAAATAATAGATAGCAAAAAATGTTTTATATAGAGAAAACTTCTATGTTCAAGAAACTAGAAAAATCAAATAACAGGCTAACCTGTTACTGTATCCAATGTCTATTCGTTGTTGAATATCCAACCACCTTTATCTGATGAAGTAAACCTGCTACAGATCTTGGGACTACCCCTAATAAATGAGGAACAACAATGTTGGAGATTGAATTATAACAACAAAACATTGAATAGATACAGTTACATTAATCATATGATTTTCAAATTGCTACGATGAGATAAATCTTCCTGTAAGCACTTGCATGTAGACATTCAATATAAATTAGAGATGAATCTACTAATTTAAATTGGATAGATGATCATTGTGTGTTTTGTTTTCAAACACGAGATATGGACAACATATAAAAATCGAATGATATCAACTCGCAATAAACTATGCCGACAAAAGCAATCATAATCTATTATCAAATTGAAATAAACATAACTTGAATAAAAACATCATACAGAAAAGCTAAAGTTGTAACGTGCATCATATTCCATTCAAGTCTATGATAAAAATGCCCATACTCTTTCCCCAAGCTGAGATAATCCAATGTTTACAAAATAATATGTTTATATAGGTTTCAGGAAACATAACTATTTCATGTTGATAAGATCAAGTTGGTTTCAAAAAATAATGGGGGATGCAACCACCCTGATTTCACTAATTATCAAAAACTACCAACAGTCTAATCTGTTTACTCAAAATACAAAGTTGGTATGGCTGGGAAATCTCAAAAAATGCCTCATATCTTCTTGGAAATCATGTGCTCCTTAATCATCCTGAAAACAAATGAAAATGAGAAGATTTCAGATATGTTTTCAATAATCAGATCAAACAATTCGAATTTTCTTAACTGGCTACAGAATCTTGCGATTATGTAGCTAGTTATAATAACAAATGCAATCATATTTTATTAAATAAACAAAATATAATAATCTTAATAAGAAAAAGGGTTTATTCAATCAAATCGAATATCCTAACTTAAGAGTGACACAATCATGCTAAATATTAAAAATATGAGACCTCAAATCATGGACACTGTGACTGTAAAGGATTTGCATTAGCACTAACAACGTTATGGGTCAGAGAATCCTCCATGAGAATGGTAGGCTTATCACAGAGTTGGATGCCAGGAAATTCTGGGTTGTCCTTTAGACAAGGAGGCAGATTGTTAACATAGTCATAGGGTTGGTCATGGTATAGCCTAAATGACAAGGGGTCCTCTTCAACTAGGAATTTTTCAATTTATGAGTCTGAAACTTCTCTCACTTCAATCATGTTGATTGTGTCTGCATGGGGTTTCATTTTATTTCGAGCACACCGAGAAATTAAACGACCAACCCTTTTGTTCTTGAAATTGACATCAACACTGCCTTTTAGCTTCCTTCCTGTAGGTTTCTTAACATTTTTAGTGCAATTCTTTGGATGTGTAACTGGTTAATTGTCTTGTTGAATGACATCAGGGTAGGTTGAGGGTTCATTATTAGGGGAAAAATCACAGGCCTAAGACGGTGGAGAAGAAGCTGTAGGGTTCACAAGAGTTTCTACAATGACCGACTTATTTACCTGTCCTAACTCATGGTTACCAAAACCATTTCCTGAAATGAACACATCCCAACAATATTTTTGTGACTATAACTAGTGCATTAGGATGATTTTAATTATACCATGATGAAATAAACTCGAATCTGACCTCTGTTTCCTAAAGAGTTTACCCATTTTATACAGACTTATGAGCAAGTAGTAAGGCATATTCAACAGAAAACCAATGAAACTCATAAGGAGGCGTAGATGATATAGGAAAACAAGTTCGAATTTCCCTTCACATGTGATGAATTGCTTCACTACAACAAGTAAATACTACCACCTAGGTTTCAAGAATTAAATAGGCATACCTCAATCAAAGCTGGTTATTTTTCGTGAGGTAAACAGTAACATCCAAAGGACCTCCTCCACTTTCACATTCTTGAACCATTTCTGCCCAACTCTTGGTAGTTCTATGGCTTGCCTTAAGAACTCTTTTGTTACTTCTAATTTCACATCACCGATCTTTTCCCGACAACCATCAAAGGTTAATTCAAACTCTTGGGCGACCTGAAGGTTAAAACCCTGAAATTTTTCGATGAATAGATGCCAAGCATTCCTTTCCAAATCTTCCTGAGTGTTATCATACGAGAGCAGGGTCTGGACACCATTTGGTTCGACCCTTACCATTAGAGCCATGCCGAATGGATGGGTAATTAACACAGAACACACAATAGGGTTTGGAAAACTGCAACAGAGACATAGCCCTGAGCCTCATCAATACAAGCTGTGATGATTCAAACAGTGGAAAAAGGTGTTAATCACAATGCGTGTGAGAAAATTCGTGAAGCCCGAGACCATGCTAAGGAGTAATGGCATGTTGTACATCGTATTGAACCATGGCATTGGGTACATAGTGTACTTGAAAACAAAGTGTGCACATCAAAGTCTGATTGCAAAGATAGGTTGTTTACAAAAATTGAATAGCCAAAGGTTTCATGAAAGAAATATGGTCAAACATCAAACCAAAATCGATAAAAAAATCGAATACCAATTGATGGGGGTGTTTCGTTCAAACAACCATAAGTTTCTTAGGCACTCTTAGAATCGAAAAGATCATAAACAATGAGAGCAACATACTCATAGCAAGAAATTGCAATTCTGTAATAAACGATATGCTTTGAATGAAATTTTATAACAGAATGATAAGGATAATTGTGAGTTTTCATGCTTTCAGTCATGAAAACAAAGCATGATTATATGACAGGAAAAATGCGACGATTTAAGACTATCGTTTAGAGAAACGCTTATGAAGAGTAGTAAAATTTCATAGACCCTGTGTAGGAAGCTTATAAAAATGATAATTATATACTTGCTGCCAACAATGGTGACATGCTGGGAGAAGCAGTTATCTCTGCAAAATGAACAAGTTTAGATTAGAATAATCAGAAAAAACTTTGAATCCAAAACAACTAAAAGTTGTCTGAGCATTGCAAATAATTATAATGCATTCCAGTTTCAAACATCTGTTATTTATAAACAGACGAAAACTGATGGAAATCTTAGCAAAAGAGAGAAACGATGCTAAAGTTAAAATCTTCAATAGAGCAATGATGTTAAAGTTAAAATAGTGCTCTCCTTTTTTTGGGATCAAGGTGAGGGGGAGTTGATCCATGTATAAGACAAAATTTGATGTCTTCGTACCAGGAACTAACAGGGTTTTGTGCACAGCATATTTAATTTTGATAGTGTTGATCTGGAGTTAACATATCAGTTACATTTTGTTGTGATCTGAATCGACGACCAACTTGCATAAACCTTGGCCTCTTACAATTTGTGCTGGGGTGATTTCTATGTCATATTCTTGTAAGGATGTCACCCTGTTTTCCATTTTTTCACCTAGTTCTTTCTGTACTAACAGATTTCTGACAGTTGGGTAAGGGACAATGAATTTTGTCCTAGATTTCAATAGATAAGATCGGAAGTGTTTTACTTCTTTGAAAACAACATAAGCTTATTGATTTACTGCTGGGTAATTAAGTTCTGCCCCCTTGAAGGATGAGCTCATAAATGCAATTGGGACTTCATTATGTTTAGCGTTCTTTTGAGTTAGGACAGTAGCATAAGATCGGTAAGAGGAAAACATGTAGAGGATGAAGTCTTGCAAAAAATCAGGGTTCATTAGAGAAGGCGCATCTATTATGGCCTTTTTTATTGAATCAAAATACTGACTTTCTAAAGGTCCCCAATGGTACTGTACATCCTTTTTTATTAATGTTTGTAATGGTCTCACCATAAGTTGGGGACGAATCTCCTAACAAATTTTATCTGACCTAAGAAAGATTGCATGGAATTTTTTGACGAGGGAGCGGGTAGTTTCAAAATGACTTGGGTCCTTGCAGGGTCGATAATCATCCCTTCATTCGATACAATGAATCCAAGGAGCTTACCTTGTTCTACTGCGAAGACAATTTTTTTAGGATTTAAAGAAATGTCGTACTTACGACATCGCTGTAGAAAAGATCTTAAATGAGCTAGATGATCTTCTTTATTTTTTGAGAAGACGGTGACATCATCTAGGTAAAATATTATAGATTGATTGATTAAGCTGCGGAAAGTGATGTCCATCACTCTCTAAAAAGTGGCACCAGCGTTTATGAGTCCAAAGGGCATCTTTTTATAAGCATAGGTGCCCCGTGGGGTACAAAAAGTAGTTTTGAGCTAGTGCGGGGGAGACATAAGGACTTGGTTATATCCTGAAAACCCATCCAACAAGAATAATATTTCAAAGCTAGATACCTATTGAAGGATCTGTTCCATGGGAGGGATAGGGTAGTTCTCTTTATCGGATGCTCAGTTAAGATTTCGAAAATTGACACATAATCGGATTTCACCACTCTTCTTCCTGACGGGGACAAGATTAGAGACCCATTGTGTGTGTCTAACCGGGAAGATTATTTTAGCGTTCAGGAGTTTGTTTAATAACTTCTTGACTATTGGTTCAAGTTTTGGGTGCATCTTCCTTAACTTTTGTTGAAAAGGTTGGGTCTGAGGTTTCATGGGAATAATGTGTTGTATGATGTTAGGATCAAAGGTTTTCACGTCATCGTACGTCCAGGCAAAAACATCTTTAAATTCCTTAAAAAACTTGATAAATGCTACCTTTTCTTGCTCAAAACACCCCAACCCTAAATTAATGCACTGTGGGTTGTATTTAGTTCCCAAATTTACTTTTTCATGTGTCAAGGAGGACCTATTCATTTTACAGTTCACTGATTTTCTTAACTTATCGTGAAGATCATAAAAAATTTCTAATCTAACCACAGATTTCAGGATAGAGTTTACCATGTCTGATGCGGATTCTGGGGATCTTGGATCTGGTATTGCCGTAAAATCATGAATATTTTTGTCATGGGTACCTTCGTCGATCACCGTACCCTGGAAAGTTTCTTCCATATGCATAAAACTTATGATCTATTGATCATCATCGAAGACTCTCCAATTCGTGATGTTGTCTGGGATGGATGGTCTGAACAACAGTTCGACAGAAAATGCATTCGGAGATAATCCTTCTGAAGGAAAAAGTTTGGAAGCGACGTTAGCTAACAAGTCAGCTTCAAAATTATTCAATCTAAGAATAGAATTTATGTTAAATGTGAAAAACTTGTTCATCAAATTCCATACCTCAGTCTAATAGCTTTTAAGGTGTAGAGATAAACAGTGGATAGAAATTTTTACCTGTCTAACCATGATTTATGAATCACCAAAGACGGTCAAATTTTGAATGTTCAAATCTAGTGATTTTTTGAGACCTTGTAGGAGTGCCTCATATTTGACCGTGTTGTTTGTACATTTGAATTCTAACCAACAAGAAATTAGATTTTTGTTCCCTATTGGATCGATGATCACACACCCTGCACCATCTCCTTCCTTAGATTTTGACCCATCAAAGTAGAGAGACCATATTTGATTTTCGTCAGGTGCATGTAACCACTGAGAGAAGGATGTTGATTGTGTGCATGTCATAATTTCAGATTGTTGTTCCGGCTCAATGATGGTAGAAGTTTCGACCATGAAATTGCCGAAAAAAGTATCCATCCTCTGTATTTCAGGCGAATTGGCAGAAGGAATGAATGGTTCATTGGGATCATTTAAATCAGTTACTGTGAACTTCAGATAATGTTCACGATTTACTTTGATTTTGTTAGGCTTTCCATTCTCTGGCAGCCACAAGTGAGACCAATTTGTTGCAAAATAGCCATGTAATTGTTCGGACCAATCTCTACTTAAAAACAAACCATATACTTCTCAGATATCTACAACAATGATATCAATCACTTGATGGACTTTAGGATTATATGACAATCTTATAAGCACATTTTTTAATTCGCCTATCACTTTAACACTAGTTTGACCAAGCTAGATAATTTTCAGGCTGGATGGTTGAACTTCGGCATTAATATTTTGACAGACAGACGAAGGCATTACGTTAGATGACACACCTGAATCTGCCATATAGTTATGTACATTCATGTTGAAATTTTCAAAAGTCAACAAAAATGGAGGGACATTTCTACGAGTATTAACAGTAGAAGAATGTTGTTTTTTAATCGCAACATCTGAAAATGGTTTATCTACATTTGTTACACTATTTATAGGAAGGTCTCTTTTATCATGAGGCTCAAATGTTGTTATGGTGGAGGCCTTCTAAGGAATTTTGGGGTTGTTTTGGACACCTTTGTTGTTGTTCAGATTGTTGTTTTTGTTGTTCTCCGCAATATTCTACAGCATCTTTTGCAAAAGAAAAGGGAATTTTAATAATTCGTAAACATAAATGTTAGCCCTAAGATTTTTTAGATCTTCAATCAAATTATAATATAAACTTGGGTTGACTAAATTCTGTTTGGTCTCAATTGATTTAGACTGTTTTGGAGGCAAAGTTGTCGTAATTTCAGAAGAAGGCTTATTTGTTGTCTTGCTCCTAGTATTGTAAGGATGCACTATTTCGAAATTAGCTTGAAAAATGCTATCCGAAAAATGTCCGAAAATGTTCGGAGAGGATTCATCTTCTTCTATTGTCTCTTGTTCAACTACATCTTAATGAATCTCGGGAGGAATCAAGTTATCGTGTCCTTCTAGGATCGTTTAAATAGGAAATTGTAGGCTTTCTAGATTTAGGCCTTCAGAATTTGAGTTAGATCGGTTTGTGGGAAAAGGCTTCCTCAAAGGGGGTTTGTAAGGCCCTTTGCTCAAAGAAGCTTCTTCAGCTGACCTTTTCAAATATATAACTTGATTGGACAATTTCTGAATGACTTTCTGTAAGTTTTCTAGATCTGAACTCTCAGGGTGAGTTTATTTTGGGGAGGTCTAGAAAGCATTTCGATTTTCTTCTTCGAGGATGAACAAGTATATATCTCATTACCGATATTGTCTTTTAAGCTGAGAATATCTTTCTCAATCTGACTGTCCTCTTCAAAGGCTTCTATCAATGTGGCTTTCTTGGACCTCTTTACCCAAATGGCTATGTTTTGATGTAAGGATTTTGTGCAGCATGAGACAATAAGATTGTCGGCAGGGATTGAATTTGTTAGGATTCGTTTCTTTAGTGTCAGGAACCTTTGATTAAAGTCTTTTATCTTTTCTTTGGGGTTCATTTTTAAACTAGAAAGCTCCATGACTAGGACTTCAGGAGACTTATCATCTCTGAACTTCTCAATGAAACAGGACTCAAATTTATCCCATGAGACGATGGTGTGGGGTTGTTGGGAAAAGTACCAGGTAGAGGCATTGCCTTAAAAGGTGTAGGGAAACAATCTACAGACTAATTCTTCATGCTCAACACTATGGAGCCTAATGGCTATCATAAACTTTTTGATTTGATCTTCAACAATCTGTTTGGAGTCTGGCTAAAATTTAGGGAGCCATTTCTATGGGTGTTTAGGTAAAGGATGTTGGGGACCAAATGTGGCCACTGCATCTTGGTCAAGCCAGGGTTTGGAGGGATTGTTCATATTGGCCATAGGTGTGGGTGGTGTCGAAGGCTGAGATGAGGAACTACCTTTGTCTGAGTACTCTTCTCCAGAAGAGGAAGGAGATGAAGGGTTTGGTGATGGTGGAATACCAGACCCTCCTGCTACAGGAGTGAAGATATGATTTGGATCCATAGCATTTAAGGTAAGGTCAGCACCTTCAAGTTGCTCTCTGATATCAAATAAATTGAAAGGTTTGTTCAAAGGTTGATTTGGTTGTCTGATATGGGCTAAGGAACTGTGCATTCTTATGAGGGATTGACGAGCAATCTCTTGTATGTCGCCACCTAGGGGATTTGGAGTTACTGGTTCAACTATTATTTGTAGATCGTCATTTGATATGGTTGTTGTTTGGGGGACAATGTTATCATCTGAACGACTTCTAGTTACTATAGGTGAGCAAGTAGGTGGGGGAGGAGTCTTACAACCTCATTGTTCCATTAATAGTTTTTAGGCCCTCCTTCTAGTGCCATTTGTTGACGAGCGGAATTGACCGATCGTCAATTGGAGGAGTGAATCTGGTCTGGGGTTGTCTAATTAACCCAAGCCATTTGGATTAATTCACTCTGAGGGGTTTAGCGTCTCCGTTGGCTGATCTAAGTCCTAAAGAAAGTGAAAAAGTAACTAAAAGGAAAACAATAACCTAATAAATAACAATTACTAAAATCTATAAGTGAATATAAGTAAATATATATGTACAAATTGAATATTGTATGTATGATAACTCTATATACAATCTATACAAAACACGAGTTTTAATCTAAACTTGTAAAAATCAAATGCGGATTGATTACTTTTGGGGATAATAATAAAGCAAGTAAAAACACTATCTAATTTTTTGGGGGTTTTGTTTTCTTAAATGTATACATTCATGACATTACACATTAAACTTCCTAATTAAAAAGAAAATAATAGATAGCAAAAAAAAAATTATATAGAGAAAACTTCTATGTTCAGGAAACTAGCGAAATCAAATAACAGGCTAACTTGTTACTGTATCCAATGTATGTTCGTTGTTTTATATCCAACCACCTTTATCTGATGAAGTAAAACTGCTACAGATCTTGGGACTGCCCCTAATAAATGAGGAACGACAATGCGCGACATTGAATTATAACAACAGAACATTGAATAGATACAATTACAGTAATCATATGATTTGCAAATTCCTACGATGAGATAAATCTTCCTGTAAGCACTAGCATGTAGACATTCAATATAAATTAGAGATGAATCTACTAATTTAAATTGGATAGATGATCACTTTGTGTTTTGTTCTGAAACACGAGATATGGACAACATATATAAATCAAATGATGTCAACTCGCAATAAACTATGCCGACAAAAGAAATCATAATCTATTATCAAATTGAAATAAATATAACTTGAATAAAAACATCATACAGAAAATCTAAAGCTATAACGTGCATCATATTCCATTCAAGTCTGTGATAAAAACGCCCATACTCTTTCCCC
>ML797796.1:138785-155276 GCA_009831015.1 Picea engelmannii | reverse complement strand
GTTAGGAATCAATTTCTTCTTTGCAAAGTTTTAAAACTTATTAGATTTGCTTTAAAACTTACCCTCGTTATCGCCCCAAGAATTTCATGAAGACCAGCTATTACTTAGGTGGGTTTTTGTTTAATTTGTTATTTTTATTCCAGGGTCTGCTCTTAGGGTTAGACTAAATTTTACCCTAACAGTTTTTAGACTTGTACTAGATTCTGAACTGGGTGTCACTAGGTTAGGGAAGTTGTTTAGGAATCTCTTAAGGCATTAAGGTCTTAGGGCTATTTAGGTTTGTTTCCTTCATCCACATCAATGCGACGTGTCCTCGAGGACGCACCACGTGCTCCAAGGGTGCCACTTGCCTCGTTCATTTCCTTTACGCGACGTGCCCTTCAGGATGCACCACGTTCTCCAAGGGTGCCACTCGCTTCTTGTGTTTCTTTTGTGCGACGTGCCCTTCAGGATGCACCACGTGCTCCAAGGGTGCCACTCGCCAACTGGACTGATTGGTAGACATCTATAACCCCTGGAGTCAACACTCCGCCAGGTGAACTTGTGGGAGACTAAGGGTTCTAAGGAATAATGCCCCCTCCTTATTGCGCGCCCCTTAGAATCATCGTGAGCGATTGTCGCAGTCTGCCCTCATGGCATCGTGGATCCTCTCGAACTAGGTAATCGTTAACCTACAGTTCGAGACACGGTGGGAGTGCTAGTAGATGGTGGCAGGGCTATTGTCCACCCCTCTCCCTCAACCTCTCTGCAAATCGTGTGTGGCCCCTTTACTCCATATGTGAGTCTGGTCGGCAAGCTATCATCAGTCTGCATCATAAACAATCATGTCAGAAATGTCAACGTCAAATCATCAAGTCAATGAAACATCATAGTAAATATATCAACCCAAAATCACACTCCCTGACTCAGTCTGGAGTCCAAGGGGGTTCTACCGATGCCTCTGCATCCTCCAGGTCAAAAACCCTGCACACTCAATAAAACAGAGTCAACAGCACCTGTGTCAATCAAAACTAGTAAAGATCCTATCGTCTGTCAATCGCATCATAATCAAGTATACATGGTTTAACATCAAAAAGGTCCAAATCACTTGCGAGAAAGTGTCCTCAAAAATAAGTTTTCTCAGTGTGCCAGAGCGGGATGTTACACTCCCATGCTTGTGTTAGCTACTATTCAATTGTTGGATTTTAATAGAAACCCTATTGAATGTTTGGGGATTCTTCCTCAGTTTCCTATCATGGTAGGAGGGAATAATTTCCTAATAGATATGGTAGTGGTGGATGGACCATTGGTCCTCAATATGCTCCTTGGGCATGATAATGTATATTCTACGAATGTTGTCATTTCTACACTCTTCCTAGTGATGCATTTCCCTTCTAGGTGATGCATTTTCCTCATAATATAATCATTGACACTATTGATCAAATTACATATTATAATCACCATCATAATTCCACTTTAGATGAGGATAACCCTTTGTGTGCTCCTAGTATTCAAGTGGACTCTAACCTACCACTGATGAATTATGTGCCACCATATCCTCAATGTTCAATTACTTCTGAGAAGGTGTATTTACACTCATATTTTCCTTCTCAGGACATGGTTCTAGTAATTGATCAACTATTTTTTGTATTGATGGAATTGAAACTCTTTCTTCACCTTATTTATCTAACCAATTCATATCTTTCTCTTGATTTCAATTTCAGTATTTGTGGTCCTTGTTCCCTAGTACTTGTCAGTATTTTTTGATATAATATGCTATATATGAGCATAATCTCCATAATTATATGAAATATGATTAGTTCATTTAACCCATATAGGTCGTCAATCCTCCCAATTCACACAATTTATTAGATGTTTAACTTCCTGTGGATGAGGCTATCCTTGAAGCCGTGATGACAAATGATAGACCGTGGGAACAAATGGATCATAGATTTTTATTTATTCCCAAATTGGAGACTTTATAACCTGACTACCAAATAAATCCTTGGATTGAGCATAACAATGGTATCTACCAAAAAACGTTTTATCCATAAATTGCAAGTATATGTAGTGCTTTGTATGATATTCTACTTTTAAGGTTTGTTGTTTTCAATTTTTGTATTCCAAATCACAAGTTGTTATCATAGGATTATTTATTGGAGTTATTAACTTTTGGATGGTTGTTATTTTTCATACATATAAGACTTTGGAGACATTTTCCTTGAAATTCTTTCATCACGTTGGTGCAACTATATCAACTCATAGGTAATGGAATAGAATTTGCCATAAAGATTAGGGCTTCATTACAAGGTTGCTTGTCTTCTTCACATGTGGCAGGTGCAAATGGTTTTAACCATTTGAAAACGTGTTTAGAATTCCCATGTGAATTGCATGTAAATGAGGTCACATGGATAAGGCACACAATCAAGGGTTGGGGCTAATCCCCATCCCGAACCTGCTCCCAAAAACCAACACAATCAAACTTAATTAGTTTTGAAAAGATATAGTTAACAAGAGCTAATGTGTGGTGCATTAGTATTCGGCCTTTGCGAAGGTGCTCCACCATGGGGGGGAGGTCCGGGGTTCGATCCCCATGGACTCCATAACATTTTAACATACCATAACCATGGTTCCATGTAGTAGCTCACGCCTGGCCACGTGGTGCCACACAATTTGTCCATCAACATGCCACATGTCAAAATGTCATTGGCCCACATGTCTACCAAGTCAACATGTTTTCCACGTCATCTTGTCAAATCAGCTAACACGTCACTTGCCATGTCTGAGGCCATACCCTACCATGTCAGCCTTTATGGACTGTACGGATAATACAGTCAACAATTATTTTGCTTGTTCGGAAAATCGAATAGAACACGATATATCGCTCATATGATGTCTATTTGAACCCTTTAAGTGCCTTGGGTTCATAACGACGAGGGATACACACCTGTTTGTTTTGAAGTGATTTCGAACACTTTCATTTTGGGGCTAAATTTTGACCCCTGGTCCAGATTCTGATCACACCTTCCCACTGAAAGGATTTTGGACCCACAAAAGTTGATGCTTATCTACCTGAGCTTAAATACTCTTCTACTTCTAAGTTATATCAACTGATTATACTTGAAAAGTCTTTTTGGCAATCACCTCAGTACCTTGACATGCCTTGCACTGCAACTGGTTATGTCCCTCAACCACTGTTCTCTAGTTGTTGCTAACCCATTGTTCTCTTTGTTCTTGGAAGACTGCTAGCCTTCCCACTGAGAATCAAGTCCCTCTTGTGAACTCTTTGGCATGAACACAATCCGCTCTACAATGGTTACAAAAATATTTCCTGCGACATCTTGTCACAAACCAAGAAAACCATCAATCCTAAAAACAAACTTTATACAAGGCTAAAAATGATTCCAACCAAATCCTTTTCTCTTCAAGAAATAATTGTTGCATCCTGTACTTCATCAAAGTACATGGAATTTTCCTTCATCTTGGTGTACTCAATATTGACTTACAAGCCGACAAACACCATCGACTAAAAATACGTCGAAAAACATGATCAACACAACATAGTCGTAAAGACAACATTGACACAAGTCGAGACTCATTTGAAACACATCAACATTCCAAAAGTGTACATTCATGATACACAACCATGTTACATTCATGAGTCACTCATAGTGAAACTATCATCAAGTTCATTGTTTACACATATACAAAATCACATGCATGTGCATAGCTCTTCAAATCTCCTTCAAGTACAAACATAAGTACATAAACCCAAAAACATGTGGGTACATAAGAGCTGAAAATGAAAAAGATAAATGGATGCAATAAGTGAGTATCATACCCATCTTTTACATCCTCATGGCGAAGTTGTGTAACAACAAGAATGCCTTCAATAGAATTGCATTCACATGCAAACTTGCATCATACAAGTTAAGATAACATGTTACAACTTTTCAAACTTTCAACAAAAAAGCATACATAAGGTTTAAATGTGCATCTACAAACAAAGAATTGCAAGCCTTACTTGTTCAAGAAATCTAACCATTTCTTACCAAGCCAATTCAATGGTGAATTTTTCTGCTGAAAATCCTCTTCTTATGAATCATCTTGACTCACATTTATGATGGAATTTCCTCTTCCATCCTTTCCAATCTCTTCATCCATATGATTCTTGTGTTGTGAATGAGTGATTGGATGCAATGTCCAACATTGGTCAATGAGATGACCTCTCTTCTGGAAGTGAGTGCAAATCTTTTGCATCCTCTTTTCAAGTCGCCTTTGCTTGGAAAGTTTCATGAATGTGGTCAATCTTTTCCAGTATCTTGAAACATGATGGCTATATAAACCACAATATATACATGGAATTTTTCTTCCATTTTTACATGCAATTTTACCATGCTTAACATAATCAAAAGAAATTAAATTACAGGCAGAAATATACCTTGAACATTCACCTTTATCGCCTTTTTGAGGAGGTGAATTTAAGGAGTTACCAACTCTCCTTTGAAGTCCAACAACAATGTTCTTGTCCTCATGGCTGTCGTGACTCTCTTGTTTCACACATTTGCATTCATCTTGAACACACTTTGCATGCTTGAGGGATTGAACTTGCAACAAAAGTTCTTGAACATTCACCTTTATCGCCTTCTTGAGGAGGTAAATTTGAAGAGTTACCAGCTCTCCTTTGAAGACCAACAACAGTTTTATTTTCCTCATGGTTGTCAAAACTCTCTTGTTTCTCACTTTTGCATTCATCTTGAACAGACACTTTGCATGCTTGAGTGATTGATCTTGCAACAAAAGTTGTTCTTGGAACTATTTCCCTTGTCTCCTCAACTTTGTAATATGATCCATATTTCTATTCATATCCAAGACCCCTATAATTGGGCCTCTCTTCAACAACAATAGGCTCAACAATTCCTTGTTCATGCTTGCCTAGACCTCTACCTTCATAGCCCATTTTTAACAATAACTTGGACCCTATTCCTCTTGTATGATTTTCAAAAACACCAAAGCATTCATCTTGAGAGGAATTTGAAGAAAACTAGCATTACATACCCCATGTTCATGCATGTACTTGGTAAGGGTTTCCTTTGCCTCATAGAGCTGAGTCTCCATCTCATGCAACTTTTCAAGAAGCTAGTGCTTCTCCTCCTTCACAACCATCAACTGCTCTTGAAGGATAGTGCTCTCCTTCCTATCTTCCAACATCTCTTGCAACATATCTCTCATGGTTGAAATGAATTCAACATATATATTTCAAAGAACTTGGATAATGAAGATGTATGAGAACTTTCACTATTTGAAGCTTCCTCCATCCTTGCAAGATATCAAACTTCAACACAAAACTTACACAATAATACCAACTAATTCTCTAGCTAACAATGACAATCACATGAGAAAAACTATGCTTTGATACCACCTGATCTGAAAATAGGGGGTTGACTTGTTTTTCTATGCAATCACCCTCTACTCCATTAAAATAAATTTCAGGTCCTTTCTCATTGTCTTAGTTGTGCAAGAGGATTTGTGTGTCAAGTTTAGGCTTCTTTTATGTGTTAATGTGTGAGGTTCTTGAAAGGTTAAATGTGTTGTTTAAAAAATACAACAACAACATAAAGTACATCAAATAATAACCAACAAAAACTCACAACAATGACAACATGATAAACTAGTTCACCCCCAACTAGGCTACATCTCCTTAAGCCTCAATCAATGGACTAGGCTCTCCAAGATCAGTTTGTCAAATATTTTATTACAAGATTATACTCAACTCCAATGGATTTAATGACTGTACCATTGGGTCAGAATACATAAAACCCCCCAAAATGACTATTAGAACTCTGAAAATAGACCATGGCTCATCTAGGCATGACCTCTTTTATTGGTGGCTTTGAGCTTCCATAAGCTTCCTTGTGGGAACAAGACCTGTAAAATTCCTCAAATGCCTCTGAAACCTGTCCTAATGAGTTCATAGCATCTCGATTAGTCAATAATGACTATTCAATCACTTAAAATGGACTTTGGCTTCCCTGGGCATGGCTTCCTTCAATGGTGGCCCTAAGCTCCCTGGACCTCTCTGAAACTGCAATGTATCTAAACCTACAAATGCCTTTGAAAAATGTGCCAATGGATTAAAAAAAAAAAAAACCCTAGCTGGTCTTTTTTGGCACCTCATTTGGCCAAAAAATGAAGAAGATAGGCCTCCTTCCATTTTCATCCTTCAAGCTTGTTGTCTCTGGTTCACCAATTCACACCTCTTGTGTGAGTAACTTGGCTTCTGGGCATTTCTCATGCCTAAACCCAGAACACGCGTGCATCTCCAAAAAATGCACCAAATTTTCACACTGTTAGCGGAATTAGATCCCCGAAAAAGCGGAGGTGTTGGGTGCATGGGATCCATATGGCCACGTCCCAGCGCAAGTTAAGGGGCTCCGTTACAAGGTTGCTTGTCCACTTGACAAGTGGTGGGTGAAAATGGTTTTAACCATTTGAAAAGATGTTTAGAATTCCTGTGCAAATTGCATGTAAATGAGGTCACATGGATAAGGCACACAACTGAGGGTTGGGGCTAAGCCCCAGCCCACACCTGTGCCCAAAACGCAACACAATCATAGTTAAATAGTTTTGAAAACATATATTTAACAAGAACTAACGCATGGTTCATTAGTAGTTGTCCTTTGTGAAGGCACTCCACTGTGTGGGGGAGGACCGAGGTTCGATCTGCACAAACTCCATAACATTTTAACATACCATAACCAAGGTGCCATGTGGCAACCCAAGCCTGGGCCATGTGGAGGCACAAAATTTGTCCATCAACATGCCATGTCAGCTTTCCAAATTATATGACATGTCACCTGCCACTTGTGAAGTCGTACCCTACCACGTCAGCATGTACAGACTGTATGACTCGTATAGTTAGCAATTTTTTTCCCTATTTGGAAAATTAAACAGAACGTGATATATCACTCATTCGATGTTTGTTTGAACCCATTCAAAGTGCATTGGGTTCATACCAACGAGGGCTATGCACCCATTTGTTTTGAAGTGATTCCTAACACTTTTATTTTTTGGGCTAAATTTTGACCCTTGGTCCAGATTCTGATCACAACTTCCCACTGAAAGGATTTTGGACCCACAAAAGATGATGATTATCTACCTGAGCTTCAATACTCTTCAACTTCCAAGTTCTATCAACTGATTCTACTTGAAAAGTCTTTTTGGCAATCATCTGGGTACCTTGACATGCCTTGCACTGCAACTGGGTATGTCCGTCAACCACTGTTCTCTGGCTGCTATTGACCCACTCTTCTCTTTTTGCTTGGAAGACTGCCATCCTTCCCACTGAGAATCAAGTCCCTCTTTTGAACTCTTTGGCATCAACACAATCCGCTCTACAATGGATGCAAAAAACGTTCCTACGACATCTTGTCACAAACCAAGAAAACCATCAATCTTGAAAACAAACTTTATCCAAGATTGAAAATGATGCCAACCAAGTTCTTTTCTATTCAAACAATAACTATCGCATCTTGTACTGCATCAAAGTACATGGCATTTTCCTACATCTTGGTGTACTCAATATCGACTTACAAGCTGACAAACACCATCGGCTAAACATACGTTGAAAAACATGATCGACACAACATAGTCATCAAGACAACATCGACACAAGTCGAGACTCATTTGAAACACATCGACATTCCAAAAGTTTACATTCATGATACACAACCATGTTACATTCATGATTCATTCATAGTGAAACTATCATCAAGTTCATTGTTTACACACATACAAAATCACATACATGTGCATAGCTCTTCAACTCTCCTTCAAGTACAAACATAAGTACATAAACCCAAAAACATGTGGGTACATAAGAGATGAAAATGAAAAAGATAAATGGCTACATGTTGCAGACTCCCTCCCCTTCAGGGTTATGTGACCTCCTGGTCACTGGATCGTTTCTCTCCTAAGCCAAAAATGGTCTTCGAGCTCCTGCTGGATCCCCTTGAATGAATCTGAAGGTCCTCTTTCCCCTTTTCCCAGATCTTTCAAAGACACATGACTAGCTCTACGTGCTCTAGATGCTAATTCAAAACAGTGTGAGTGATAGCCCTTGGGCTAGGGCCCACCTCCATGCAACCACCACTTGTGACCACTCGCTAAGCCCATAGGGTGGTTTTCGAATTTTGTGACATTGCAAATCTTTTTGTCATGCCTCTTAACTCCTTTGAGTACCGAAACTCAAAAATGGGCTAACGAGCTCTCGACTCTTCCTTTATCTCGACCGTTTCCTTTATGTGACCATTTCCTTTATGTGACCATTTCCTTGCGACCATGTGATGATGCCAAAATTGCTATCGACTTTCAGTTTTTGCAACTTCTGTATACGAGCTCTCCCCAACTCCCCGTTCTTCGAGGTGTTGAAACCCAAAAAGGGTCGAATGGCTCTTTGGATCCTCCCTTAAGCCTCCTCCATGTGACCCGTCCCTATGACCTAGGGCCACTCCTTCGAATCCTTTGGCTTTTGTGATTTGAGGAATCATGATATAGTGCTACTCCCTTTCCTTTTCAAATCCCCAGAACCCTGAATCTTGATCCTTCTCCAAGCTAGATCCGATGGTCCTACATACTCCTCGATCAACAACCATGATCATTTCACGATTTCACGACTTGGGACTCCACGTCTCCTGACTCCTCCTTCTTTCAAATTCCAGTTTCCAAAACCTCGATGCTTCTCTTGAATGATCAACGGTCCTAATTTCCTAGTGACTAAAGCTCTGAAAGACCTCGACCCCACTGGATCGACGATCCACACTCGTCCTGATCGATGGTCAGGATCTGATCGCGATTTTCCTTTTCGCAATTTCTAGTATGAGAGTCAAAATACTATCCCATTCATTCTTCCAGTCCACAAAGTTCCGAAGTGTCCCCCTGAGAGATCAGCAGTCCAGATCCTTCTTTAACCAATGACCACGGCCTAACTGGATCGATGACTCATAACCTTTCGGGGTTTTCTCTGAACCTTGACCGCTCGCCGTGTGTTCTCCTTGATGAACGGTCCTCACTCTTTCGGGACTTACCTTTTTTGGGGAAATTCCAGCAACTCCTCCCCGCCAACCTCCCGGTGACGAAAATGCCAATGGCTTCTAGATTCTTCCATGTGTCCTCTAGATCTGATGGTTCACAACTCCTTGTGACCGACGGTCGGGATCCCTTTGTGAAATCTCCTTTCGTGACTTTTAAGAGGTGAGTACCGAGACCCCCCCCTCATATTTCCCGATAACGAAATGCCAAAACACCTCCTTGGAATGACCACTAAGGCTCACACTACTCTCGCAGATCGTGTGACTATCAACCCTCTATGTGATATCTGATGGCTTATGGGATTTCCACCTACTCTTTTCTTTTGGGAATCTGGACGTGGATTTGGACGGTCTAGATTCTCCTCTTCTACCAATCTGACGATAGTTGTTACTCCTTCCGAGTTCTTTCACTTTCTCCCAGACTTGGAAGATTTTAGAATTATCGAAGGTCTCAGCCTTCAATTTCTCCTACAAACCTTGCAACTTTAAGCCTCACTCGCATTATGAAAACACTTTCCCTCCTGAGCTTTGTCAACTCAGAAACCTCAAAAGGTTTCTTGACCTTCTGCTCCTTTCTTCTATTTCTCTATGCACAAAGGCACTTTTCCTCAAGAGCTTCGGTACTTAGAATAAATCCACCCTTGCACATGCCTTGTGCTACTGAGATTTCGTCAATCTCAGATCAGAAATATTTCTTGAAAAGAAACGATTCACGCCCTCTTGGTGTTCCTTTTCTCAATGTACACCTTACAGATCCCACAGAGTTTTCAGTAACTCTAGTTGTCTTTGAACTTAACAAAGAGTTCTTCTTGTGCACACTTGCACCGACTCAATGCCCCTTTGGTAGAGCTCTATAAAACCATCAGTAGTTCTGTCTTCTCCCTGTGCTTCCTCTGCACAATATTATCTCCAAGCTATTCAACAAACTTGATACTTCTCTCGAGTCTGTAAATTTATTTTGGTGTTCCAATATGGCACGTTCTCCTCTGACTTCAACAGATAGATTTAAAATGTGCACTCCTTGCGCTGGCTACAAAACTTCTTTTGTTCTATGGTGCACTCCTTGCACAGCCTAAAAAACCTAGAATAATTAAACAACACAGCAAACATAGAAGAAATATATCTTCCTACTATAAACGAAACTTAACATACATCTACAACATTTATTCATGAAAATATGTAAACACATAAACACACATTATGTAGAAAAACTTATTTTGTATTAAATTTGAATGTCTATATAGATGTTTACAATAAATGGACTCTCACAAGTCTCGGGCTTCTCTAAGGTTCTCTCTCTCAGAACTTATTCTTCCTAAGGCCTCTCTTCTCGAACCCTCCTATTTTGTTCTCTTCCCCGAGTCCCACACAAAATCTCTATCCTTCCCCCTAAATCTGAAGAAAGACTTCATTAGAAAAGAGGAGCTCTGTGAGATCGTCCTCTTCACCTAACTTCCTTACCCTTGCCTGACTAAGACCTGGGCCTGCTACAAGAAACCCTTAATTTCAAATCAACCACTACCTGTACAAAGGTATGGCTCGGCATTAAAATCCTTACAAACATTTAATTTAAATTTAAAATTTGAAAGTGAGAGGGTTTGGTGCCTCTCTCCTCCATGAATGCGTGTTGATTATGCTTGTTGGCTGGCCTATCACTGAGTTGGAGCAATGCTCCTGCATCATAATCCTCTACTAGGAAAAACATGAGCTCCTGCTCATGAGATACTCTTCTCTAGCATTGAAATCCACCAGGATCCCAAATCATCTTTTGGAGCAATCCATTTGCTCCTTTCCATCTATGTTGTCGCTTCTTCTATTTCTCCCTCCCTGTTGCAGTTGCAGGTTCCTTGTTGTTCAACTTCCTTTTGCTGACTGCTTCTACTGATCTGAACATTAGCTCCCTAATTTCCTCAATCACCTCATCCAGCTGCTCCAGTTGTTGGCTCTCCTTATGTAGTCTTCTCGACTACATTTCTTCCTCCTTATAAGTGGGAAGATCTACTCGATCCTCCATGTTGTCTTTATCTCCCATTGTGGCATTTATTTTCCACTATTTTGCAGATTCCATCTCTACAGTCCTATCACCAAGTTGCTTCTCGGTTTCCTCTTCTACTGATACATTCTCAACTTCCTCCAATCGTTCCTTAGGCTGGTATGCTCCTCCATCTATCTCAAGCCTAGATTTTTGGATCTGCAAGATTTGCAAAATTACCCTCCTCTCTAGGGCTTCAAATTCTTGACATAGATCACCAAAATCTATGTCCTCCGCTTCTCTTTTTGTTGCAGGCTCTGGTGCTATAATAGTCTTCGTTTCAGCATCCTAGCTGAAAATTTTGAGCCATCCTTCCGAATGCTCATCTTCTTCTCCTTGGGCAACCTCTAGTATCTACTCCATTATCATCGTGATAGTCTTTGATGGCTTTCGTTGCTCTTTTGTACCTGCATCATAGACACAGTTAACTTTAAAATCATTTGGCTCCATGGTCTCCTTCTCAGATTCTTGTTGCACTACCTCCTCATGTGAAACGCTTGTATTAGCCTCTGCTGGACTATTTGGCAGGAATACCTGAATTCCCCCAATCATCATAATACTCTCTCGATCCTCCTCCTGGATGGTGAAAGTTTTAACTTTTCATCATCTTCATTCACATGATCTATTGAACCACATGAATCTTCCTCTATCAGTTCTCCTTGCTGGCATGAACTCACTTTTGATCTCTCAAGACTTTTAGATAGTCTCATCTCCTTCTCCTTGCCCACCTAGAAAATTGGGAATTTTCTACTAACCACATGGAAGTCTATGAGATCACCCGATATCATCTCATTTCCCACTTGGCAATATGAACCTTCAGCACTACCCTCCTGGCAGTTTGCGAGACCTCTGCTTGGTCTATTTCCATTGCCCACCTGGAAAATTGAAAGTTTAGCTCCGCCCACTTGGCAGATTATGAGATCTCTACTTGATCTCTCTTCCTCCTCCTCATTGCTAAGATTATTCCCAGTCTCTGGTTCATAGGTGTGAACCACTCCCTTCTCTGGTTCACTAAGGTTTTCAGTATGCCTCAGCCATCTTCTCATCAACCTTCGTTGTCTCCTGGCAAACAATTCTTTGACTGGCCACTTCACCTTCATTTTCATGGGCCATTCATATACCCAATGTGCTCTTGCACTTTGCTGCATCTTAAATGCAAGATTCGCCATCCTCGTTCTTATATCCTTGAGCTCCAAATCCATCTTTGGATTTCTTTTCTACTTATGGTCTTCTCTTCGACCATGTCCATGGCCTTTAGTAGCCATCTTTCACCTTCTTTCTTCCCTCCCGGAAAACCCATTGTTGTTACTCTACAACTAAGAGCGTTATCTTGAGGAGGTGAATTTGAAGAGTTATCGGCTCTCCTTTGAAGAAAGAAAAAAAATTTCACCTTGAACATTCACCTTTATCGCCTTCTTGAGGAGGTGAATTTGAAGAGTTATCGTCTCTCCTTTGAAGAAAGAAAAAAAATTTCTCGTCCTCATTGTTGTCACGACTCTCTTTTTTCACACATTTTCATTAATCTTGAACACACACTTTGCATTCTTGAGGTATTGAACTTGCAAAAAAAGTTCTTGAACATTCACCTTTATCACCTTCTTGAGGAGGTGAATTTGAAGAGTTACCAGCTCTACTTTGAAGACCAACAACAATGTTCCTGTCCTCATGGTTGTCACAACTCTCTTGTTTATCACATTTTCATTCATCTTGAACACACTCTTTGCATGCCTGAGAGATTGAACTTGCAATGAATGTTGTTCTTGGAACTGTTTCCCTTGTCTCCTCAACTTTGGAATATGCTCCATCTTTCTGTTCATATTCAATACCCCTATACTTGGGCATCTCCTCAAAAAAAATAGGTTCAACAATGCATTGTTCATGATTGCCTAACCCTCTACCTTCATAGCCCATTTTTAACAATAAATTGGACCCTATTCCTCTTGTATGATTTTCGAAAACACCAAAGCATTCATCTTCAGAGGAATTTGAAGAAAAGCTAGCATTACATACCCCATGTTCATGCATGTACTTGGTAAGGGTTTCCTTTGCCTCATAGAGCTGAGTCTCCATCTCATGCAACTTTTCAAGAAGCTGGTGCTTCTCCTCCTTCATGACCATCAAATGCTCTTGAAGGACAATGCTCTCATTCCTATATTCCAACATCTCTTGCAACATATCTCTCATGGTTGCAAATTCCTTCAACATATCTTTGTCAAAGAACTTGGATAATGAATATGTATGAGAACTTTCACTATTTGAAGCTTCCCCCATCCTTGCAAGATATCAAACTTCAACACAAAACTTGCACAATAATACCAACAACTAATTCTCTAGCTATCAATGGAAATCACACGAGAAAAAATATGCTCTGATACCACCTGATCTAAAAATAGGGGCTGACTTTTTTTTCTATGCAAGCACCCTCTACCCCATTAAAATAAATTCCAGGACCTTGCTCAATGTCTTAGTTGCACAAGACGATTCATGTGTCAAGTTTAGGCTTCTTTTATGTGTTTATGTGTGAGGTTCTTGAAAGGTCAGATGTGTTGTTTAAATAATACAACAACAACATAAAGTGAAACAAATAATAACAAGCAAAAACTCACAACAATGACAACATGATAAAGGAGTTCACCCCCAACTGGGCTACATCTCCTTGAGCCTCCATCAATGGACTAGGCTCTCTGGGATTAGTTTTTCAAATATTATTTTACAAGATGTTTCTTAACTCCAATGGATTTACTCACTGTACCATTGGGTTCAGAATACATAAAAACCCCAAAACTTACTATTACAACTCTGAAAACAGACCATGGCTCATCTAGGCATGACCTCTTCTATTGGTGGCCTTGAGCTTCCCTGAGCTTCCTTTTGGAAAAAAAACCTTTAAAAGTCCCCAAATGTGTCTGAAACTTATTGAAATGAGTTTAGAGCATCCCAACTAGTCAAGAATGACTATTCAGTCACTGAAAATGGACTTTGGCTCCCCTTAGCATGGCCTCCTGCAATGGTGGCCCTAAGCTCTGTAATGTCCCCCACCTATTAGAGAGGTAATGAGGAGACTCAGTGGCCTGGGCACCCCCACTAGGTCATAGTCTCACACTAAAGGGGGGAAAAGTCAAGAAGTTAAAAGTTATATTTTTAAGTTGACTTGAGAAAGGAAAAGGAAAGGAGTAAAAGATAACTCAACAGAAGAATAGAAGATTAACCCTAGGAGTTAACCTAAATCAACAGAGAATTAGAAGGAAAAGTATAAGTAAGAGGCTGGGGTGCACCTATTACTCATTCTGGTTTTGGATTAGCATTTTCTATTGCTCTTGAGCATTCAATTTGGGGGTTTTGTTGTACAAACCCTTGTGAGAAACTCAGTGGTGAAATATCCACTCACCTTGTTCCATAGCTTGGTCTCGGGGATGAAAGACTCCTCCACACCATTCTAGTCTTAGGGCCAGTTTATTGAGGGAGGTTTGATCTATCTTATCATGAGGGCATAGGGGCATTCCAACAGTTGGGTTTTTTTTGCAGGGGAAGGACCATCAGTTTGAGGGCTTTTATGGAGGGTTATCATCATTTTATATTTGTCTGCAGATTTTGACGTCGTGGAGCCATAGGGGACGTCCTGTGATTCATTAAAACTCAGATCTAGGGAGATATGCTTGATATCTGAGCCCGAAACGTCTCCCACAGGGTTCTCATATCCCGATCTATATTCTTGGAGAGTTTCAAAGCATTTGGAGGCCTCCTTCATTAGGTCCAAACCAGATAGGGCTTCAGTCATCCAGTGGGGCACACCATTTAGTGAAGAATTACGATCTACAGGGTTTGAGAGTGGATTTGGGAATTTGGACATCTAGGTTTTCCTTACAGTTGCTTCATCTATCATTTGACATATTTCTTGGGATGATTGGACACTTTTGGTAGGAGGGAAGAATTATTCAGGGCTTCAGCATTCTAGTAGGATGGGGTACTTTCCAGCTTGGAGGTTGAGCATTAGTGCGGCTCAGATCTGATTCATTTAGTCTTCATTGTATATCCAGCCTTTGGAGGCTTATTTTGTATTGTTGGGAACATTTTGTAGCAGCTCATATCTATTTCCTGTACGACCATCTGAGGTTTATGTTAGATCGGCCATCTATTGTATTGATCTTACATTACTCATAATAAAAAGGTCAGATCTTTGCTTGTTCTTCTACATCTTGAATATATTGTGATCTTCATGTGTTGGTGAATCTTGTATGCACTTAATAACTCAATAAATTAGTAGTAGTTAGTGATTCCAAGAAAGAATTTGTCTTGGGATCATTACAGTGGTATTAGAGCCTTGATCCTCCAAACCTGTGGAGAGATCGGTGCATGCAGAAGTACAGGGGAATTGTTATGGGTCAGAGGAAGAAAAACAACAGTGAAATCGAGGCAGAAATGGAAGGGTCAGGAGATGACCATGAGCCTCAGGGCTTGGCTCTCTTAGTAACTGAATTTGATAAGTTCCAACAAAACATGAACCGCGCAAAAATCACATTGGTCCGACAATTGGATGAGTATCAGAAAACCAACAGAAGAGGACAGGCCAAAATATCTGAAACCTTGAAGAAAGTTGATGAGAATCTACAGAAAATGAATGAGAACCAAACTAGGATAACTGACCTTTTGATGAAAGTAACCCATCGAGGCAAAGATCCTAATACGTATGGGAATAAGGAGGTTGGAGGGTCCGGTGGAACCCATGAGGAAGACAGATATAACCCGGAGAAGGCACCAAGATACAAAGGAAGTCTTGGAGGTGGCACATTCCATGGGAATATTGGTAGCAAGACCAATCATAGGCCATACGTTCCAGTGTTCACAGATGAACCGCTAGGCCAACACTCATGTAGCAGAGCTAACACCAGACCATACATGCCCACATTTACAAATGAGCAAGAGCAGCATGAACAGGTTGAATATTTTGTGTCACAATTAGCCAGGAGTACCAGGGAATACTACAGCTTGGATATGAAAGTTCAAAGACAGATGTCCCTAGACCAGTATTGTCAACTCAAGTTCAGAAACCAGCCTAGGATGAACCACAGGGGCAGCTTTGAGTTTGAGCGAAGGGCAGGGAAGATAGAGACTCCATACTTTGATGGCACGACTAAGATGACAGGACAAGCGTGGGTGCAGAAGCTGGATACTTACCTGCAGCTTAACCCCATGAGAGATATGGAGGCCATCAAGTTTGCCACTATGTACTTGGATGGAAAGGTCCACGACTGGTGGTACCATGGGCTCACCACACTCGACCACAACCAGATTGTATCCTATACAGAATTCACTTAGAGGCTCATTGATAGATTTGATCTAGGAGATCCTGAGTTACACTTCCGAGAGCTCACCCAACTCAAGAAAACAGGT
>ML797796.1:117393-134254 GCA_009831015.1 Picea engelmannii | reverse complement strand
TTTTGGTAGCAGGGAAGAATTATTCAGGGCTTCAGCATTCTAGCAGGACGGGGCACTTTCCAGCTTGGAGGTTGAGCATTAGTGCGGCTCAGATCTGCTTGATTTAGTCTTCATTGTATATCCAGCCTTTGGAGGCTTATTTTTTATTGTCGAGAGCATTTTGTAGCAGCTCATATCTATTGCTTGTATGACCATCTCAGGTTTATGCCAGATCGGTCATCTATTGCATTGATCTTACATTTCTCATAATAAAAAGGTCAGATCTTTGCTTGTGCTTCTAGATCTTGAATATATTGTGATCTTCATGTGTTGATGAATCTTGTATGCACTTAATAACTCAATAAATTGGTAGTAGTTAGTGATTCCAAGAAAAAATTTGGATTGGCATCATTACAAGGTCTGTTATCCACAAATTTGCTCATTATGACGATGTCATGATGATGTTATGATGATGGAAAATCAAACTCTTTACTAAGAACACTTTCCTGAGAGAAGTTACAGTTGTCTTCTTCCAGAACTCACACTTTTGAAGGATGTTCACATGCTACTTATATATTCACCTGTGAGAATGCCTGATTCTCGCAGGCTACATTAAGCTAGGGTGCAAAATTCTCACACTGTACTCATTGTTAGGGTGCGAACATGTTCTTAAAGGGGAAAAAGATAAAAATCTCGAACCTTCTAGAAGGGAATCTTCTATAAGGGTGAGTTGGCTTTCGAATGGTTATTCAGGTGCTGGCATTCCAGATATCTTGGGATCATTCCCTATCCAACTAACTAATCTATCTTCTCCTATATATTGAGGAGATTGCTCATGGACAGGGTTAAGTTAAGCAAGAAGCAAGTTAGAAAGAGATTGATTAGAGAATTAGTGCAAGACTGTATGGAGGACTGATGCTACACCAGCTAGAGACAACAGTAAGGTCATCACAAGTGGTTGATTTTCTTCATGCATGAGCAAGTGTGTGTGTCAGAGCTAGGAGCCATCGAAAGGAGACCTATGACATCAAGGCTCAGGTTGTAAGTTTCACTTTCAATTAATCCAATATAGCAATATGTCCCTTTCCCATAAAGATGATGTCACTTTATTACATAACTCCTTGATCATATGTATAGACTAGTTATTGAATATATTAATCTATCTTTACTTCGATTGGTTCATTCTGTTGTGATCTGAACGGGACGAGAGCATTGGAACAAAGCTTGGAACAATAGAGATCTAAGGAAAGCATTCATAAGGTATGTCCATGATCCTCATCTCTCAGTTCATTCAATAGTCTAGATCTAGGGAAAGTGTATTATTTTGTCCTGTTTTGTTCTAGATCCAGGTGGATCTAAGGAGATCGGTTTGTGTCCGCACTCACGGATTTATCCTATAACAAAATTGGCGACTCCACTGGGTATCTATTCCCTTTTTTCTTTATGGTTTTTGAATTTTCCGTGGCCATTTTCTCTGTTTTCATTTTTCTTTTGATTTGTCAGTCTCTGAGTCCTCAAGATACCCTGAGAGACCTTCTCGGTCTATAAGCCAGTTTGAATTTTGCTTGCTCTTTCAAATTTTTCATTAGTTTCAGGGATTCTCGCACTGTGTCCATTGACAGCCTGCGAGAACCTTGAAAGTTCGCACTTTGCATATATATTCTAGTGCAAACAGTCTGCATGTTGCATCAAAGTGGGCTGCGAGAACACTATCTTCTCGCATTGTGTTCCACATTGGCCTGCGAACAGATTTTTTGAAATTTTTGAAATCAAGTTTTGACTTTGTCAACTGCTCATATCTATTGATTTACACCTTTTTGGCTTACTGAATCAGTGACTTACATATATTTTTCTCTAGTTCGCTTGCTGGAACTGATCTAGGGTTTCTAGCTTGTTGCTTGCCTTTATAGCTTGACTTTCATTTCTTGGCCCTTTTTGACATTTTCATTCTCTCTGATTTTTGGAGTTGAGTGTGTTGAGCCGGCTAAGAACCAGTGATTGGTTGAGAGTTGAGCATTTGGTGTTTCTCGTTTTCTTGTGGGTTCGAAAGGACATTTTTTCATTTGCATTGAGGAACTCCTTGGTTTTCTTTTGTCTTTACTTTCGTTGAAAGTTTTGGTTGGGTTGTCATAGTTTGATTGCTGATAGTTTTGATTTTCTTTTCTCATTAATCAGAGTTCTTCTTGGAAAGTGAACAACAAGTTTTCTTTCAAGAGTTTGTTTTTGTCGTTTCAAAAACATTGAAAATCAAGTTTTTAGAGTTTGTTTGAAAAGACATATGGAAATTGTTCATTGATATATGATTGTTTACATTGGCATCTGAAAGGAAATTGAATATTACATTTGCATTGTAGTCTTGAGATTGATTCGAAATTGTTCTCTCTCTCCCATAACTAGGATTCATCGAATGAAAAGAATTATATTTCATCATATCCTTGCATTATTTGGGTCAGAGTCACACATCATGAGTTTCATTTCCGTTACCTTTGAGTAAAAAACAGCCTGTAAAAACATTACATAATATTAAAATTGATCTAGTAAATATTTTTTAGGGCTCTTTTACACCAACATTTAGCTAGGATAGTGCTTTGCAGTAGGAAGAGAGACACACTCTCCAAAATCTCAAAAACAAACAATAGCGTCTTGAGTTAGGGAGTGTTAAATTCCATTGACAACATATTGTCCTGGGAAGCCCTTCTAACAAAAGGGTCAAGCATTAGGTTGCATTGGTGTTGGCAGAGTTACTAACCTTGCTTTGTTGACATCAGTGTAGAGATTGCACGTATTACGGGGGTCACTCCGAGGTATACCCACAATTATGAGTGGAAGCCTTTGAGTTGATTTCAGGCTAGATACCCTGCCTTTGCATGTGGATCGGACTGACGACTATTTCCCCAGGTTGTACTATTTTTTGTGGTGACCTTAGTGGCTTATCTCTCTAGGTTCTTACCCAAGGTGACTGTGGAGGGGAAAGTCTTCACGATACCTGGAATCGACGTTGATCAAACTCACTCGGGCTCCTTGGAGGGTATACCGACGATTATGTGTGGGAGCTTGCACCAGGGCATAAGTCTGTTAAGAAGGTCATCAACATAACTTTTCCACCTTAGCCCTGCTCCTTCTCGTCTCGTTGTTGCGACGTTAGATTTCATCACCAACTAGTGGCTTCGATATTAGAAGGTATTGTTTGCTTGGTGATTGCTTCTAGATTTTGTTTACTAGGGTGTGTTGTTCATTTCTCGGAGTTGGCCATAGGATTTAAGTTGGGGAGTTGGTTACTTGTTTACAATTTCTCCCCCACAATGTTCACGTAGGATGCAAGGTTTGTCCCCGGAACATCCAGAAGCTTCACAACCTTTGCATACGGAAACACCTGAGGGTACCCCTAAGGACTCTCCTCGTCCGGGTGAAATTACCCTTGTTACTTTACCACACGTGGACATAAGTGATGTCCCAGCAGTTTTTACACCATCTCCACAAGTAGAATCCACTGATCCTCTTGCTGATTTTCAAATAACCCATACTATAGAGGACTATCACATTCGTCGTGGTGAATGACTTGTTGGACGATTAAATCCTTCTTAAGAAACCATTGTTACATCCTCTGAATCAACTGTCGGGCCTTCTCACAGTGTAGTAGGCCAAGATCCTTTTTGGTCGGGTGATTTTCGACGAGTCTTGTTTGGTATCGAGTCAACCCCTGTCTACGAAATCAACCCTCCTGTGTCTTCTGAACCAGAGACTACACCAACGACTACCACTTATCGTTTTATTCTTCCTCCCGAGATGGCCCATCTCGCGAATACTATGAGTGTCCAAACCGAGATTCCTGCCACTACTCTTGCCCCTATCAATACCCAGTGGACTCCTGAGGTTAACCCGAATTTACCTCCTGGTTACCATGTGCTGAATCCTTTGTTGAATGTTTTCCATCCAGCACCTCCACAAACTCCAGTTGGTATCCAGGTGGTCCTCAGTTTCCTGGGCATCCTATTCCCGGTTTCATCCCGACACTCCCTCAGTTTCAATTAGCAATCCTAATACTAGTAGCATTATCTCAAATGTTGCACCAAACTTGTACAATCCTGTTGGTGGACAGGGTAGTACGTTTCCTTTTCCTTTTATCGGACATAACATAGTTACTACACAACCTATGGTTTGTACACAAATTTCGGGTGGAACTGTCCCTTTAATAGGGGTACCAACCTCACCTTTAGGACAAAACATACCTCCTGCATTGGCTCAGTATTGGAATCAACTTATGCAACACTTTCCTCAAAATGCTGGGGGGCAGGAAGCTATCCCTACTACAGGCCAACCATATCCAGGTGTGACTAATCCTATTTGGGGTTCAGGTCAGACTACTCAACCTCAAGTCCCTACTCAAACTCAAGGTCAAAATCCTTGGGGTTACTATCCTATTCAACCACCACAGAACCAACCAGGGTCTTCCCTCTGGGGGCAGAATGCATACGGTCCCACTGGTCTACCGATAGGGATTCTGCCCCAAATTCACTAGTATCCACAAGTGAATCGGTAGTTTCCTTTTCTTGCTACTTTGGATCTGCCAGATTTGTCTAGGATTCTTAATGATCCTATTCGTCACTCTCCCCAATGGCCTGCTATTCCTGCAAAGCTTCCATCGGACATTCCAAAATTCGATGGGAAGGTGGGAGAGGACCCAAATAATCATGTCATGACTTTCCATTTGTGGTTTCTGTCCAACTCGTTGATGGGCGACTCCATTAGACTGCGTCTTTTTCAACGAACTCTTACGGGTGCTGCTGCGAAGTGGTACATTGAATTACCACGAGGTTTCTTCTCAGATTTCAACACCCTTGCAATGGCCTTTCTAACACATTACCAGTTACCGATCCATTACGATACCAGAACTGAGATTTTAACCTCCTTCAAACAAATCTCGAGCACTCATATATCTGATCATATTCATGAGTGGCGACGGAGGCGACGTCTCATTAAACTTGAGCTTCATGATCAATTACTGGCAGAATGATTTACAATGTCTTTTGTAAACAAAATTGGTAAATACATTTCTATGGGTGGTGTTGTCACAGAAGAGCAGGCTATTAGTCGTGCTCAGTATCTTGATCTTGTTTATTCGTAAATGGGAACCTTGTATGATTTACTACCTGATTTACCTCGTCCTGGTAGATCCAGCAATTCTACTATTCCAGCTGCCTCGCATGCAGCTGATGGTGTGATTGGTTCCACTGATAGCCACTCACATTCCGTTTCAACTACAACCCCAAAATCCAATTCTTCTAATGTGAAAAGTGCTCTGTCTCCTGCTCCTCCCACCTGTGAAACATCTAAAGTGAACGTTGTTCAATCTACGCCGACCGGTAAGAATAAGTCTAAGAAAGGGAGAGGCAAGAATAAGGAGGGTAAAAACAATAATCCAAATGAGAAAACCAAATCACCTCCTGTTGATGACCAGGATAAGCACAAACCACGATACCCTTGCCTTATCTGTGGTGACGATCACTACACAAAGGATTGTCCGAGATGTGCCGAGGTTAATAAGTTCCTTCAAGGAACACCAAAGACCTCTACGCTGACAGTCTTGTCTCAACCCTTCCCATCTCAACAACAGGCTTCATTGGTCATCCACGACCAACCCTCTACTTCTACATCCTCTTATGTTTTGATGTGCACCGGTGATTCCAAAAAAGACAATGTTGCACTTACCACTAGAGCTAAAGACCATACTCCTTCTAAGGAGAAGGTTGACGACTTACCTCCTGATCTGGTACAACCCTCTCCACCGAATCCACCTCCGAACGGTCCTCTTCATCTCAAATGACCGAACCTCGATACATTTATACGACCACCCCCGAAAGGTGTCGTTAAGAAATCGACATTCAATCCTCATGCTTGGGCAGCCCAGAACTATAGTATTGTCGAAGATCTGGCCCAAGCACCCTCAACGATGTCTGCCCTGGAAGTACTTCAGTCTTGTCCTGCACAACGAACGACATTGTTGAAAGCTATAGGTGGAATTGATCCAACAGATACAAATCTGATAGTATTTAACTTGGAAGATCATATTCCAAGGTTACCCCCACAACTTTCATTTCAAATCCAAGTTTTGGTCTCTGACAAGAGTATTTGTCGAACTGTTATTGATGAGGGTGCCTCTACGTGCGTAATGTATTTTTCTTGTTGGAAAGCCATTGGCTCTCCCCAGTTAAACGAATCACAAAACACTTTTTGAGCCTTCAATGGCTCTAGTTTTAAGCCATACGGTGTTCTTCCGTCGTTTCCTGTTAGTCTTGAGGGTAAAACCGTCCAGGTGGAAGTGGAAGTTTTCAATACTCCCCTAGATTATAATCTTCTACTTGGTCGAAGCTGGGTCGATTCTATGCGTGCTGTCGTGTCAACCCTTTTCCGTGTCGTAGGATTTCCTCACCAGGGAAAAGTAGTCACATGTGATCATCTTGCCTTCTTTAATGCCGATACTCGCATGGGCAACATGCCATTCATCTCCAACACCCCACCAGGTTATGAGAATGTTGGTGTCAGTCTTTTAAAAGACTCTTCGTTAATGGGTACTTTCCCTATACAACCACCACCCAATATTCCAAGCCCGTCAGTTGCTTCTATTAATATGATCTCTTCTATACCTCATGAACTTCCTGTGTCTACTGACCCTTGGATAGTCCCTGATCCTGGAGATCATGTTTGTTTCGGCAACGTTATGCCGTTAAGCCTGGTTGAGTCCGCTTATCAAGCCATTCAATCGACATCCCCTACTACTTCTTCTTTTGACGAGTTGTCTCCTGATCCTTTCCGTGTCATCTTTCCTACTGACAATATGATCATGTCCATCATGGAGGACACCCCTTGGGACGATGGGCATCATCGTTCCATACTATTTCTGGAACAACAAACTCTTGAGAATTATCAGCGGATTTCAACTCCGTCGACCATTGTTGTTATATCGACGGTTTCCCAATCTACACAAAATGTGTTTGCGGAAGGGAAACTTAGTAACATTTCACCCACGATGCCCATAGATATTTCAGTGAAACCTGGGATAGTCGAGAACGTTCATATTGGAGCTTCGTGTTCTCCTGAAGAAATTGTCACTTATACTTCCTTGTTTAAAGAATTTTGTGATATCTTTGCGTGGAGTTACGAAGAGATGCCGGGTATTGACCCTGCTATCATTGTTCATGAGATTAAGACATACCCCAGAGCTAAACCAGTCTGGCAGCGCCTCCCTCCTGTCCATCCACGTAAAGCGACAACCATTAAACTTGACTTGAAAAACTTCTTAAAGCCGGTTTTATTTATCCCGTGGCATTGAGAGAATGGGTTTCCAACCCAGTACCGATTGATAAAAAGGGTGGTAGTATACGCGTTTGTGTTGATTATCGGGATATCAACAAAGCTTGTCCAACGGACAATTTTCCAACCCCTTTCGTTGACCAGATCATCGATGACTGTGTCGCAGTGAAATCTTTTCCCTCATGGATGGATTTTCCGGCTATAATCAAATCATTATCGCTCCTGAGGACCAACATACAATGGCTTTTATTTGTCCTTGGGGTACTTTCGCCTATAGGAAACTTCCCTTCGGTCTGAAGAACATGGGTGCTACATTCCAATGTGCTATGTCTTACGCATTTCACGATATCAAGCATATTGTTCAACCTTATTTGGATGATTTGTCGGCTCATTCTTTACGTCGAGTCGATCACCCTAATCATCTCCGAGCAATTTTTGTTCGTTGTGGATTCTATCGCATTCGCCTGAATCCTCATAAATGTGTCTTTTGTGTAGAATTCGACCGTCTCTTCAGTTTCATTGTTTCACGCCATGGGATCCGGGTAGATCCTATCAAGGTCGAGGCGATTCTTAATCTCCCTCCTCCTTCTTCTTTGCGCCAGTTACAAAGTTTGCAGGGGAAAGAAAACTTTCTTCGTCGTTTCATCCTGAATTACGCTGAGATTACTCGTGGTTTCACACATCTTCTAAAGAAAGATTTAGAGTTTGTCTGGGATAAGGTTGCTAACAACGCTTTTGAAGCTTTAAAGTTATCCCTCACAAAAGCTCCTCTTCTTTTCCCTCCAGATTATAGTCGAGATTACTTTCTTTATCTAGCTGCGTCTGAGTATACTATCGGCATGGTCCTCATTCAAGAGGATGATAATCACGATGAACATGTTACCTATTACTTGAGTAGAAGTTTATCATCCACGGAAATCAAGTACCAACATGTTGAGAAGCTGGCCTTGGCTGTTGTCCAAGCAGTCCAACGTTTCTGTCATCATATTCTCTCCAGGAAGACTACAGTGATTTCACACTATAACCCCATGCAACACATATTGACACGTCAATTGTTGGGGGGCAAGTACTCCAAATGGATTTTTATTCTCCAGGAGTTCGATTTGGAATTTGATCGTGCCACATCAAAGAAATCTCTAGTTTTCGCTGAGTTAATTTGTGATTTTCCCCACACTGCCATGGAAAAGGTAGCAGTTGATTCGTTACCTGATGAGTCACTTTTCCTTATCAGTACTAATGATATTTGGTACGGAGATATCATTATATATCTCCAAACTCAAACTTTCCGGCCTGCTCTGTCCAGTAATGAACGACGTTGTGTTTGTTATCAAGCACGTCATTATATCATCCTCGACGATACTCTTTACCGTCGAGGCATTGACTTTGTCTTTCGGCATTGTTTGACTTTTGACGAAGTTGAGAAAGCTTTGAATGACTGGCATTCAGTAGCATGTGGTGGTCATATGTCTGGGTATGCTACTGCCCAGAAGATCTTACGTGCACGTTATTTTTGGCCTTCCCTATTCACTGACTGCATTACTGCTGTTCAGAAGTGTCATGCCTGCCAAACTTATAATAAGAAGATTCGATCGCATCCTGCCCCCCTTCATCCTGTAGTCTCAGTAGGTCCTTTTGCTAAATGGGGCATTGATTTCATGACATGTCACCCTCACTCGGCCGGGGGGCATGGTTACATTATTGTAGCTGTTGATTATTTCACAAAGTGAGCCGAGGTAATGTCGACATTTGATAATACTGGGAAGACTGCAACGCTATTTCTTTTCAACCATGTCATCACTCGTTTTGGTGTTCCTCAGGCTATCGTTACCAATCACGGTAGTCATTTTAGGAATTATATGATGTCTGAACTTACAGAGAAGTTGGGCCTTCGTCATGATAGTTCAACGCCCTATTATCCACAGGCCAATGGCCAAGTCGAAGCCATCAATAAGGTTCTCATAACTATGATTCGACGGATGATAGGAATACATAAAACCAGCTGGCACACAATGTTATTTTCAGCATTGTGGGCATATCGGACATCTGTTAAAGCTGCCACGGGATTCATGCCTTTTCGATTAGTTTATGGCATGGAAGCCATTCTTCCAATAGAATGTGAGATACCATCTTTGAAGCTAGTTGTAGAACTCTTACCTAATACTTCTGCCGAAGAGGAACATTTTTTGTATTTGATGCGATTAGACGAGACTCGCCATGACACTACTCTTGTAATAGAAGCCCAGAAGAAACGTGTTAAGGCATAGTATGACAAGCATGTCAAACCTCATGTTTTCTCTGAAGGAGATCTTGTTTTTCTATATGAACAAGATAAAGATGTCCTAGGAGATGGGAAATTCGAACCAATGTGGCGTGGGCCTTACATTGTTAGCAAAGTTTTGGAAAAAGGAGCGTATGAGCTAGTGGATTATGATGGTGTGCCTTTGAGTGAACCCAGGAATGGGTTGTACTTAAAGAAGTACTATGCATAAGTCATTTGCGCATGAGTACTTGTATTTTATGTATCATACTGAGTGTGTGTGTTACTTTAGTTTTTTCTTTTGACGTTATCTGGTCTCTACCCTTACGTGACGTTGTGTTTGATTGCCAGATGTTGGAGCATTCACTACCTTATATTGGCTTCGCCGATGGTGCTAGCCATAGTACTCGGAACCTAGCTTTTGCTACATGGGTAATCTATGCCCTGACAAACGAACTCATATCTCTACGTGGTATATGTCTTGGCCGAGCAACCAACAACATCATAGAGTATAGCGCCGTGGTTGAATTACTAGTTGATGCTATCTCTCTCGGAATTCGCCATTTGGTGGTTCGACTTGACTCGTAGTTGGTAGTACTACAACTCAGTAATGTTTATTCTATTCGAAGTCCTACGTTATTAAGGGTATATTTGCGGATTTGCCTCTTGGAACGACATTTTGATTATATTGAATATCAACACATTCCGAGAAGTCTTAATACATTGACAGATGCTTTAGCTAATTATGTATTGGACAGGCATTTAAATCACTTATAAAATCAAACACATTAAACTGTACACAATGTAAAGTAAGCCGGTAGAACCCATGTATATATAACGATCAAAGTTTGTTTTTTACAAAATGTGTCCGAAGACCAAAATATCAAAATTGAAGCCCATGGCTCTACATAGTGACATCAATGATGTTCAAGATAGCACACTAATGTCCTAGCAACTCTGCGGAGCAAGCGACCCATAGAGGCAGAGACTCCCACAGTGTGACACTGATCGCGTCATGGGATCTCCTCCAGAGGCATATCTGGAACATCGGCCATCAGACCCTCTAAGTTTTGCTCCACTGTCAGATAATCCTCGGCATACTGGGGAAATGCAACTGCTGCCTCTCCTCGATGCTGGACAGGAGAACTACCAACAGGTTTATATGCCCCAACATCTGTTTTATCATTAAAAATTTGATGTTAGTCTTTGGATATATCTATAAAACAAAAAACATTTAAATATATTTAAAATCCAAAAAACATTTAAAAAAAACTTCAAAAATTTGTGTACTTCTTACCGATGTCTCCCCACTGTGCGTCTTCAGGAAGTGCAAGGTCAGGATCGCCGTGAAAGTCCAAGCCAGTGTATATATAATCTTCTACCATCAGCACCTGGCCTTGAATCCAATCAAAGAAGAGATCGTCATACCTGACGATCGGTCCTGTCACATGTCTAGCCATGAGTTGACACCATCGTAACATCCATGGATCCCTGGGACCCAGAAAGTCCCACTCAGCCTGAAGTATATACACTGGGACCCTCTCACAGAAGAAGGACACCAGCAATGATCCATAACCAAACTGCTTTAGATATCCACACCTGCATTTGGTCAGTTGTTTCTTGAGACTGCGTAAAACTGCGTCAGCCCAGTTGAAGACCTGGGGCTCAGTACACTTGATGGCATACTGAAAATAGCTCTGCAGAGCCATATGTAGGGCAGCACTTCCTGCCATCCGAGCAATAGTGAAGAGAATGGTACGAAGAGTTATTTCAGTCACTCCCCAAATGGCCACTTTTCCTTTTTGTCGTTCAGCCTCAGGCACGTAGTACTCCCGACAATACTCACTCATTTTTAAGCCACCCCTTCGGCTACCAGTCAAACTGACGTAGGACTCTCGCCTGGATAGCCCAGTCAGGAAATATATATCGTCAATGTCGATCGTCAATGTGTGAGCTCCGACATTAAAAACCTGTTGATCTGGATCCCACATCCGGACTAAGTTTTCTAGCAATCGAACTTGGGCTCTCATGCCCGATATGCGGAAATACTTCAAGAGACCGCAATCTCTTAAGGTAGAAAGAGTTGGAGGGTGATTTTCGGCAGTTGCATTATCTTCCTCGTGTTCCTGTTCTCTCCATTCGAGCACCATTATGATGGTTATAAACCTGCATGGGGAACATATGAAGATGATTAAAACTCTCTTTCATAGGATAAATTCTTTCTTTTCGCTAAACGTTATATAAAATTTTGAACTTTGTTCTATTCACAGGTGGCCTATGGAACACAGTGCGAAATTCTCGCATGTTTCCATAGGCCCACCTGCGAGAATGAAGCATTCTCGCAGGCCCCGTATGGGCAGCTTGCGAGAATCCTTCTACACGCATAGGGTTTTCAAAATGAACTCAAAATTTGAAGTTTAACCAATGAAATCATGAATTTGAACCATGAAAAGATAGAGAATGGAAAACTTACCAAAACACTGCAGACGGCTCGAAGAATGATGGCCCGAAGCTCCCGAAAATCGACAATGAAGGTAGAAGGTAAAATGGAGGTTTTTTGCACTCAAATGGTAAAAGGTGAAAGTGATATGGTAAAATGAATTGTGAATTTATTTTATTTACTTTTTACCATGATAAAAATGGGTTTTTTCATGTTTATTTGTTATTTAACCCTAATTTATAATATGGAAGTGAGTAAAATGACTTGCAGGTACCCAATGCGGATGATTATGGACAAAAAAAAAAAAACTTTTGCGGTGTGGTGTGTTTTTGTTTGTTTCCTATGGTTTTGATATAAAACCTCAAGCGACTTTTGTCCGTTCTTGCGCTTGCAAAAACTTTGAGAATGTGATCGAGCGTTGTTTTATCTCTTTTCCGGGCTCACTGTGGTTACACGAAAAAGGAATCCCCCTGGAGTTAACTTTAAGCTCTTTTCACGACTCCCTAAACATGAAAAGATTGTCGAGCGATCTTTCTCTTTTCATGCTCGTTAAAGAATTTAAAGTTACGCGTCCTTCAAGAGATAGTTTAACCCTTTTTTTCTCTCGTTGGACTATTGTATGAAAAAGGCACTGAGAGAGTTCTCTTTAGAGTTTTTTTCCAAACTCTATAATCTTGAAAAACCTTCGAGTTTTCTATCTTTGGACTCATTAAACAAACATTGATTGACCCGTGATGGGACCGAACCACTCCTTCTTAGGGTTCGTTAAAAATACTTCGAGGGACTCGTCCGAAGGATGAGATTATATCAACAAGCATATGTGATCCTCTTCAAGCTTGCGTATAAATAAAGAGGTACTTGCCAGAAATGGTGGGGGAAAATTTGGGAAAGGGATATGTTTCATCTTTGTGTTAATTGGCAGTAAGTGTCACTCTTGAACATGACACCCCCTATTCATCATTTGAAGCCGGTTTGGGAAATCCATTTGTCTCTCATTCGATTCAATAACAAGCTATTTCCATGTGTCATCTTTGAGTCAATGCTACCAAATCATTGGTTGTGTCATTCATATGTTCAAGAGAAGTCCAAACCTCTATTGAGTCGGCCATCTGTAGTTATCCTTTCACTCCGTGTCGGCCTTCCCTGTGTCCAAAGTCCAATTGTCATATACTTTGTTTCACTTTCAAACTTTGTTACTCATTTCATGTCACTGATGGGGGATACATCAAGGCCCTCCTGTTATGAGTCTTGTTTTGTCGACTTCAGCACATTATTCGGAGTCAAGACTTAGAAATTATTTAGTACCTTGAAGCTTGCATGCCTCAATGGCAAGTTTCTCTCTTTCGACAGTGGGTTTACATCATTGACCCCTGATCGAGAGATTCCATCGAGTGTTCGACATCAACTCATTTATTCACAGTCGGTGGATTGTAATATAGTACCTTGGGAGTCATTGACATCAATGATGATTTCCCTCACACTTGTTAATGATATACATCAATGACCGGTAATCAAGTGGTTTCTACCATGTTCGACTTCGACACATGTAATCACATAGTCAGATTCGTACTTTGGGAGACGAGATTGAAGACCCTACATATTGTCTTTGTGATCCAGGTTGCGATGAAGTATGCATAATTTGTGACACATAGATCCACTGTGTATGTTTTGTGGCTATGTTGTCTTGACTGAAAATTTGTCACACAGATCCACAGTGTATTCAGGTGGCTGTGCTATATAATGACGGCATGGATCCACAGTGTATGATTGATGGCCATGACCTTGGTTTACGATGTCATCAGTCTATGATATGATTATGGGAATGCCTACCTCAGAATTGATATACATGATATTCTGTTGATGCTTGGATGTTTGCAGGTTTCTGATTAGATGTGCTTCTGGTTCTTGACACACACATGCAACTTACAAAGTCTATCGACTGTCACTGGTTCTGCTCTCAGACTTTGGGGGGCATTCTGTTATCCACAAATTTGGTCATTATGATGCTGTCATGATGATGTTATGATGATGGAAAATCAAACTCTTTACTAAGAACACTTTCCTGAGAGAAGTTATAGTTGTCTTCTTCCAGAAATCACACTTTTGAAGGATGTTTGTAGGCTACTTATATATTCACCTGCGAGAATGCCTGATTCTCGCAGGCTACATTAAGTTGGGGTGCGAACATGTTCTTAAAGGGGAAAAAGATAAAAATCTCAAACCTTCTAGAAGGGAATATTCTAGAAGGGTGAGTTGGATTTCGAATGGTTATTCAGGTGCTAGCCTTCCAGATATCTTGGGATCATTCCATATCCAACTAACTAATCTATCTTATCCTATATATTGAGGATATTTCTCATGGAAAGGGTTAAGTTAAGCAAGCAACAAGTTAGCAAAAGATTGATTAGAGAATTAGTGCAAGACTGTATGGAGGACTGATGCTACACCAGCTAGAGACAACAGTAAGGTCATCACAAGTGGTTGATTTTCTTCATGCATGAGCAAGTGTGTGTGTCAGAGCTAGGAGCCATCGAAAGGAGACCTATGACATCAAGGCTCAGGTTGTAAGTTTCACTTTCAATTAATCCAATACAACAATATGTCCCTTTCCCATAAAGATGATGTCACTTTATTACATAACTCCTTGATCATATGTATAGACTAGTTATTGAATATATTAATATGTCTTTACTTCGATTGGTTCATTCTGTTGTGATCTGAATGGGACGAGAGCATTGGAGCAAATCTTGGAACAACAGAGATCTAAGGAAAGCGTTCATAAGGTATGTCCATGATCCTCATCTCTCAGTTCATTCAATAGTCTATATCTAGGGAAAGTGTATTATTCTGTCATGTTTTTTTCTAGATCCAGGTGGATCTAGGGAGATCGGTTTGTGTCTGCACTCACGGATTTATCTTATAACAAGGTCCCTGGAGCTCTCTAAAACTTTAATGTAGAAAAATATGCAAATGATGCCTCCAAATTCCTTTGAAAACTATGCCAATGGATTCAGAACATGAAAAAACCCCTAGCTGGGCTTTTTCGGCACCTCATTTGGCCAAAAAATGAAGAAGATAGACCTCCTACCATTTTCCTCCAATCTTGTTGTCTTTGGTTCGCCAATTTCCACCTCCTATGTGAGTAACCTGGATTCTGGGCATTTCAAATGACTAAACCTAGCACACACGTGCATATCCATAGATAGAGCCAAATTTTTGCACTGTTAGAGGAATTAGGGCCCCAAAGGCGGAGGTGTTGGGTGCATGGGGGCCATATGGCCACGTCCGAGCACAAGTTAAGGGGCTTCGTTACAAGGTTGCTTGTCCTCTTGAAAAGTGGTGGGCGCAAATGGTTTTAATCATTTGAAACACCATTTGGAATTCCCGCATGAATTCCATGTAAATGACATCACATGGGTAAGGTGCACAACTGAGGGCTGGGGCTAAGCCCCAGCCTACACCCATGCCCAAAAAGAAACACAATCAAACTTACATAGTTTTGAAAACATATGGTTAACAAGAAGTAACGCATGGTGCAGTAGTAGCTGGCCTTTGCGAAGGTGCTCCACTATCTGACGGAGGTCCGGGGTTCGATCCCCATGGAGTCTATAACATTTTAACATACCATAACCAACATGCCACATGGCAGCCCATGCCTAGGCAACGTGGCGCCACACAATTTGTCCATCAACATGCCACGTGTCAAAATCTCATTCACCCATATGTTTGCCAAGTCAACACATTTTCCATTTTATCTTTCCAAATTAGCTTACATGTCACCTACCACGTGTGAGGCCGTATCTTGCCACATCAGCATGTACGGACTGTATAATCGACAATTTTTTCCGTTGTTTGGAAAATTGAACAGAACGTGATATCTCACTCATCCGATGTCCGTTTGAACTCTTTCGAAGTGAGTTGGGTTTTTGATGATGAGGGCTACGCACCTGTTTGTTTTGAAGCAATTCTGAACATTTTATTTTTGGGTTAAATCTTGCCTCCTGGTCCAGATTCTTATCATGAGTCATCAAGTTAACAAGTTTAGTCTTAGTATGGGATTAAGAAGTTGAACCTTATTGGTTGGTTACTCTTCCAGTTAGTTTGAAGAGTTTGTTGATGCATCCTATGTCATATACTTATATCAATGTTCCACTTTCTATCAAATGCTTCCCAGCTCACCATTGTGTCATGCTTATGTTCAAGGGAAGTTTTAGCATGTTTCATTCCATTCCTCAAATTTATTGACCATCCATGTCAAACTTATTGATTTTCAATTTGTTCTCAATATTGTCAGTATATTTGTCCTTTGTTGGTGCCAATGTGAGAGGGCTCCACTGAATTTTCACTAATGGGTCATCTCTTGTAAACTACAAAATATTTATCTGATTTTACCTAGAGTTGATTGCACCCTGGATCTACTTTCACGATTGGTAGGCTACCTTATGCTTAGCGGATGAAATCAATCATTTGTTCATGATTGAGTGGTTTCCCATGCATTCAAAATCGAGACCTATATTCACATATTGGGATTCATGATGTACATTGGTTCACAATGTCATCACTGGTGGAAGTATTTACTTCATTCAATGATGTTGATTATTGGTCATTTCTCACAGGGTCTCTTCCATGCGCTATTACATCAAGTGCATGTGAGAGACATACTCGGTGGTGTGTTGTTCCAAACAAAGACCTTTAAAATAATTATCGTCATGTTCACTCATGTTAGATGAAGGGGGATGCCTTAATTCCCTCCTTCCTATGGATATATTCCCATCAACTTCGAAGGATAATGTTAAAAGAATTATTACTATATCAGAGTCATCCTCTAGCCTAAGAAGTCAAAGCCACCACTTTCCTAGGTTTTTATGACCTTC
>ML797796.1:102272-113145 GCA_009831015.1 Picea engelmannii | reverse complement strand
TTCTAAATATTCTTAATGAAAGAAAAATCTATCCTACTTGATTTAACAATCAATCTAACTTATCCTGATCAAAAGTTATTCTAGAAAAATTCGATACAACATAAAATTAACATTGGAAAGAATTCACACTATCATCGATTTGTAAAATAAACAATGAAATAGAGATGGTGCATAAAATGTTATTTATAAATATGATACATTTCCACTGCATCGACAACAACCATGAAATCATTAGTTCTATTAAACCATATACACATGAAAACATACACATGTATTATCATTCATATAACTAATGAACATTAACTAGAAATGAAGAAAAATCCCATATAACAACGAAATATCATTCATGGCCACAATATAGTCCTCATGTCATTTATTTCATGCAATAAAATTATTACAATCACTTCTAGGCCAAAATTCCCCATTTTTTATGAATAAACTATTTTTTATAGAATGAGATGGGTCTTTCGACTTCTGTAATTTCTCATGTTGCAGTTACAATCATTATATTCTACATTTTCCATCTATTATTATATTTCAAATATCCCTTTATATTACAATATAGGAGGATGCTACTATAACCATTTACAACATTTATGAAGACCCTTCAATAATTAAACCCCTTCTATAAGTGGTCCATAAATCATGACCCTTGGAGAGTTCTTTGAACTGATCCAATTTCATTATTTCTATTTGTAATTATCCATCATAAATTTTCTTAGAAACATCTCATTTAAAATCCTTATGCACCCTATGAATCTAGGCATCAAAGACAATGCCTAGTTTTATTGGTTTTAGCAAGAAAATGTTAAGAATGTCTCTACTTACTTCATCGAGTTGAGTAATTTCTTGTTTGTAGTCATCTCGACTCTACTCTACCTCTAAAATTCATAGTTTGATGGGAAATGCATGTTTCAATTCATCCATTTTTATCATACCTAGCTACTCCAAAATGTCATCAATGAAGTTCCATATACTGAAACATGATATGGTGCCTATTCTTATGGTTTCTTCAATTTATTCATAAGAGTCCTTCCATGTATCTAGCAACACTTAGGTTTTACCCTCTTCCCTATCATTGAACCTTGGGATATTTGAATCTGTATATGCATATTTTCTATGTCAGTCAACAACCTCATCAACGACATGGTGGGAAGCTTTCATTTTATCTAATTGTTCCTCCACCTAATCATACAACTTCGTTAATCCACAATGACATTGTCAAATTTCATCCAATTTAGTAAAAACATTCCTATGAGCTTTCCTCGGATCTTCATTTTCTATCAAAGATTATATCTTCACAACTTCTAGGAGAATTATGGATTCGTTACTCTCGTTCAATTGAGCATTGAGATTTTTCACTTTTGATTTATATTCTTTAATCTCTAGTCTCTAGGGCTCAGAGATAGTGATTTTCTTCACTCTCTATTTGCATCCTTGGAATATCCTATAGTTGTTCCTTATTTAGGTCATCCAGTTCAACTTTATGTAGTTTATCTTTCTCACTTGACGTCTCTCTAAATTCATCTTCCATATGAGCCCTTTATTTCTTCAGTTGGCCTTCTAGAACCAATACTTTTACATTGTTTATATTTAATGTAGCATTAAGTTCATTGGAAGTAATGGAGTTTGCACCTCCAAATGCACTCAAACTAGAGGATATGTCTTCTTCATTTCTTTGAGGATATTGTTTTCAAAGGTTCCACACAATCATTTGGTCTGATGCTCCTTTACCAGGATTATCTTCAACCTTTTGTCTTTTCTATGGTATTTTAGTAATTCCCCTGCTAGTATTTTAGTATTTGTTAGTCTTAAAAATATTGAAACAAGTATTTGTTAAATTGAAACTAGTATTTATTAAACTTACAAACTTTGTCTACTTTTCTAAAAATAATCAGAGAAAATTAACTTTAATTTAATATAATTAACATTTTATAAACTCAAACTTGTGGCTAGTAATAAGACTATTTATGTACAATGGTTTGCCTTTTAAATATTTTGTCTTTTTATTCAATTTCAAAATATCAATAAAATAGTAAACATTTCACTATTCATCTAATTTTCCATAAATACTTAATTTATTAAAGTGGTTAAATGAGTAATATTATGCATTATTAGAAATTGAAAATGTCTCCCTTGGGCCTACCACCCTAAATAGAAAGAGACATCCCATTGAGGTGACAGTGATAGGATTAGTCTCCAGTTACGCCAATTTGATCCTCCTTAAACCTTTCCTATTATCAAAGTACAAATTGTGTGATAACAAGGACTTCATGAGGAAGTAATCAAATGTAATTTTTAAATAAGAAACTTGTATAAGCATTTCTAAAAGGGAGAAACCCTAACTACTCAAGTAGTTATAAAATCTCATATTAAAAAGAAAAGAGAGGCTTCATCAAAGGTTCCAAGAATCATAATTGTCAAAGGGGAATGGTAGAATATCATAGGAAGAAGAAATCATAGCCATGAATGTACAACCAAGCTTCTGATCAAAGGAAATAAATATCCATATTCTCCACTCTTTTTCTTTTTCTACACCATTCCTCGTATCTTTATTCTTGAATCTCTATCTTGCGCACAAGGATGATTTCTTGAGTGTTATTCTTGTATTCTTCTACAAAATATGTTTGTATGATCATGGAGTATTTACAACCATATACATGACTGCCAAAGATTTTTTAATGAACATTTTTCATGAATAAACTCCACAAAGAAATGTTTTGGGGTTGATCTTGATTGTATATTGTAAATTTGAGTCTTAAGTATGATATATTTGGGATTGACCTATCAAATCCTCTTTTGATCTTGATAGCAGTACTATTTTAAAATTATTTGAGATGATCAAATTATTATCACCTATGTTTCAAGAAGATGACATCGATGTATTTATATATGATTAAGAATATTGTGTGTGTGATGTTGATCCCAAAGAAATTATGATGTTGAAGCCCTCCTTCAATATTTTCAAATGTTTACTTCTTGTTGCATACAAAGATCAGATTAGGTTATTGAAGAACCATTTTATTTCATAATCTCAAGCAATAAAGATCTAAGGTTTGTTGGCTATCACTCTCCTAATCCAAGATATTAAAGATATATTTTTTAGCCAAAGAGGAGTACCACCTCTTTAAAAATGTAGGGGATTCATATCCTCGTGAGGTTGTCATTTAAGTCCTGGCGAATTCAAGCGTCAACATTTTTCCATGCTAAATGTTCCAAATTATCCCAAGGATTCTCAAATAAGCACCTTGTTTAAGGGAATCAAATTGATGTGGATTATTTACCCTTTTGGTTATTGAAATCTAATCTTCCTTGTACCTCATGTAGGGAAAATATAGTTACTAGTAACCAAAAGTATAAACATAATAGAAAGAGTAATAATAATAATAAGAAGAAAAGACAGTGGGAAAAGTCACCAACTTCTACAAGTCATGTTGGAGATGTGTAACCAAAAACTATAATTCATGTTGGAGGAAATGATACAATCACTCCAATTCATACTAGAGGTAGGAAACTAGCCAATGTGATTCATGTTAGGGTAAATAAATCGATCAATGAAATTCATGTTGGGAGTAATAATCCAACCCACACAACTCATGTTGGAGACAAGTCACTAACCACTACAAGTCATGTTGGGGGCAAGAAGCCAACCACTAAAATTCACATTAGGAGAAAGAAGCCAATCAGTTCAATTCATATTGGAGACTTGAATCTAGTCACTACAAGTCATATTGGTGATAAAAAACCAAAAAATATGAGTTATTCTTGGGGAAAATCACTAGGCAATGCAATTCATTCTAGGGGAATTCTTATTGTTGAGAAATATATATGAATATTATGAAAGCATAAGTTCCCTTGTAAAATTTTAAAGGGATATCACATTACTCATCCATGCCCTTCTATTTCATAGGTACAAAGAGTGTGGTCCGTATCTCAAGTTCCTTCTACTTCTAAACAACCTTTGGTTTGCCAACAACCTATTCAATGAGTGGTTGATGAAGTGGTTGAGATAAGGTAACATGTTTCCAATAACACTCATATTTTGGGGAGTCATGTGTCTATTTCCTATGATTTCTTCATTTCTAGTTCAAAACATTTTGAACAAGGGGGAATTCCATTCACTTTGAGCATGCTCCCTCCAAGTTCGAGGATGATTTTCTTTGATTGAAATAATATAGTTGAGCCTTTCCTTCCTTATTCTAGACATTTCCAAATAAGTTTTGAAGATAATTAAAAAACATTTTCTAATGTATAGTAGATGAAGGAGCCTTCATAAAAAATTTATCCTCCTTGGCTTGGAATGATTTAGGTTCTCCCATGCTTGTGTTAACTACTATTCAATTGTTGGATTTTAATAGAAACCCTATTGAATGTTTGGGGATTATTCCTCAGTTTCCTATCATGGTAGGAGGGAATAATTTCCTAATAGATATGGTAGTGGTGGATGGACCATTGGTCCTCAATATGCTCCTTGGGTGTGATAATGTATATTCTATGAATGTTGTCATTTCTACACTCTTCCTAGTGATGCATTTCCCTTCCAGGTGGTGCATTTTCTTCATAATATAATCATTGACACTATTTATCAAATTACATATGATAATCACCATCATAATTCCACTTTAGATGAGGATATCCCTTTGTGTTTTCCTAGCATTCAAGTGGACTCTAACCTACCACTGATGAATTATGTGCCACCATATCCTCAATGTTCAATTACTTCTGAGAAGGTGTATTTACACTGATATTTTCCTTCTCAGGACATGGTTCTAGTAATTGCTCAAGTATTTTGTGTATTGATGGAATTAAAACTCTTTCTTCACCTTATTTATCTAAGCAATTCATATTTTTCTCTTGATCTCAATTTCAGTATATGTGGTCCTTGCGCCCTAGTACTTGTCAGTATTTTTTGATATATAATATGCTAGACATGAGCATGATATCTACAATTATATGAAATATGATTAGTTAATTTAACCCATATAGGTTGTCAATCCTCCCAATTCACACAATTTATTAGATGTTAACTTCTTTTGGATGAGGCTATCCTTGAAGCCATGATGACAAATGAAAGACTGTGGGAACAAATGCATCATAGATTTTTAATTATTCCCAAATTGGAGACTTTATAACTTGAATACCAAATAAATCCTTGGATTGAGCATAACCATGGTATCTACCAAAAAAAGTATTATCCATAAATTGCAAGTCTATGTAGTGCTTTGTATGATATTCTACTTTTAAGGTTTGTTGTTTTCAATTTTTGTATTCCAAATCACAAGTTGTTATCATAGGTTTATTTATTGGATTTATTAACTTTTGGATGGTTGTTATTTTTCATACATATAAGACTTTGGAGACATTTTCCTTGGAATTCTTTCATCACTTTGGTGCAACTATATCAACTGATAGGTAATGGACTAGAATTTGGCATAAAGATTAGGGCTCTATTACAAGGTTGCTTGTCCACTTCACAAGTGGTGGGCAAAAATGGTTTTAACTGTTTGAAAACGTGTTTAGAATTCCCGAACGAATTGCATGTAAATGAGGTCACATGGATAAGGCACACAATCGAGGATTGGGGCTAAGCCTCGGCCCGACCCCGCGCCCAAAAACCAACACAATCAAACTTAATTAGTTTTGAAAACATATAGTTAACAACCGCTAACGTGTGGTGCATTGGTAGTTGGCCTTTGAAAAGGTGCTCCACCATGGGGGGGAGGTCCGGGGTTCGATCCCCATGGACTCCATAAAATTTTAACATACCATAACCAAGGTTCCACATGGAAACTCATTCCTGGGCCACATGGTGCCACACAATTGGTCCATCAACATGCCACATGTCAAAAACTCATTCACCCACATGTATGACAAGTCAAAATTCTTTCCATGTCATCTTGCCAAATTAGCTAACACATCACCTGCCATGTGTGAGACCATACCCTACCACGTTAGCATTTACGGACTGTATGGACTATACAATCAACACTTTTTTTTCTTTTTTGGAAAATCAAACAGAACGTGATATATCACTCATCCAATGTTTGTTTTAAACCTTTAAGTGCCTTGGGTTTGTGACAATGAGGGATACACACCTGTTTGTTTTGAAGCGATTCTGAGAACTTTTATTTTTGGGCTAAATTTTGATGCTTGGTCCAGATTCTGATCACACCTTCCCACTGAAAGGATTTTGGACCCACAAAAGCTGATGATTATCTTTATGAGCTTCAATACTCTTCTACTTCCAAGTTCTATCAACTGATTATACTTGAAAAGTCTTTTTGGCAATCACCTGGGTACCTTGACATGCCTTGCACTGCAACTGGTTATGTCCCTCAACCACTATTCTCTGGCTACTGCTGACCCACTGTTCTCTTTGTTCTTGGAAGACTTCTAGACTTCCCATTGAGAATCAAGTCCCTCTTGTGAACTCTTTGGCATCAACACAATCCGCTCTACAATGGATGAAATTTGTTTTCCTACGACATCTTGTCACAAACCAAGAAAACCATCAATCTTGAAAACAAACTTTATACAAGACTAAAAATGATGCCAACCAAGTCCTTTTCTCTTTAAGCAATAATTGTCGCATCTTGTAGTTCATCAAAGTACATGGAATTTTCTTGCATCTTGGTGTACTTAGTATTGACTTACAAGCCGACAAACACCATCGACTAAACATACGTCGAAAAACATGATCAACACAACAAAGTCGTAAAGACAACATTGAAACAAGTCGAGTCTCATTTGAAACACATCAACATTCCAAAAGTCTACATTCATGATACAAAACCATGTTACATTCATGAGTCACTGATAGTGAAACTATCATCAAGTTCACTGTTTACACATACACAAAATCACATGCATGTGCATAGCTCTTCAAATCTCCTTCAAGTAAAAACATAAGTACATAAACCCAAAAACATGTGGGTACATAAGAGCTGAAAATGAAAAAGATAAATGGATGCAATAAGTGAGTATCATACCCATCTTTTACATCCTCATGGTGAAGTTGTGTAACAAGAAGAATGCCTTCAATAGAATTGCATTCACATGCAAACTTGCATCATACAAGTTATGATAAACTTCTACAACTTGTCAAACTTTCAATAGAAAATCATATATAAGGTTCAAAAGTGCATCTACAAATAAATAAATGCAAGCCTTTCTTGTTCAAGAAATCTAACCATTTCTTACCAATCCAATTCAATGGTGAATTTTTCTGCTGAAAATCCTCTTCTTGTGAATCATCTTGACTCACATTTATGATGGAATCTCCTCTTCCATCCTTTCCAATCTCTTAATCCATCTACTTCTTGTGCTGTGAATGAGTGGTTGGATGCAATTTCCAACATTGTTCAATGAGATTACCTCTCTTCTGGCAGTGAGTGAAAATCTTTTGCATCATCTTTTCAAGTTGCCTTTGCTTGGAAAGTTTCATGATTGTGGTCAATATTTTCCAACATCTTGAAAAATGATGGTTATATAAACCAAAATATATACATGGACTTTTTCTTCCATTTGTACATGCAAGTTTACCATGCTTAACATAATAAAAGGAAATTGAATTATAGGCAGAAATATACCTTGAACATTCACCTTTATCGCCTTTTTGAGGAGGTGAATTTGAGGAGTTACCAACTCTCCTTTGAAGACCAACAACAATGTTCTTGTCCTCACGGCTATGATGACTCTCTTGTTACACACATTTGCATTCATCTTGAACACACTTTGCATGCTTGAGGGATTGAACTTGCAACAAAAGTTGTTGAACATTCACCTTTATCGCCTTCTTGAGGAGGTGAATTTGAAGAGTTACCAACTCTCCTTTGAAGAACAAAAACAGTGTTATTTTCCTCATGGCTATCACAACTCTCTTGTTTCTCACTTTTGCATTCATCTTGAAGACACACTTTGCATGCTTGAGTGATTGAACTTGCAACAAAAGTTGTTCTTGGAACTGTTTCCCTTGTCTCCTCAACTTTGGAATATGATCCATCTTTCTGTTCATATCCAAGACCCCTATAATTGGGCCTCTCCTCAACAACAATAGGCTCAACAATGCCTTTCGCATGCTTGCCTAGACCTCTACCTTCATAGCCCATTTTTAGCAATAACTTGGAACCTATTCCTCTTGTATGATTTTTGAAAACACCAAACCATTCATCTTGAGAGGAATTTGAAGAAAAACTAGTATTACATACCCCATGTTCATGCATGTACTTGGTAAGGGTTTCCTTTGCCTCATAGAGTTGAGTCTCCATCTCATGCAACTTTTCAAGAAGCTGGTACTTCTCCTCCTTCACGACCATCAACTGCTCTTAAAGGATAGTGCTCTCCTTCCTATCTTCCAGCATCGCTTGCAACATATCTCTCATGGTTGCAAATTCCTTCAACATATCATTGTCAAAGAACTTGGATAATGAAGATGTATGAGAACTTTCACTATTTGAAGCTTCCTCCATCCTTGCAAGATATCAAACTTCAACACAAAACTTGCACAATAATACCAAAAACTAATTCTTTAGCTATCAATGACAATCACATGAGAAAAAATATGCTTTGATACCACCTAATCTGAAAATAGGGGGATGACTTGTTTTTCTATGCAAACACCCTCTACTCCATTAAAATAAATTTCAGGAACTTACTCAATGCCTTAGTTGTGCAAGAGGATTTATGTGTCAAGTTTAATCTTCTTTTATGTGTTAATGTGTGAGGTTCTTGAAATATTAAATGTGTTATTTAAATAATACAACAGAAACATAAAGTGAAACAAATAATAAACAAAAAAAACTCACAAAAATGAAAACATGATAAAGGAGTTCACCCCCAACTGGGCTAAATCTCCTTGAGCCTCAATCAATGGACTAGGCTCTCTGAGATTAGTTTGTTAAATATTATTTTACAAGATGATTCTCAACTCCAATGGATTTACTGACTGTACCATTGGGTTCAGAATAAATAAAAACCTGAAAAATGAGTATTAGAACTCTGAAAACAGACCATGGCTCATCTGGGCATGACCTCTTCTATTTGTGGCCTTGAGCTTCCCTGAGCTTCCTTGTGGGAACAACACCTGTAAAATTCCTCAAATGCCTCTGAAACCTGTCCCAATGAGTTCATATCATCTCAATTAGTCAATAATGACTATTCAGTCACTTAAAATGGACTTTGGCTCCCCTGGGCATGACTTCCTTCAATAGTGTCCCTAAGATCCCTAGACCCCTCTGAAACTGCAATGTATAAAAACCTGCAAATGCATTTGAAAACTGTGCACCTCATTTGGTCTTTTTCAGCACCTCATTTGGCCAAAAAATGAAGAAGATAGGCCTCCTGCCATTCTCCTCCTTCAAGCTTGTTGTCTCTGGTTCGCCAATTCACACCTCCCGTGTGAGTAACTTGGTCATTGGGAATTTATCATGCCTAAACCCAGCACACGTCTCCAAACAATGCTCCAAATTGTCACACCATTAGCAGAATTAGAGCCCCCAAAAGGCGAAGGTGTTGGGCGCATGGGGACCATATGGCCACGTCCCAGCGCAAGTTAAGGGGCTCTGTTACAAGGTTGCTTGTCCACCTGACAAGTGGTGGGCACAAATGGTTTTAACCATTTGAAAACGTGTTTAGAATTCCTGCGCGAATTGCATGTAAATGAGGTCACATGAATAAGGCGCAAAACCGAGGGTTGGGGCTAAGCCCCAGCCCACACCTACGCCCAAAAAGCAACACAATCAAAGTCAAATAGTTTTGAAAACATATAGTTAACAAGAACTAATGCATGGTTCATTAGTAGTTTTCCTTTGCGAAGGTACTCTACCGTGTCGGGGAGGACCAAGGTTTGAACCACATAGACTCCATAACATTTTAACATACCATAAGCAAGGTGCCACGTGGAATCCCATGCCTAGGCCACATGGAGGCACAAAATTGTTCATCAACATGCCGTGTTAGCTTTCCAAATCATATGACACATCACCTGCCACATGTGAAGCCATACCCTGCCATGTCAGCATGTATGGACTGTACGAACTGTACAGTTAGCGATTTTTTTCCCTATTTGGAAAATCAAACAAAACACGATATCTCTCTCATCTGATGTTTGTTTGACCCATTCGAAGTGCATTGGGTTTGTACCGACAAGGGCTACACACCCATTTGTTTTTAAGTGATTCCAAACACTTTTATTTTTGGGCTAAATTTTGACCCTTGGTCCAGATTCTGATCACAACTTCCCACTAAAAGGATTTTGGACCCACAAAATATGATGACTATATGCGTGAGCTTCAATACTCTTCTACTTTGAATTTATATCAATTGATTCTACGTGAAAAGTCTTTTTGGCAATCACCTGGGTACCTTGACATGCATTGCACTGCAACTGGGTATGTCCCTCAACCACTGTTCTCTGGCTTCTATTGACCCACTATTCTCTTTGTGCTTGGAAGACTGCCAGTCTTCCCACTGAGAATCAAGTCCCTCTTGTGAACTCTTTGGCATCAACACAATCCTCTCTACAATGGCTGCAAAAAACTTTCCTATGACATCTTGTCACAAACCAAGAAAACCATCAATCTTGAAAACAAACTTTATCCAAGATTGAAAATGATGCCAACCAAGTCCTTTTGTAGTATACCTAGGGAGGTAATATGGGGTACCTAGGGAGCTACCCAATGGGAATGTAGTTATGTGTTATTAGTGGAAGTCAATTAATATATGGGAATGTTGTCATTCAATGTAAGGTGGACTAGGTCCACTATATTAATAAAAGGCCCACTATGGTAGTTAGATGTAATAAATGCGAGAAGGTTCCTAGGAGATAGGGAGAGCTATATAAAGAAGTGTAGGCAATGTAATGAAACATAGTGAA
>ML797796.1:88846-101570 GCA_009831015.1 Picea engelmannii | reverse complement strand
AAATTCCTACAGTTGTTGTATATCGCCATCCACATCATATAGAGATGCAAAAGTCATCAAGGCAAGGGCATGTGCATCAACACATTTATGCACCAGTAGGGCACCAGATAGGAAACCGATCAAGAGGTGCATGGAGGACTACCTACACTACGGGAAGAGCTCAAGCTACAGAAACAATCCCATGGAAACCCCGACATGATGCAGAGAAAGATCAAGGTGAAAAGGTAGCAGATAGAGATCATGTTCGACTTCCATTGGGATGGATGGATGGTCGTACTTGGTACCAGTTGTCTACATTGCTTAGCCAGTCATATTGTATGGTTTCTTCTCATGTTTCAAGGATGAAACATGTGAAGCGGGATGGAATGTAGTATACCTAGGGAGGTACCCAATGGGAATGTAGTTATGTGTTATTAGTGTAAGTCAATTAATATATGGGAATGTGGTCATTCAATGTAAGGTGGACTAGTTCCACTATATTAATAAAAGGCCCACTATGGTAGTTGGATGTAATAAATGTGAGAAGGCTCTCTAGAAGGTTCCTAGGAGATAAGGAGAGCTATATAAATAAGTGTAGGCAATGTAATGAAACATAGTGAAGAATATTGTTATTGTACAAGAAAGGATTGCTTGATGAGTTTTATCCTTCCATAAGGATTAATATATGGTGTTACCCTACCTCAAGGGTTTTATCTATTTCTTGTGTTAATGTTATGGTGAATGGTTTATGGTTTATTCTTGGTTATTTATGAAGTATATTTATAGATTTGGTTTAGGTTCTTAACACCTTTTCTCTTCAAACAATAATTGTCGCATCTTGTACTTCATCAAAGTACATGGCATTTTCCTACATCTTAGTGTACTCAATATCAACTTACAAGCCGACAAACACCATCGACTAAACATATGTCAAAAAACATGATCGACACAACATAGTCATCAATACAACATCAACACAAGTCGAGACTCATTAGAAACACATCGACATTCAAAAATTCAACATTCATTATACACAACCATGTTACATTCATGAGTCACTCATAGTGAAACTATCATCAAGTTCATTGTTTACACACATACAAAATCACATACATGTGCATATTTCTTTAACTCTCCTTCAAGTACAAACATAAGTACATAAACCCAAAAACATGTGGGTACATAAGAGCTGAAAATGAAAAAGATAAATGGCTACATGTTGCAGACCCCCTCCCCTTCGGGGTTATGCGACCTCCTAGTCACTGGATTATTTCTCTCCTGAGCCAAAAATGGCTCTTCGAGCTCCTGCTGGAACCCCTTGAATGAATCCACAGGTCCTCTTTCCCCTTTTCTCAGGTCTTGCAAAGACCCATCACTAACTCTACGCGCTCTAGATGCTAATTCAAAAATAGTGTGAGCGATAGCCCTCGGGCTAGGCCCCACCTCCACGCGACCACCAGTTATGACCACTGGCTAAGCCCATAGGGTGATTTTCTCATTTCATGAGTTTGCAAATATTTTTGTCGAGTCTCTTGACTCCTTTGACTACCAAAAACTGAAAATGGGCTAACAATCTCTCGACTCTTCCTTTATCTCGACCCCATGTGACCATTTACCTACGACCATGTGCTGATGCCAAAATTACTATCAAATTTCAGTTTTTGGGACTTCTGTATACGAGATCTCCCCAACTCCTCATTATTCAAAGTGTCGAAAACCAAAAAGGGTCGAATGGCTCTATGGCTCCTCCCTTAAGCCTCCTCCATGTGACCCATCCCTATGACCTAGGGCCACTCCTTTGAATCCTTCGAATTTTGTGATTTGAGGGATCGTGATACAGTGATCCTCCTTTTCCTTTTCAAATCCCCAAAACCCTGAATATTGATCCTTCTCTAGACCATATCCGACAGTCCTACGTCCTCCTCGATCGAAAACCATGATCATTTCACTATTTTGCGAGTCAAGAATCCACGTCTCCCAACTCCTCCTTCTTTCAAATCCCGTTTTCCAAAACCCCGATGCTTCTCTTGAACGATCAACGGTCCAGATCACCCCCTTGATCAATGGTCTTGATTCTTTCGGCGATATCCTTTCAGAAATTTTCGAGGAGTCTTCACTCCTAATTTCCCAATGACTAAAGCTCTGAAATCCCTCGACCCCACTGGATCGACGGTCCACACTCGTCCTGATTGATGGTGACAATCTGATCATGATTTTCCTTTTCACGATTTCTGGTATGAGAGTCAAAATACTCTCCCTTTCATTCTTCTGGTCCACGAAGTGCCGAAGTCTCCCCCTGAGAGATTAATGGTCCAGATCCTTCTTGAACCAACAACCATGATCTAACTGGATCTACGACTCATAACCTTTCGGGGTTTTCTCTGAACCTTGACCACTCGCCACGTGTCCTCCTTGATGAACGGTCCTCTCTCTTTCGGGACTTCCCTTTTTTTTTGGAAATTCCAACAAATCCTCCTCGCCAACCTCTCGGTGACGAAAATACCAATGGCTTCCAGATTCTGCCATGCATCCCCTAGATCTGATGGTTCATAGCTCCTTGTGACCGACAGTTGGGATCCCTTCGCGAAATCTTATTTCTTGAATTTTTAGAGGTGAGTACCGAGACTCCCCCCTCGGATTTCCCGGTAATGAAATGCCAAAACACCTCCTTGGAATGAGCGCTAAGGCTCACGCTACTCTCGTAGATCATGTGACTATCAACCCTCTACGTGAGATCTGACGACTTATGGGATTTCCACCTACTCTTTTCTTCTGGGAATCTGGACGTGGATTTGGACGGTCCAGATTCTCTGCTTCTACCAATCCGACGGTAGTTGTTACTCCTTCCATGTTCTTTCACTTTCTCTTGGACTTGGAAGATTTATGAACTATCTAAGGTCTCATCCTTCGATTTCTCCTATGATCCTTTCAACTTTAAGACTCACCTGCGTTATAAAAACACTTTCCTTCCTGAGCTTTGTCAACTCAGAAACCTCAAAAGGTTTCTTGACCTTCTGCTCCTTTCTACTATTGCTTTGTGCATAAAGGCATTGTTCCTCAAGAGCTTCAGGACTTAGAATAAATCCACCCTTTCACACTCCTTATGATGTTGAGATTTCGTCAATCTCAGATCCAAAGTATTTCTTAAAAAGAAATGCTTCACGCCCTCTTGGTGTTCCTTTTCTCAATGTACGCCTTATAGATCCCACAGAATGTTCAGTAACTTTTGTTGTCTTCGAACTCGACAAAGAGTTCTTCTCGTACACACTTGTACCGGCTTAATACCCCTTTGCCAGAGCTCTATAAAACCTTCAGTAGTTTTGTCTTCTCCCTATGCTTCCTCTTCACAATGTTATCTCAAAGGTATTCAACAACCTTGAGACTTCTCTTGAGTCTATAAATTTCTTCTGGTATTCCAACTTGGCATGTTCTCCTCTGACCTCAACAAAGAGATTCAGAATGCACACTCCTTCCACTGGCTACAAAAATTCCTTTTTTATGTCGTGCACTCCTTGTACAACCTAAACAACCCAGAATAATTAAACAACTCAGCAAACATAGAACACATCTATCTTCCTACTATAAATGAAACTTAACATACATCTACAACATTTATTCATGAAAATATGTAAACACATAAACACACAGTATGCAGAAAAAATTCTTTTGTATTATTTCTAAATGTCTATATAGATGTTTACAATAAATGGACTCTAAGAAGTCTCAGTCTTCTCTCAAGTTCTATCTCTCAGAACTTCTTCTTCCTAAGTCCTCTCTTCTCAGGCCCTCCTATCCTCTTCTCTTCCTCGAGTCCCACACAGACTCTCTATCCTTCCCCCTAAATCTGAAGAAAGACTTCATTACAAAAGAGGGGCTCTACGAGATCATCCTCTTCACCTAACTTCATTACCCTTGCTTGACTAAGACCTGGGCCTGCTACAAGCAACCCTTAATTGAAAATCAACAACTACCTGTACAAAGGTATGGCTCATCATTAAAATCCTTACAAACATTTAATTCAAATTTAAAATTTGAAAATGAGAGGGTTGGAGCCTCTCTCCTTCATGAATGTGCACTGATTATGCTTGTTGTCTGGCCCGTCACTGAGTTGGATAAATGCTCCTGCATCATAATCCTCTGCTAGGAAAAACATGAGCTCCTTCTCATGAGATACTCTTCTCTAGCATTGAAGTCCACCTGGATCCCAAATCATCTTTTGGAGTTGTCCATCTGCTCCTTTCCAGCTATGTCATTGTTACTTCTGTTTCTCCCTCCCTATTGCAGTTGCAGGTTCCTTGTTGTTTAGATTCTCTTTGTTGACTGCTTTTGTTGATCTGAACATCAGCTCCCTAATTTCCTCAATCACCTCATCCATCTGCTCCAGTTGTTGGCTCTCCTTATGAAATCTTCTCGACTACATTTCTTCCTCCTTATGAGTGGGAAGATATACTCAATCCCCTCTATTGTCTTTATCTCCCATCATGGTATTGAGTTGCCACTCTACTGCAGATTCCATCTCTGCAGTCCTATCACCAAGATGATTCTCGGTTTCCTCTTCTGCTGATATGTTCTCAGCTTCCTCCAACCATTCCTTAGGCTGGTATGCTCCTCCATCTATCTCAAACCTAGATTTTTGGATGTGCAGGATTTGAAGAATTACCCTCTCTCTAAGGCTTCAAATTCTTGACATAGATCATCAAAATCTATGTCCTTCGCTTCTCTTTCTTCTGCAAGCTCTGGTGTTGCAGTCATATTCGTTTCAGTATCCTGGCTGAAAATTTTGAGCCATTCTTCTGAATGCTCATCTTCTTCTCCTTGGGAAACCTCTAATATCTGCTCCATTATCATTGTGATAGTCTCTGATGGATTTCGTTGCTCTTTTGTACCTGCATCATAGACATAGTTAACTTTAAAAACATTTGGCTCCATGGCCTCCTTCTTAGACTCTTGTTGCAATACATCCTCATGTGCAATGCTTGTATTAGCCTCTGCTGGACTATTTGGCAGGAATACTGGAATTCCCCCAATCATCAGAATACTCTCTTGATCCTCCTCCTGGATGGTGAAAGTTTTTAACTTGTCATCATCTTCATTCACATGATCTGTTGAACCACATGAATATTCCTCTATCAGTGCTCCTTGCTGACATGAAATCACTTCTAATCTCTTGAGACTTTCAAACAACCTCATTTCCTTCTCCCTGCCCACCTAGAAAATTGGGAATTTTCTATTGACCACATGGTAGTCTATGAGATCACCCGATATCATATCATTTCCCACTTGGAAATATGAACCTTCAACACTACCCTTTTGGTAGTATGCGAGACCTCCACTTGGTCTCTTTCCATTTCCCACCTGACAATTTGAAAGTTCAGCTCTACCCACTTGGCAGTTTTTCAGATCTCTGCTTGATCTCTCTTCCTCCTCCCCATTGTTGAGATTATTCCTAGTCTCTGTTTCATAGGTGTGAACCACTCCCTTCTCTAGGTCATTGAGGTTTTCAGTATGCCTCAACGATCTTCTCATCAACCTTCATTGTCTCTTGGTAAACAATTCTTTGACTGGCCACTTCACCTTCATTTTCATGGGCCATTCATATACCCAATGTGCTCTTGCACTTTTCTACATATTAAATGAAAGATTATCCATCCTCGCTCTTATATATTTTCGATCATATCCATGGCCTTTAGTAGCCATATTTCACCTTCTTTTTGCCGTCGTGGAAAACCCGTTTTTGTTACTCTACAACTAAGAGAATTTCCACCATTTCCTACAGTCCACCGACCGTATATTGACTATTGCGCATCTGCAAACAATCACTACAAAGTATCAACACTCTGTATCCTCCTTCACCTGCCCCATACAAATAAATTTCACTTCCTAATACCACTTGATGATATCAATTCATCTCCTTTACTTTCTTCTGTCTATTATTCGTAAGCAAGGCTCTTCCTTATAATCATCTACATTGCCTATAGAATACAATTCTGAGCTCTAATACCACTTGATGTTCTGTATCAAAGTATTCTCATTATCCACTTTACTTCCCTTTGCCTACAATATACAGACAAAAAGTGGCTCTGATACCACTTGATGGTATCAGACTATCCTCTTCATCGTGTTCACCTACAAAAATCAATTATGTTCAGGCTCTGATACCACTTGATGCATCCCCCCTCCCCTTCGGGGTTCTACAACCTCTCGATCACTAGATCGTTTCTCTCCTGAGAAAAAAATGGCTCTTTAGGATCCTGTTGGAACCCCTTGAACAAATCCATAGGTCCCCTTTCCCCTTTGCACAGATCCAGCAAAGACCCACGACTAACTCTGTGCACTAATTCAAAATAACATGAGAAATAGCCCTCAGGCTAGGGTCCACCTCCACGTGACCACCGCCTGTGACCACTAGCTAAGCCCATAGGGCACGTTTCGCATTTCACAACTTTGCAAATCTTGTTGTCGAGTCTCTTGACTCCTTTGAGTACAAAAACACAAAAATGGGCTATCGAGCTCTCGAATCTTCCTTTATCTCGACCTCATGTGACCATTTCCTTGTGACCATGTGCTGATGCCAAAAGTGCTATTGACTTTCAGTTTTCGAGACTTTCGTATATGATCTATCCCCGACTCTTTGTCTCCTCCCTTAAGCCTCCTCCATGTGACCCGTCCCTATGACCTAGGGCCACTCCTCTGAATCCCTCAGCTTTTGTGATTCGGGGGATCACGATACAATGCTCCTCCCTTTCCTTTTCAAATCCCCAAAACCCTGAATCCATATCCTTCTCCAAACCAAATCCGATGGTCCTGCATCCTCCTCGATCGACAACCATGATCGTTTCATGATTTCACGAGTCGGGACTCCATGTCTCCCGACTCCTCCTTCTTTCAACTTTCGATTTCCAAAACCCCAATAATTCTCTTGGACGCTCAACAGTCCAGATCACCCCCTGATCAATGGTCTTGATTCTTTCGGTGACCTCCTTTCAGCAATTTTCGAGGAGTCTTCACTCCTAATTTTTCGATGACTAAAGCTCTGAAAGCCCTCGAAAGACTCTCCCTTTTGTTCTTTTGGTCCATGAAGTGTCAAAGTCTCCCCCTGAGAGATCAACAGTTCAGATCCTTCTTGAACCAATGAACACGATCTAACTAGATTGACGACTCATAACCTTCAGGGGTTTTCTCTGAACCTTGACTGCTCGCCATGTGTCCTCCTTGATGAACGGTCCTCTCTTTCTTGGGACTGCAATGTTTTTTGGAAATTCCAATAACTCCTTCTCGCCAACCTCCGGGTGACGAAAATGTTGATCAGTTCCATATTCTGCCATAGATCTAGATCCAATGGTTCACATCTCCTTGTGACTGACGGTCTGTGTCCCTTTGCGAAATCTCCTTTTGCGACTTTTGAGAGGTGAGTACCAAGACTCCTCCCTCGGATTTCTCGGTAACGAAATGTTGAAACACCTCCTTGGCACAAGCACTAAGGCTCATTCTACTCTCGCAGATCATGCGACTATCGACCCTTTGTGTGAGATATGATGGCTTATGGGATTTCCACCTGCTCTTTTCTTCTGGGAATCTGGACATGGATTTGGATGGTCCATATTCTTCTCTTTTGCCAATCTGACGACAACTGTTACTCCTTCTGAGCTCTTCAACTTTCTCCCGGACTTGGAAGATTTATGAATTGTGGAGGTCTCAGCCTTTGATTTCTCTTATGAGCCTTGCAACTTTAAGCCTCACCTACATTATAAAAACCCTTTCCCTCCAGAGCTTTGTCAACTCAAAAACCTCAAAAGGTTTCTCGACCTTCTGCTCCTTTCTTCTATTTCTCTCTGCAAAAAGGCATAGTTCCTCCTCAGATTTGATACTTAGAATAAGTCCACTCTTCCACACTCCTTATGCTCCTGAGATTTCATCAATCTCAGATCCAAATTATTTCCTGAAAAGAAGCACTTCATTCCCTCTTGGCGTTCCTTTGCTTAATTGACGCAACCAATCTCGGCAGCAGCCTCTCCCACCAGGACCTTCTCCAACACGGCCCGAAGATTCAAAGACTCTTCCAGCTCCTCTCGGGAATTCTTCCTACCCACAGTACTCCTTCGGCGATCTCCCCTTTGCTTCTCGGGATATCGTGTTTCGCGGTATCGCTAACCTTGTTACACAATCTCATGCAAACCAAAACCCCAAACTCCTAACTTCGATCGGTCAAAGGTCAATGCCTTTACTCGTCGGGGATTTCCCTATCGGGAAATCAGCACTTGTGTTGCCGCAATTTACTTACTCCCCAAATCGCCAAACCTTGAATCCCGATGGCACGTGTGCTGCCTTCTAGCCACGTCACCTTATCCCTTAGCTATATCGGGAATCGCGAGATCGCACTTTCACCCGTTGGAAAGTCTTGCAACGAGAATTGCCGAACGCCGAATCCCGACCTTCCGAGATTTCGTGCCACCTGTCCACTGCACGATCGACGACTCCAATTTAAATTGAGGACTTGCTACTCACGATTTCTACGAGCATGAACCTCACCTCATCAACCGCCGAATGCCGATATGTGATGGCTCTCGATTCCCTGCTGTTAACTCTCAAAAACACACCCGCATTTTTGAAGGAAATGTGCCTAATCTTGTAGAGAAATTTTGACTATATTTCCTAGCTCCAAATCCAAATCTGATTGTACCATTGGAAATCTTACGATCTGTAGATGTCGATCGACTATTGGAATGTGCAAAACCGATATTTTATGGCTGAGAAAATTGATTTTTCCCAAAGGCAGTTTTTTATGAAAATTCTGACTTTCGGTGGTTGAGCTACCCGAGAAATGTGCCAGTCAACCACCGAAAGTGACTGTGTGCAGAATTTGAGCGAGTTTTTGCACAGGTCGAAGATTTTTGGGATTAAATGATATGGAACCTTTTCTAATAGGTGTCTTATGAATTATCTCACCCATTCCAGCATCTATTTTTGGTCTATGATGAAGAAAAGAGCGATTTCAAAGGTAAAAGGGTAATTTCCTTTGAACTAAAAGACATGGTATCCTGCCAGCTCAATCAATTCGACTTGGCTTCAGCAGAAGAAGAGAACTTTAGCCTTGGAAGGCTGTCTCCACATCATCAACATTCATCATCATCATCAAGAAGAGAACTTTAGCCTTGGATTGACCTCCTTTTGAGGAAGTATCCCACTTCTTTTGCAGCAGATTTTACTTACTATTTTTAGTTGATTTGATCCATGTTTTGAGGATTTGAAAACTGTTTGTAAAGGCTATAAAGCCTAGGAACTCAGTTTGATAGGGGGGTTCGATTCTGGATAGAGGAATACTCTTTTGTACTCAGACTTTCTATGCTAATACAGATCACAGGTTCCTTTCAGTTTTGATTGTCAGCTTTCCACCTTTCTTCTGCATTATTATCTGTGTTGTCAAGCTTTGAATGGCTGTCATCCCATTGTTTAKCTCATAGCVTRATAATAATTMTTTAATTGTTTCTTAGACCCTRCTTTGCACTGGTTTAGTAACAATTTGTTCTTCACCCACTTTAAAGCAACTTGCTGATTAATCAATCCTTGAGAGCACTGTCTATTTGTTTATCATTTTTACGTTTGAATGCCATAAGCTGTATTGAGTTGTCCCATTGATCCACCTTTTAAAAATACAAAAATATTCATTTCTTAAGTTACCAAGCACTTTTGGTCTACAACCACAGAGGGTTTCTTGGAGTGATAACACCTGCCTCGAAGACCTCCTTTGCTTCCAGGCTTTTCCTGTTCAGATCTCTCCTGGGTTTGTTCCCACCGTAGTGGAAAGGAACTATCCCTCCTGAGCTTGATTTCTTCCACTCCTTCGACTGAAGGTTCACGCACTCCTTATGATCGACGTCCAATCACTCTCTAAGCGTTGGGCCTTCTGGACTCTGTGCACTTCCCGCAACAATAGTCTCTGTCAACCTGTTCTCAAACTTCCCATTGAAATTCTAACCTTGGCCTGCATTTATCCTGCACGGCTCTAATAACCCAAATCAACTTCTGAGCAATCGAGAATGAGAGCTTAACTGTTGAGCCTCATCAATGCACTCTATGCAGATGAATTCGTCTGCACTCTATGCAGGAATCTCCTAGCTCAAACAGAGAAACAATTGAAACTCATTCTCGTCTCTCTCATAGATTTCGAATCTACCATGAAATCACATACACAACATATAAAACAAAGGCATAACAAGAAGCAAATATGCAACAACATAATACCAACAACACACAGAGAATAATCACAGCCATGGAATTGAATCAAAGTTATCCTATTAATTCAATATATGTACATGAGTGTTCTTCACAAGTTCTCTGCTCTGCTCTTCTTGCTCTCAATGATAATTCTGAATAATCCTACAATGTACAAAGGAGGGTGCCTATATTCCGTTTTCCCTCTCGAAAGTAAAACTGTCTAATCTAGACTTAATTATTTTATCTACCTGCATTAAATCTAATAAATGCCTCAGCTACCTAAGGATGAGATCTTATATTCTCAAGGTTCATCTTACAATACAAGTGCGCTTCATTAAACCATGCATTAATGTCTTGGCGCAACAATATCACCATGTTTCAAAATTGGTGCTGGCGCTGCCCATCTGTTCTTTCTTTCTCCTCGCGTGGGCTCGCTTGATGAGGTGTGGATGCTCCTGCATCATTAATACACACCTTGTAGAGCCCACAGAGTGTTCAGTAACTCTAGTTGTCTTCGAACTCAACAAAGAGTTCTTCTAATACACACTTTCACTGGCTCAATTCCCCTTTAGCAAAGCTCTATTGAACCTTCAGTAGTTATGTCTTCTCCCTGTGCTTCCTTGACATAGTGTTATATCCAAGCTATTCAACAACCTTGAGACTTATTTTGAGTCTATAAATTTCTTCTGGTGTGCCCACCTGGCATGTTTTCCTCTTACCTCAATAGAGAGATTCAGAATGCACACTCCTTGCGCTGGCTACAAAACTTCCTCTATTCTATCATGCACTCCTTGAACAGCCTAAAGAACCCATAATAATTAAACAATTCAACAAAGATAGAAGAAATATATCTTCCTACTATAAACGAAACTTAACATACATCTACAACATTCATTCATGAAAATATGTAAACACATAAACACACAGTATGCAGAAAAAATTCTTTTGTATTAAATCTGAATGTTTATACAAATGTTTACAATAATTGGACTCTAACAAGTCTCAGTCTTCTCTCAAGTTCTATCTCTCATAACCTCTACTTCCTAAGGCCTCTCTTCTCGGACCCTCCTATCCTCTTATCTTCCTTGAGTCCCACACAGACTCTCTATCCTTTCCCCTAAATTTGAAGCAAGACTTCATTACAAAATAGGGGCTTTGTGAGCTCATCCTCTTCACCTAACTTCATTAATTTACATTGATGTTTTAATAAATATTTACCTAGGACTAACTAAGACCTGAGCCTACTACAAGAAACCCTTCATTGCAAATCAACCACTACCTGTACAAAGGTATGACTCAGCATTAAAATCCTTACAAACATTTAATTCAAATTTAAAATTTGAAAATGAGAGGGATGGCACCTCTCTCCTCCATGAATGTGCGCTGATTGTGCTGGCTAGTTGGCGCGTCGCTGATTTGGAGCGATGCTCCTGCATCACTACAATAAGTGAGTATCATACCCATATTTTACATCCTCCATGCGAAGTTGTGTAACAACAAGAATGCCTTCAATAGAATTTCATTCATATGAAAAATTTCATCATACAAGTTATGATAAACTACTACAACTTGTCAAACTTTCAACAGAAAATCATACATAAGGATGAAAAGTGCATCTACAAAGAAAGAAATGCAAGCCTTACTTGTTCGAGAAATCTAACCATTTCTTACCAATCCAATTCAATGGTGACATTTTCTGCTGAAAATCCTCTTCCTGTGAGTCATCTTGACTCACATTGATGATGGAATCTCCTCTTCTGTCCTTGCTAGTCTCTTCATCCATTTTCTTCTTGTGTTGTGAATGAGTGATTGGATGTAATGTCCAACATTGGTCAATGAGATGACTTCTCTTCTGGCAGTGAGTGCAAATCTTTTGCATCCTCTTTTCAAGTTGCCTTTTGTTGGAAAGTTTCCTGAATGTGGTCAATCTTTTCCAACATCTTGAAACATGATGGTTATCTAAACCACAATATGTACATGGACTTTTTGTTTCATTTTTACATGCAAATCTACCATGCTTAACATAATCAAAAGCAACTGAATTACAGGCAGAAATATACCTTGAACATTCACCTTTATTGCCTTCTTGAGGAGGTGAATTTGAAGAGTTACCAACTCTCCTTTGAAGACCAACAACAATGTTCTTGTCCTCATTTTTGTCATGACTCTCTTTTTTCACACATTTGCATTAATATTGAACACACACTTTTCATGCTTGAGGGATTGAACTTGCAAAAAATGTTCTTGAACATTCACCTTTATCGTATTCTCGAGGAGGTGAATTTGAAGAGTTACTAGCTCTACTTTAAAGACCAACAATAGTGTTCCTATCCTCATGGTTGTAACAACTCTCTTGTTTATCACATTCTCATTCATCTTGAACATAGACTTTGCATGCCTAAGAGATTGAACTTGCAACAAAAGTTGTTCTTGGAACTGTTTCCCTTGTCTCCTCAACTTTGGAATATGCTCCATCTTTCTGTTCATATCCAAGACCCCTATACTTGGGCCTCTCCTCAACAACAATAGG
>ML797796.1:24465-50812 GCA_009831015.1 Picea engelmannii | reverse complement strand
ATTTTGTCTTATTATTCAATTTCAAAATATCAATGAAATAGTAAACATTTCATTATTCATCTAATTTTGCATAAATGCTTAATTTATTGAAGTGGTTAAATGAGTAATATTATCCATTATTAGAAATTGAAAATGTCTGTCTTCAAAAAAAATGTTTTATTAAAATAGTAAATATTTCATTCTTCATCTAATTTTACATAAATATAAATGCTTATTTTATTAAAATAATTACATAAATATAAATTCTTATTTGATTAAAGTAGTTAAATATGTATGTGATTTCAAATTTAGGAAAATATATCATTTAAATAGTAAATATTTTATTCTTCATTTAATTTTACATAAATACATATTTTGTTAAAGTAGTTAAATATGTAATATGGTGGCTTATTAAAAATTCAAAACTTGTTTTTTCATATTTATGGAAAATTTTACTTTGCGTTTTGCTAAAGCTTTTGAAATTCCTAGTTTTAATTTTCTATCCACGTACTAGATCGTGCCAAGAAGTAGATTTTCCTTGAATCTTTGTTATAGGCATTGTCATTGGAACACCCTAGCATTAATTGCTTCATCATGGCCTTTTTTGCTTCATCCTTGAGTTAGAGATGGAGGAAATCTACTAAGGCCTAGGGTTACCTACACCTTAGTAGCTAGTTTCCCCTTAGGGTTTGATAATTGGAGCCTTGGGTTACCAACACTCCAATCCATTAACCTCTCTTATCTTTAACTATTGCATTATCATTTATTATCAACATTTGTTGCTGCACTTTTGACTCCATTTTCTCTAAGAAAGAACTAGTCTAGGACCTCCTTTGAGTATTTTGACCAAAACAACTATCAAAACCTACAACTTAAGCAATTTACTAACTACTTCTAACACTAAAATAGACTAACTTACTAACTTTTTTGTTTCTTTTACTAAAGTAATATACAACCATATGTTGTAGTATTAAAAGGATATAAATTCAAGTGTTATAGCTTATTTTACATTGCCTTCTTTACTTCTGACATATACTAGCATTTTGCGAAGTTTATGTTATCATTTTTGTGCATTATTGAAGGTTTTTTGAGGCATAATTGTGAAGCTATTGCTATATATATTTGCTGCGATAAATTTTTGCTTACTTCACATTCATATCATCCATTTTCTTTATTTGAAAAAGTCCTAGGTTTTATGAAGTATTAACGACAAGTGTACTTGCAAATATATAGTTGTCTTGTTTCTTTGTTCCTGGAAGGTACACTTCTGATATTTTATCTCTTTATTGCTTTTAAAACTGGAATTTCTGATCGGTGGTGACTTGTGAGAGGGGATCTTTATCTATCCATTTTGACCTTTCCTTATCAAATCCCTAGGTCACCGGGGATGTCTCCCTTGGGCCTACCACCCTAAATAGAAAGATACATCCTATTTTATCCTCCTTAAATCTTTCCTATTATCAAAGTACAAATTGTGCGATAACAAGGAATTCATGAGGAATTAATTAAATGTAATTTTTAAATAAGAAACTTGTACGAGCATTTCTAAAAGGGAGAAACCCTAACTACTCAAGTAGTTATAAAATCTCATATTAAAAAGAGAAGAGGGGCTTCATCAAAGGTTCCAAGAATCATAATTGTCAAAGGGGAATGGTAGAATATCATAGGAAGAAGAAATCATAGCCATGAATGTACAACCAAGCTTCTGATCAAAGGAAATAAATATCCATATTCTCCACTCTTTTTCTTCTTCTACACCATTCCTTGTATCTTTATTCTTGAATCTATGTCTTGCGCACAAGGATGATTTCTTGAGTGTTCTTCTTGTATTCTTCTACAAAATATTTTTGTATGATCATGGAGTATTTACAACCATATACATGACTGCCAAAGATTTTTTAATGAAGAACATTTCTCATGAATAAACTCCACAAATAAATGTTTTTGGGTTGATCTTGATTGTATATTGTAAATTTGAGTCTTAAGTATGATTTATTTGGGATTGACCTATCAAATTCTCTTTTGATCTTGATAGTGGTACTATTTTAAAATTATTTGAGATGATCAAATTATTATCACTTATGTTTCATGAAGATGACATGGATGTATTTATATATGATTACGAATATTCTGTGTGTGATGTTGATCCCAAATAAATTATGATGTTGAATCCTGTTGATGGGAAAAATTGACCACTCGTCAACTGGAGGAGTGAATCCGGTCCGCGGTTGTCTAATTAACCCAAGCCATTTGGATTAATACACTCCGACGGGTTTAGCGGATCCATTGGCTGATCTAAGTCCTAAAGATAGCAAAAAAGTAACTAAAAGGAAAAGAATAACCTAATAAATAACAATCACTAAAATCTATAAGTGCATCCAAGTAAATAAATATGTACAAATTAAATATTGTATGTATGATAATTCTATATACAATCTATACAAAACACGATTTTTAATCTAAACTCGTAAAAATCAAATGTGGATTGATTACTTTTAGGGATAATAATAAAGCAAGTAAAAACACTATCTAATTTTTTTTTGGTTTTGTTTTCTTAAATGTATACATTCATGACATTACACATTAAACTTCCAAATTAAAAAGAAAATAATAGATAGCAGAAAATGTTTTATATAGAGAAAAATTTTATGTTCAAGAAACTAGCGAAATCAAATAACAGGCTAACCTGTTGTTGTATCCAATGTATGTTTGCTATTGAATATCCAACCACCTTTATCTGATGAAGTAAACCTGCTACACATCTTGGGACTACCCCTAATAAATGAGGAACGACAATGTTGGAGATTGAATTATAACAACAAAACATTGAATAGATACAGTTACAGTAATCATATGATTTGCAAATTGCTACGACGAGATAAATCTTCCTGTAAGAACTTGCATGTAGACATTCAATATAAATTAGGGATGAATCTACTAATTTAAATTGGATAGATGATCATTGTGTGTTTTGTTCTGAAACACAAGATATGGATAGCATATATAAATCAAATGATATCAACTCGCAATAAACTATGACGACAAAAGAAATCATAATCTATTATCAAATTGAAATAAACATAACTTGAATAAAAACATCATACATAAAAGCTAAAGATATAACGTGCATCATATTCCATTCAAGTCTGTGATAAAAACGCCCATACTCTTGCCCCAGGCTGAGATCATCCAATGTTTACAAAATAATATGTTTATATAGGTTTTAGGAAACATAATTGTTTCCTGTTGATAAGATCAAGTTGGTTTCAAAAAATAATGGGGGATGTAACCACCCTGATTTCACTAAATATCAAAAACTACCAACAGTATAATCTGTTTACTCAAAATACAAAGTTTATATGGTTGGGAAATATCAAAAAGTGCCTCATATATTCTTGGAAATCATGGGCTCCTTAATTATCCTGAAAACAAATGAAAATGAGAAAATTTCAGATATGTTTTCAATAATCAAATCAAACAATTCAAATTTTCTTAACTGGAATATTATAAAAATGATAATTATATACTTGCTACCAAAAATGGCGACATGCTGGGAGAAGCAGTTATCTCTGCAAAATGAACGAGTTTAGATTAGAATAATCAGAAAAAAATTCGAATCGAAAACAACTAAAAGTTGCCTGAGCATCACAAATAATTATAATGCATTCTAGTTTCAAACAACTGTTATTTTTAAAGAGACAAAATTGATGGCAATCTTAGAAAAAAAGAGCTACGATGCTAAAGTTAAAATCTTCAATACCATTGATAGGGCCACTATTTCTAGCAAGCATCCATAGCCTTGAAAGGGATGTCAATTAACCCACTCTGATATCTGTATCCTGTCAAGAAATTTCAGATCAGAACGAAGGACGTTTAAGGTCAAAACAGAATCCATATCTGAGAATTTTCTTTTACCTGACATTGCTTTGCTACCAACGGGCCTGTTCAATACCCCAACGAAGTTATCTTGGCGTCATGCATGCATTTACCCGCTGCCAGCAAACCTGTTCAGTGTCCCGACGAGTTTATAAGCACTTCCCACAACTCTCTGAAAATTTATTTAGTTTTTAAAGATGTTTAATAGAGTGGGGTGACACTGAAAATTCTTGTTTTTTAACACATCTTAATATGTCACATACCTTGAAATTTTTTTTTAGTTGTCCTTCATCAAGATCTAGAAATAGTTTATTAATAAAAACGACTTTCAAGAGTAGGGAGACATCATTGAGTTGTTCTCTTAAAGAACAGGGACAACGTAAAAAGGATTTTTATAGATGGTCGTGAATACCTTCAATTGCAGATTGAAACCACGAAAACGCTTTTCAAACAACAAGTCATCTTCAACAGGGCTGCAATTTCAAAGAAATACAACAATTGATGTTTTAACAACTTTTAGTAGTCATTTTCGAGGGGAAATTTTTCTGTTATCTTTGTCTGAGCTAGCCTGTGGTGCACGCATATGTGTTTCAAAAGAAATACTGATAAGCAGAAATGAGAACCAAAACAAACCAAAATAGAAAAACAAACAACAAACAAAATAAAACAAAAAAATATTTACAAAGGGTGTGTGGGAGCATCATCAAGCAAAGTATTTTTTAAGAGCTTGGCCATTCACTGGGAAGGTGTCTGGCTATCCCTCTAAATTGTGTAAGTGAGAGGAACTGGGACCTAGTTTCTCAGCAATTAAAAATGGCCCCAACCACAAGTTCTGAAACTTAGTATGTTCTCCCTTTCCCTCATGAGGTTTGTCCCATTTTAGGACAAGGTCACCCACCTCAAAATTTATGTCAGAGGCAGAATTGGAATCAAACCAGTTTTTAACAATGAGTTGATGTTGATCCAATTTTTGTTTTGCTTAAGCCCTTACTTCCTCTAACTTTAACAAAGCGTTAATTCGACTCTCCAAGGAGGGACAGTCTTCTTGCATAAACCAACTTGCATAAACCTTGGCCTCTTGCAATTTGTGCTGGGGTGATTTCTAGGTCATATTCTTGTAAGGATGTGACCCAGTTTGCCATGTTTTCGCCTAGTTCTTTCTGTACTAACATATTTATGACAACCAATTAAGGGACAATGATTTTCATCCTAGATTTCAACAGATAAGATCGGAAGTGTTTTACGGATTTGAAAATAGCATAATCTTACTGATGTACTACTGGGTAATTAAGTTCTGCCCCCTTGAAGGTTGATCTCATAAAGGCAATTGGGACTTCATTATTTTCAGCGTTCTTTTGAGTTAGGACAACAACGTAAGATCATTCAAAGGCAAATGTGTAGAGGGTGAAGCCTTGCAAAAAATCAGGGCTCATTAGAGAAGGCACGTCTATTATGGTCTTTTTTATCGAATCAAAAGCCTAACTTTTTAAAGGTCCCCAATGGTACTATACATCCTTTTTTATTAAGTTTTGTAATGGTCTCACCATTTCTGAAAAGTTGGGGACGAATCTCCTAACAAAGTTTATCTGACCTAAGAAAGATTGCATGGAATTTTTGTACGAGGAAGGGGGCAGTTTCGAAATGACTTGAGTCCTTTCAGGGTCAATAATCATTCCTTCATTCGATACAATGAATCTGAGGAGCTTACCTTGTTCTACTGCAAAGACAATTTTTTTAAGATTTAGAGAAATGTCGTACTTACAACATCGCTGTAGAACAGATCTTAAATGAGCTAGATGATCTTCTTTATTTTTTGAGAAGACAATGACATCATCCTGGTAAACTACTATAGATTGATTGATTAAGTAGCGAAAAGTGATGTCCATCGCTCTCTGAAAAGTGGCACCGGCGTTTATGAGTCCAAAGGGCATCTTTTTATAAGCGTAGGTGCCCCATGGGGTACATAAATTGGTTTTGAGCTGGACTGGGAGAGACATAAGGACTTGGTTATATCCTGAAAAACCATCCAACAAGGATAATCTTTCAAAGTCAGATATCGCTTGAAGGATATGTTTCATGGGAGGGACAGGGTAGTTTTCTTTATCGGATGCTCAGTTAAGATTTCAGAAATCGACACATAATCAGATTTCACCACTCTTCTAACTGACGGGGAAAAGATTAGAGACCCATTGTGTGTGCCTAACTGGGAAGATTATTTTAGAATTCAAGAGTTTGTTTAATTCCTTCTTGACTATTAGTTCAAGTTTTGGGTGCATCTTCCTTAACTTTTGTTGAAAAGATTGGGTCTGAGGTTTCATGGGAATAATGTGTTGTATGATGTTAGGATCAAAGGTTTTCAGGTCATCGTACGTCCAGGAAAAAACATATTTGAATTCCTTAAACAACTTGATAAATGCTACCTTTTCTTGCTCAAAACACCCCAACCCTAAATTAATGCACTGTGGGTTGTCTTTAGTTCCCAAATTTACTTTTTCATGTGTCAAAAAGGAACGATTTGTTTTACTATTCACTGATTTTCTGAACTTATCATGAAGATCATAAAAATTTTCTAATCTAACCACAGATTTTGGGATAGAGTTTACCATGTCTGATGCAGATTCCTGGGATCTTGGATCTGGTATTACCATAAAATCACAAAGATTTTCACCATGGGTGCCTTCGTCGATCACCGCGCCCTGGAAACTTTCTTCCATATGAAACAAACTTATGATCTGTTGATCATCATCGAAGACTCTCCAATTCGTGATGTTGTTTGGGATGGACGGTCTGAACAACAGTTAGCTAACAAGTCAACTTCAGAATTATTCAATCTAGGAATAGAATTTATGTTAAATGTGGAAAACATGTTCATCAAATTCCATACCTCAGTCATATAGCTTTTAAGGTGTAGAGATAAACAGTGGATAGAATTTTTTACCTATCTAACCATGAGTTATGAATCACCAAAGATAGTCAAATTTTGAATGATCAAATCTAGTGCTTTTCTAAGACCTTGCAGGAGTGCCTCATATTCAACCTTGTTGTTTGTACATTCAAATTCTAACCTGAAAGCAATCAAACTTTTGTTACCTGCTAGATCGATGAGCACGCACCCTGCACCAGCTCCTTCCTTAGATTTTGACCCATCGAAGTAGAGAGACCATATTTGATTTTTGTCAGGTGCATGTGACCACTAAGAGAAGGATGTTGACTCTGTGCATGTCGTAATTTCAGATTGCTTTTCCGGGTCAGTGATGGTAGAAGTTTCGACAATGAAATTGCCGAAAAAAGTATCCATCCCCCTATTCCAGACGAATTAGCAGGAGTGAATGGTTCATTGGGATAATTTAAATTAGTTACCGTTAACATCAGATAATGTTCACAATTTACCTTGATTTTGTTAGGCTTTCCATTCTCGGGCAGCCACAAGTGAGACCAATCCGTTGCAAAATAGCCATGTAATTGTTCTGACCAATATCTACTTAAAAACAAACCATACACTTCTGGGATATCTACAACAATGATATCAATCACTTGATGGACTTTAGGATTAGATGATAATCTTATAAGCACATTTTTTAATTTGTCTATCACTTTAACACTAGTTCGATCAAGCTGGATGGTTGAACTTCGGCATTAATATTTTGACAGACAGACCAAGGAATTACGTTAGATGACACACCTAAATATACCATACAGTTATGTACATTCCTATTGAAAATTTCAAAAGTCAACAAAAATGGAGGGACAATTTTTCAAGTATTAATAGTAGAAGTTTGCTATTTTTTAATCGCAGCCTCTGAAAATGGTTTATCTACATTTGTTACACTATTTACAGGAAGGTCTCTTTTATCATGAGGCTCAAATTTAGTTTTGACGGAGGCCTCCTGAGGAATTTTGGGGTTGTTTTGGACACCTTTGTTGCTGTTCAGATTGCTATTTTTGTTGTTCTCTGCAATATTCTGCAGCATCTTTTGCAAAAGAAAAGGGAATTTTAATAATTCGTAAACAGAAATGTTAGCCCTAAGATTTTTTAGAGCTTCAATCAAATAATAATCTAAACTTGGGTTTACTGAATTCTGTTTCGTCTACATTGATTTAGACTATTTTGGAGGCAAAGTTTTCATAATTTCAGAAGAAGGCTTATTTGTTGTCTTGCTCCTAGTATTGTAAGGATGCACTGTTTTGAAATTAGCTTGAAAAATGCTATCCGAAAAATCTCCAAAAATTTTCAGAGAGGATTCATCTTCTTCTATTGTCTCTTGTTCAACTACTTCTTTAGGAATCTCGGGAGGAATCAAGTTATCGTGTGCTTCTAAGATCGTTTGAATAACAAATTGTAGGCTTTCTAGATTTAGGCCTTCAGAATTTGAGTTAGATCGGTTTGTGGGGAAAGGCTTCCTAAAAGGGGGTTTGTAAGGCCCTTTGCTTGAATAATCTTCTTCAGCCGACCTTTTCAAATCTATAACTTGATTGGAGAATTTTTGAATGACTTTCTATAAGTTTTCTAGATCTGAACTCTTAGGTTGAGCTTTATTTTGGGGAGGTCTAGGAAGGATTTCAATTTTCTTCTTGGAGGATGAACTAGTCTCTATCTCATTAACGGTATTGTCTTTTAAGATGAGAATATCTTTCTCAATCTGATTGGCCTCTTCAAAGGCTTCTATCAATGTGGATTTCTTGGACCTCTTTACCCAAATGGCTATGTTTTGATGTAAGGATTTCATGTAGTATGCGACAATAAGATTCTCGACAGGCATCGAATCCATGGGGATTCAGTTCTTTAGTGTAAGGGACCTTTGATTAAATTCTTTTATCTTTTCTTTGGGGTTCTTTTTTAAGCTAGAAAGCTCCATTACTAGGACTTCATGAGACTTATTGTCTCCAAAATTCTCAAGGAAACAGGACTCAAATTTATCCCATGAGAGGATGGTGTGGGGTTGTTGGGCAAAGTAACAGGTAGAAGCATTACCTTAAAAGGTGTAGGGAAACAATATATAGACTACGTCCTCATGCTCAACACTAAGGAGCCTAATGGATAGCATAAACATTTTGATGTGATCTTCAGCGATCTGTTTGGAGTCTGGGTCAAGTTTAGGGAGCCATTTCTCTGGGTTTTTAGGTAAAGGATGTTGGGGACTAGGTATGGCCACTGCATCTTGGTCGAGCCAAGCTCTGGTGGGATTGTTCGGATTCGCCATAGGTGTGGGTGGTGTCGAAGGCTGAGATGAGGAACTTCCTTCATCCGAGGAATCTTCTCCAGAAGAGGAAGGAGATGAAGGGGGTGGGTATGGTGGAATACCAGACCCTCCTGTTGCGGGAGTGAGGATATGATCTAGATTTGTGGAGTTTAAGGTAAGGTCAGTACCTTCAAGTTGCTCTATGAAATTATAGGAATCTAAAGGTTGGTTCAAAGGTTGATATGGTTGTCTGATACGGCTAAGGCATTGTGCATTCTTAAGAGGGACTGACGAACAATCTCTTGTATGTCGCCACCTAGGGGATTTGGAGTTACTAGTTCAACTGTAATCTGTAGATCGTCGTTTGATGTGGTTTTTGTTTGAGGGACAATGTTGTCATCTACACGAATTCTAGTTACTATAGGTGAGTGGGTAGGTGGGGGAGGAGTCTTACGACCTCCTCATGCCATTAATAGTTTTCAGGCCCTCCTTCTAGCGCCATTTGTTGATCGGCGAAATTGATCACTTGTCAACTGGAGGAGTGAATCTGGTCTGGGGTTGTCTAATTAACCCAAGCCGTTTGGATTAATTCACTCCAATGGGTTTAGCAGCTCCATTGACTGATCTAATTCCTAAAGAAAGTGAAAAAATAACTAAAAGGAAAACAATAACCTAATAAATAACAATCACTAAAATCTATAAGTGCATCTAAGTAAATATATATGTACAAATTAAATATTGTATGTATGATAATTCTATATACAATCTATACAAAACACGAGTATTAATCTAAACTCGTAAAAATCAAATGTGGATTCATTACTTTTAGGGATAAAATAAAGCAAGTAAAAACACTATCTAAGTAACAACAAAACATTGAATAGATACAGTTACAGTATTCATATGATTGGAAAATTGCTACGATGAGATAAACCTTCTTGTAAGCACTTGCATGTAGACATTCAATATAAATTTGAGACTAGTCTACTAATTTAAATTGGATTGATGATCATTGTGTGTTTTTTTCTGAAACACGAGATATGGACAACATATATAAATCAAATTATATCAACTCGCAATAAACTATGCTGACAAAATCAATCATAATCTATTATCAAATTGAAATAAACATAACTTGAATAAAAACATTATACAGAAAATCTAAAGTTGTAACGTGCATCATATTCCATTCAAGTATGTGATAAAAATGCCCATACCCTTGCCCGAGGCAGAGATCATCCAATGTTTACAAAATCATATGTTTATATAGGTTTCAGGAAACATAACTATTTCCTGTTGATAAGATCAAGTTGGTTTCAAAAAATAATGGGGGATGCAACCACCTTGATTTCACTAAATATCAAAAACTACCAACAGTCTAATCTGTTTACTCAAAATACAAAGTTGATATGGCTGGGAAATATCAAAAAATGCCTCATATCTTCTTAGAAATCATGGGCTCCTTAATCATCCTGAAAACAAATGAAAATGAGAATATTTCAGATATGTTTTCAATAATCAACTCAAACAATTCGAATTTTCTTAACTGGCTACAGAATCTTGCAATTCTGTAGCTAGTTATAATAACAAATGCAATCATATTTTATTAAATAAAAAAAAATAGACTAATATTAATAAGAAAAATGGTTTATTCAATCAAATCGAATATCCTAACTTAAGAGTGACACAATCATGCTAAATATTAAAAATATCATACCTCAAATCATGGAATCAAAACGTATCAAGAAATTTTGGAATTAACGATAGTTGTTGCTGCTTCTGCATTTTTGAAAATGACACGACCTGTAGTTTTCAAGTGTTTATCCTTCCCTTGGATAATGGATTCAAGTCTGTTTTTTTCGTTTGTCAACATATCATCTTGGTCTCTTAAAGACTTGAGTCGTGACTGTGGCAGTGGAACATCAGTATAGTACCTATCGATAAATGATCAGCACTCATCACACTGTGACTATAAGGGATTTGCATTAGCACTAACAACATTATGGGTCAGAGAATCCTCCATGTGAATGGTAGTCTTATCATAGAGTTGGATTCCAGGAAATTATGGGTTGTCCTTTAGACAAGGAGGCAGATTGTTAACATAGTCATAGGTTCAATCAGGGTGTAGCCCGAATGACACGGGGTCTTCTTCAGCCATGAATTTTTCAATTTATGAGTCTGAATCTTCGCTCACTTCATTCATGTTGATTGTTTCTGCACACAGTTTCATTTTATTTCAATCACACAGAGAAATTAAATGACCAACCCTTTTGTTCTTGAAATTGACATCAACACTGCCTTTTAGCTTCCTTCCTGTAGGTTTCTTAACATTTTTAGTGAAATTATTTGAATGTGTAACCGGTCGATTGTCCTGTTGAATGACATCAGGGTAGGTCGAGGGTTCATTATTAGGGGGAAAATCACAGGCCTGAGATGGTGGAGAAGAAGCTATAGGGTTCATAAGGGTTTCTAGAATGACCGACTTATCTACCTATCCCAACTCATGGTTACCAAAACCATTTCATGAAATGAACGCATCACAACAATTGTTTTGTGACTGTAATTGGTGCATGAGGATGATTTTAATTAGACCATGATGAAATAAACTCGAATCTAACCTATGTTTCCTAAACCGTTTACCCATTTTATGCAAACTTCTGAGCAGGTAGTAAGACACATTCAACGGAAAACCAATGAAACTCATAAGGAGGCGTAGATGATATAGGAAAACAAGTTCGAATCATCCTTCACATGTGATGAATTGCTTCACTACAGCAAGTAAATCATGCCACCTAGGTTTCAAGAACGAAATAGGCATACCTCGATCACAACTGGTTATTTTTCGTGAGGTAAACAGTAACTTCCAAGAGACCTCCTCCACTTTTGCATTCTTGAACCATTTATGCCCAACTGTTGGCAGTCCCATGGCTTGTCTTAAGAACTCTTCTGTTACTTCTAACTACACATCACCAATCTTAGCCCTACAACCATCAAAGGTTAAGGCAAACTCTTGGGCGACCTGAAGGTTAAAACATTGCAATTTTTCGATGAACAAACGCCAACCATTCCTTTCCAAATATTCCCTAGCGTTATCATACGAGAGTAGGGTCTGGACTCCATTCAGTTTGACCCTTCCCACTGGAGCCATGCTAAATGGATGGGTAATTAAAACATAACACAAAGTAGGGTTTGGAAAAGCGCAACAGAGCCATAGCCCTGAGCCTCATCAATACACGTTGTGATGATTCAAACAGTGGGTAGAGGTGTTAATCACAATGCATGTGAGAAAATTCATGAAGCCCGAGACCATGCTAAGGAGTAATGGCATGTTATATGTCGTATGCCACCTTGGAATTGGGTACATAGAGTACTTTAAAACAAAGTGCACACATCAAAGTTTGATTGCAAAGATAGGTGGTTTACAAAAATTGAATAGCGAAAGGTTTCATGAAAGAAATATGGTCAAACATCAAACCAAAATTGATACAAAAATCGAATACCAATTGATGGGGGTCTTTCATTCAAACAACCATAAGTTTCTTAGGCACTCTTAGAATCAAAAAGATCATAAACAATGAGAGAAACATACTCATAGCAAGAATCGCAATTATGTAGTAAACGATATGCTTTGAATGAAATTTTATAACAGTATGATAACGATAATTGCGAGTTTTCATGCTTTCAGTCATGAAAATGAAGCATAAATAGATGACAGGTAAAATGCGATGATTTACGACTGTTTTTTAGAGAAACGCTTATGAAGAGTAGTAAAATTTCATAGAAACTGTGTAGGCAGCTTATAAAAATGATAATTACATACTTGCTGCCAACAATGGCGACATGCTGGGAGAAGCAGTTATCTCTGCAAAATGAATGAGTTCAGATTAGAATAATCAGAAAAAACTTCGAATCAAAAACAACTAAAATTTTTCTGAGCATCGCAAATAATTATAATGCATTCCAGTTTCAAACAACTCTTATTTTTAAAGAGACGAAAACTGATGGCAGTCTTAGCAAAAGAGAGCCACGATGCTAAAGTTAAAATCTTCAATACTATTGACAGGGCCGTTGTTTCCAGTAGGCATCCATAGCCTCAAAAGGGATGTCAATTAACCCACTCTGATATCTGTATCCTTTCAAGAAGTTCTAGATCAGAACAAAGGACGTTTAAGGTCAAAACAAAATCCGTATCTGAGAATTTTCTTTTATGTGACATTGCTTCGCTGCCAGCGAGCCTGTTTAGTACCCCAACGAAGTTATCTTGGTGCCATGCATGCATTTACTCACTGCCAGCAGACCTGTTCAGTGTCCCAACAGGTTTACAAGCACTTCCCACAACTCTCTGAAAATTTATTTAGTTTTTAAAGATATTTAATAGAGCAGGGTGACGCTGAAAATTCTTGTTTTTTAACACATCTTAATATGTCACAGACCTTGAAATTTTTTTTTAGCTGTCCATTAAGATCTAGAAATAGTTTATTAATAAAAATGACTTTCAAGAGCAGGGAGACATCATTGACTTGTTCTCTTAAAGAACAGGGACAACGTAAAAAGGATTTTTATAGATGGTTGTGAATACCTTCAATTGTAGATTGAAACCAGCAAAACGCTTTTCAAACAACAAGTCATCTTTAAAAGGGCTCCAATTTCAGAGAAATACAACAATTGATGTTTCAACAACTTTTAGTAGTCATTTTCGAGGGGAATTTTTTTTGTTATCTTTGTCTAAGCTAGCCCATGGTGCAGGCATATGTGTTTTGAAAGAAAGACTGATAAGCAGAAATGAGAACCAAAACAAACTAGAAAAGAAAAACAAATAGCAAACAAAACAAAACAAAAAAATATTTACAAAGGGTGTATGGGAGCATCATCAACCAAAGTATTTTTTTAGAGCTTGGCCATTCATTGGGAAGTTGTCTGGCTGTCCCTCTAAATTATGTAAGCGAGAGGAACTGGGAGCTAGCTTCTCAGCTGGCCCCAACCACAAGTTCTGAAACTTAGTATGTTCTCCCTTTCCCTCATGAGGTTTGTCCCATTTTAGGACAAGGTCACCCACCTCAAAATTTCTGTCAGAGGAAGAATTGGAATCAAACCAGTTTTTAAAAATGCACTGATGTTGATCCAATTTTTGTTTTTCTTGAGCCCTCACTTCCTCTAACTTTAACAAAGCGTTAATTCGACTCTCCAAGGGGGGACAGTCTTCTTCCTGTACCTTCTGTGATAACTACAGAGATGGAAGATGGACATGCGGTGGAAGAATCGCTTCCCTGCCGTAAACGAGAAAGAAAGGTGAGTTACCCACAACAGTTTTAGGAGTTACTCTATCATCCCAGATTGCGTTTAACAGTGCATTATGCAAATTTTTAGGGTTTTCAGAGACATTTCTCTTGATAATTTTGATCATATTTTTATTAGTTGATTCTGCCAAACCATTTCCTTGGGGGTAATAGATGGCAGAGTACGTTAGTTTAATTCATTTTTCTAGAGTGAAATCACTCATTTCAAGAGACAAAAAATAAGAAGCATTGTCAAATACCAGGCATTCAGGGATGCCAAAACGAGTGATAATATTTGAATTCAAGAAGGATATTACCTGGCTGGTATTTACATCTTTTAATGGGGTAGCCTCAGACCACCTGGTGAAATAATCTGTGGTTGTTATGATGTATTTATGTTGTTGCGAGGATGCAGGATTGATTGGGCCTATAATATCCAGGCCCCACTGCTGAAAAGGGGAGTCTACCAAAATTGGTAGCAAAGGGAATGATGGTTTCTATATCCGTCCAGATGTTTTTTGACAAATAAAACACTTGTGACATAAGGCATGAGCATCTTTAAAAAGAGTAGGCCAGTAATAACCTGCTCTTAATACTTTATGGGAAGTGGTGTCTCCACCGAAATGCCCACAAACTTCCCCTGCATGTAACTCCAACAAGACTTTTTCTACTTCATCTTTTTTAAGAAAACACATAAGTATTCCATCTATGTCATATTCTTGTAAGAATGTGACCCAGTTTTCCCTTTTTTCGCCTAGTTCTTTCTGTACTAACAAATTTCTGACAGCCAGTTAAGGGACAATGATTTTTGTCCTAGATTTCAACAGATAAGATCGAAAGTGTTTTATTGCTTTGAAAATAGCATAAGCTTACTGATCTACTGTTGGGTAATTAAGTTATGCCCCCTTGAAAGATGAGCTCATAAAGGCAATTGGGACTTCGTTATTTTCAACGTTCTTTTGAGTTAGGACAGCATCGTAACATCGGTTAGAGGCAAACATGTAGAGGGTGAAGTCTTGCAAAAAATCAGGGCACATTAGAGAAGGTGCATCTATTATGGACTTTTTTATTGAATCAAAATCCTGAATTTCTAAAGGTCCCCAATGGTATTGTACATCTTTTTTTATTAAGTTTTGTAATGGTCTCACCATTTCTGAAAAGTTGGGGACGAATCTCCTAACAAATTTTATCTAACCTAAGAAAGATTGCATGGAATTTTTTGACGAGGGAGGGGGCAGTTTCTAAATGACTTGGGTCCTTTCAGGGTCGATAATCATCCCTTCATTCGATACAACGAATCCGAGAATATTACCTTGTTCTACTGCGAAGACAGATTTTTTAGGATTTAAAGAAATGTCGTACTTACGACATCACTGTAGAACAGATCTTAAATGAGCTAGATGATCTTATTTATTTTTTGAGAAGACAGTGACGTCATCCAGGTAAAATACTATAGATTGATTGATTAAGCCGCAGAAAGCAATCTCCATCACTCTCTGAAAAGTGGCACCGACATTTATAAGTCCAAAGGGCATCTTTCTATAAGCGTAGGTGCCCCATGGGGTACAAAAAGTAGGTTTGAGCTGGTCTGTGGGAGACATAAGGACTTGGTTATATCCTAAAAAACCATCCAACAAGGATAATATCTCAGAGCCAGATACCTATTCAAGGATCTGTTCCATGGGAGGGACAGGGTAGTTTTCTTTATTAGACGCTTGGTTAAGATTTCGGAAATCGACACATAATTGGATTTCACCACTCTTCTTCCTGACGGGGAGAAGATTAGAGACCCATTGTGTATGCCTAACCGGGAAGATTATTTTAGTGTTCAGGAGTTCGTTTAATTCCATCTTGACTATTGGTTCGAGTTTTGGGTGCATCTTCCTTAACTTTTGTTGAAAAGGTTGGGTCTGAGGTTTCATGGGAATAATGTGTTGTATGATGTTAGGATCAAAGGTTTTTAGGTCGTCGTATTTCCAGGAAAAAACATCTTTGAATTCCTTAAACAACTTGATAAATTCTACCTTTTCTTGCTCAGAACACCAAAACCCTAAATTAATGCACTGTGGGTTGTCTTTAGTTCCCAAATTTACTTTTTCATGTGTCAAGGAGTAACTATCCGTTTTACAGTTCACTGATTTTCTGAACTTATCATGAAGATCATAAAAAATTTCTAATCTAACCACAGATTTTTGGATAGAGTTTACCATGTCTGATGCAGATTCCGGTGATCTCGGATCTAGTATTACTGTAAAATCAAGAAGATTTTTGTCATGGGTACCTTCGTCGATCATCGCACCCTGGAAATTTTCCTTCATATGTAGAAAACTTATGATCTATTGATCATCATCGAAGACTCTCCAGTTTGTGATGTTGTCTAGGACAGATGGTCTGAACAACAATTCGACAGAAAATGCATTCGGAGATAAGCCTTCTGCAGGAAAACGTTTTGAAGCGACATTAGTTAACAAGTCAGCTTCCAAATTATTCAATCTAGGAATAGAATTTATGTTAAATGTGGAAAACTTGTTCATCAAATCCCATACCTCAGTCTGATAGATTTTAAGGTGCAGAGATAAACAGTGGAAAGAATTTTTTACCTGTCTAACCACGATTTCTGAATCACCAAAGACAGTCAAATTTTTAATGTTCAAATCTAGTGCTTTTATGAGACCTTGCAAGAGTGCCTCATATTCGGCCATGTTGTTTGTACATTCGAAATCTAACCGGCAAGAAATCAGAGTTTTGTTACCTGCTGGATCGATGAGCACGCACCTTGCACCAACTCCTTCCTTATATTTTGACCCATCGAAGTAGACAGACCATATTTGATTTTCGTCACGTGCATGTGACCACTGAGAGAAGGATGTTGACTGTGTGCATGTCATAATTTTAGATTGTTGTTCTGGGTCAGTGATGGTAGAAGTTTTGGCCATGAAATTGCTGGAAAAAGTATCCATTCCTTGTATTTCAGGTGAATAGGTAGAAGGAGTGAATGGTTCATTGGGATCATTTAAATCAGTTACCTTGAACATCAGATAATGTTAATGATTTACCTTGATTTTGTTAGGCTTTCCATTCTTGGGCAGCCACAAGTGAGACCAATCTGTTGCAAAATAGCCATGTAATTGTTCTAACCAATCTCTACTTAAAAAAAAACCATATACTTCTAGGATATCTACAACAATGATATCAACCACTTGATGGAATTTAGGATTAGATGACAATCTTATAAGAAAATTTTTTAATTTGCCTATCACTTTAACACTAGTTCGATCAAGCTAGATGGTTGAACTTCGGCATTAATCTTTTGACAGACAGATCAAGGCATTACGTTAGATGACACACCTGAATCTACCATACAACTATGTACATTCCTGTTGAAAATTTCAAAAGTCAACAAAAATGGAGGGACATTTCTACGAGTATTAACAGTAGAAGTTTGTTGTTTTTTAATCGCAACCTCTGAAAATGGTTTATCTACATTTGTTACACTATTTACAGGAAGGTCTCTTTTATCACGAGGCTTAGATGTAGTTTTGGCAGAGGCCTTCTGAGGAACTTTGGGGTTGTTTTGGACACCTTTGTTGCTGTTCAGATTGCTATTTTTGTTGTTCTCCGCAATATTCTGCAGCATCTTTTGCAAAATAAAAGGGAATTTTAATAATTTCTAAACATAAATGTTAGCCCTAAGATTTTTTAGATCTTCAATCAAATCATAATCTAAACTTGGGTTTACCTAATTATGTTTGGTCTCAATTGATTTAGACTGTTTTGGAGGCAAAGTCGTCGTAATTTCATAAGAATGCTTATTTGTTGTCTTGCTCCTAGTATTGTAAGGATGCACTGTTTTGAAATTAGCTTGAAAAATGCTATTCGAAAAATGTCTGCAAATGTTTGGAGAGGATTCATCTTCTTCTACTGTCTCTTGTTCAACTACTTCTTTAGGAATCTCGGGAGGAATCAACTTATCGTGTTCTTTTAGGATCGTTTGAATATCAAATTGTAGGCTTTCTAGATTTAGGCCTTCAAAATTTGAGTTAGATCGGTTTGTGGGAAAAGGCTTCCTAAAATGGTGTTTTTAAGGCCCTTTGCTCGAAGAATCTTCTTCAGCCGACCTTTTCAAATCTATAACTTGATTGGACACTTTCTGAACGACTTTCTGTAAGTTTTCTAGATCTGAACTCTCAGGTTGAGCTTTATTTTGGGGAGGTCTAGGAAGGATTTCAATTTTCTTCTTGGAGGATGTACTAGTCTCTATCTCATTAATGGTATTGTCTTTTAGGATAAGAATATCTTTCTCAATCTGAATGGCCTCTTCAAAGGCATCTATCAATGTGGCTTTCTTGGACCTCTTTACCCAAATGGCTATGTTTTGATTTAAGGACTTCGTGTAGTATGCGACAATAAGATTCTCAGTAGGCATCGAATCCGTGGGGATTTGGTTCTTTAGTGTCAGGAACCTTTGATTAAAGTATTTTATCTTTTCTTTAGGGTTCATTTTTAAATAAGAAAGCTCCATGACTAGGACATCAAGAGACTTATCGTCTCCAAACTTCTCAAGGAAACATGACTCAAATTTATCCCATGAGACGATGGTGTGGGGTTGTTGGGAAAAGTATTAGGTAGAGCCATTGCCTTAAAAGGTTTAGGGAAAAAATCTACAGGCTATGTCTTCATTCTCAACACTACGGAGTCTAATGGCTAGCATAAATTTTTTGATGTGATCTTCAGCGATCTGTTTGGAGTCTAGGTCAAATTTATGGAGCCATTTCTCTGGGTGTTTAGGTAAAGGATGTTGGGGACTAGGTATGGCCACGACATCATGGTCGAGCCAGGGTCTGGCGGGATTGTTCGGATTGGCCATAGGTGTGGGTGGTGTCGAAGGTTGAGATGAGGAACTACCTTCGTCTGAGGACTCTTCTCCAGAAGGGGAAGGAGATGAAGGGGGTGGTGATGGTGGAATACCAGACCCTCCTGCTGCAGGAGTGAGGATATGATCTGGATCCGTAGGGTTTAAGGTAAGGTCAGTACCTTCAAGTTGCTCTTTGGTATCATAGAAATCTAAAGGTTGTTTCAAAGGTTGATTTGGTTATATGATACGGGCTAAGGCACTATGCGTTATTATGAGGGATTGACGACCAATCTCTTGTATGTCGCCACTTGGTGGATTTGGAGTTACTGGTTCAACTGTGATCTATAGATCATCGTTTGATGTGGTTTCTGTTTGAGGAACAATGTTGTCATCTGAATGACTTCTAGTTACTATAGGTGAGTGGGTAGGTGGGGGACGAGTCTTATGACCTCCTCATGCCATTAATAGTTTTCATGCCCTCCTTCTAGCGCCATTTGTTGACACGAAAAATTGACCACTCATCAACTAGAGGAGTGAATCCGGTCTGGGGTTGTCTCATTAAACCAAGCCGTTTGGATTAATCCACTCTGATGGGTTTAGTAGCTCCATTGGCCAATCTAAGTCCTAAAGAAAGCGAAAAAGTAACTAAAAGGAAAACAATAACCTAATAAATAACAATCACTAAAATCTATAAGTGCATCTAAGTAAATATATATGTACAAATTAAATATTGTATGTATGATAATTCTATATACAATCTATACAAAACACGAGTATTAATCTAAACTCGTAAAAATCAAATGTGGATTGATTACTTTTAGGGATAATAATAAAGCAAGTAAAAACACTATCTATTTTTTTTTTGTTTTGTTTTATTAAATGTATACATTCATGACATTACACATTAAACCTCCTAATTAAAAAGAAAATAATAGATAACAAAAAATGTTTTATATAGAGAAAACTTCTATGTTCAGGAAACTAGCGAAATCAAATAACAGGCTAACTTGTTACTGTATCCAATGTCTGTTCATTGTTGAATATCCCACCACCTTTATCTGATGAAGTAAACTTGGTACAGATCTTGGGACTACCCCTAATAAATAAGGAACGACAATGCTGGAGATTGAATTATAACAACAGAACATTGAATAGATACATTTACAGTAATCATATGATTTGCAAATTGCTACGATGAGATAATTCTTCCTACAAGCACTTGCGTGTAGATATTCAATATAAATTAGAGATGAATCTACTAATTTAAATTGGATAGATGATCACTGTGTGTTTTGTTCTGAAACACGAGACATGGACGACATATATAAATTGAATGATATCAACTCACAATAAACTATGCTGACAAAAGAAATCATAATCTATTATCAAATTGAAATAAACATAACTTGAATAAAAACATCATACAGAAAAGCTAAAGCTATAACATGCATAATATTCCATTCAAGTCTGTGATAAAAATGCCCATACTCTTGGCCCAAGCTGAGATCATCCAATGTTTACAAAATAATATGTTTATATAGGTTTCAGGAAACATAATTGTTTCCTATTGATAAGATCAAGTTGGTTTCAAAAAATAATGGCGGACGCAACCACCCTGATTTCACTAAATATCAAAAACTACCAACAGTCTAATCTGTTTACTCAAAATACAAAGTTGATATGGATGGGAAATCTCAAGAAAATCCTCATATCTTCTTGGAAATCATGGGCTCCTTAATCATCCTGAAAACAAATGGAAATGAGAAGATTTCAGATATGTTTTCAATAATCAAATCAAACAATTCGAATTGTCTTAACTGGCTACAGAATCTTGTGATTTTGTACCTAGTTATAATAACAAATGCAATCATATTTTATTAAATAAACAAAACAGAATAATCTTAATAAGGAAAATGGTTTATTCAATCAAATCGAATATCCTAAATTAAGAGTGACACAAGAATGCTAAATATTAAAAATATCATACCTCAAATCATGGAATCAAAACGTATCAAGAAATTTTAGAATTAATGATAGTTGTTGCTGCTTCTACATTTTTGAAAATGACACGACCTATAGTTTTCAAGCGTTTCTCCTTCCCTTGGATAATGGATTCAATTATGTTGTTTTCATTTGTCAACATATCAACTTGGTCTCTTAAAGACTTGAGTCATGACTGTAGAAGTGGACCATCAGTATAGTACATATCAATCCATGACGACACTCATCACATTGTAACTGTAAGGGATTTGCATTAGCACTAAAAACATTATGAGTCAGAGAATCCTCCATGTGAATGGTAGGCTTATCACAGAGTTAGATGCTAGGAAATTCTGGTTTGTCCTTTAGACAAGGAGGTAGACTGTTAACATAGTCATAGGGTCGGTCAGGGTATAGCCCGAATGACACGGGGTCCTCTTCAACCAGGAATTTTTCAATTTATGAGTCTAAATATTTGCTCACTTCAATTGTGTTGATTGTGTCTTCATGGGTTTTCATTTTATTTCGAGCATACAGAGAAATTAAATGACCATCCCTTTTGTTCTTGAAATTGACATCAACACTGCCTTTTAGCTTCCTTCATGTAGGTTTCTTAACATTTTTAGTGCAATTCTTTGGATGTGTAACCGATTGATTGTCCTATTGAATGACATCAGGGTAAGTCGAGGGTTCATTATTAGGGGGAAAATCACAAGCCTGAGACGGTGGAGAAGAAGTTGTAGGGTTCACAAGGGTTTCTACAATGACCGGCTTATCTACCTATCCCAACTCATGGTTACCAAAACCATTTCATAAAATGAACGCATCCCGACAATCATTTTGTGACTGTAACTGGTGAATTAGGATTATTTTAATCAAACCATGATGAAATAAACTCGAATCTTACCTCTATTTCCTAAATCGTTTACCCATTTTATATAGACTTCTGAGCAGGTAGTAAGGCATATTCAACGGAAAACCAATGAAACTCATAAGGAGGCAAAGATGATATAGGAAAACAAGTTTGAATCATCCTTCACATGTGATGAATTTCTTTACTACAGCAAGTAAATCTTACCACCTAGGTTTCAAGAACGAAATAGGCATACCTCGATCACAACTAGTTATTTTTCGTGAGGTAAACAGTAACTTCCAAGGGACCTCGTCCACTTTTGCATTCTTGAACCATTTCTTCCCAATTGCAGTCTCGTGGCTTGGCTTAAGAAATCTTCTATTACTTCTAACTGCACATCACTGATCTTTTCCCTACATCCATCAAAGGTTAAGGCAAACTCCTGGGCGACCTGAAGGTTAAAACCCTGAAATTTTTTGATGAACAAATGCCAACCATTCCTTTCCAAATCTTCCCTAGCGTTATCATACAAGAGCAGGGTTAGGACGCCATTCGGTTCAACCCTTACCACTGGAGCCATGGAAAATGGATGGGTAATTAACACAGAACACACAATGGGGTTTGGAAAAACGCAACAGAGCCATAGCCCTGAGCCTCATCAATACAAGCTGTGATGATTCAAACGGTGGGCAGAGGTGTTAATCACAATGCGTGTGCAAATTTGTGAAGCCCGAGACCATGCTAAGGAGTAATGGCATGTTGTACATCGTATGACACCTTGGCATTGGGTACATAGAGTACTTGAAAACAAAGTTCAGGCATCAAAGTCTGATTGCAAAGATAGATGGTTTACAAAAATTGAATAGCCAAAGGTTTCATGAAAGAAATATGGTCAAACATCAAACCAAAATCGATACAAAAATCAAATACCAATTGATGGGGGTCTTTCGTTCAAACAACCATAAGTTTCTTAGGCACTCTTAGAATCGAAAAGATCATAAACAATGAGAGAAACATACTCATAGCAAGAAATTGCAATTCTGTAGTAAACGATATGCTTTGAATGAAATTTTATAACAAAATGATAATGATAATTGCGAGTTTTCTTGCTTTCAGTCATGAAAACAAAGCATGAATAGATGACAGGTAAAATGTGACGATTTACAACTGTCGTTTAGAGAAACGCTTATGAAGAGTAGTAAAATTTCATAAACCCTGTGTAGGCAGCTTATAAAAATGATAATTATATACTTGCTGCCAACAATGGCGACATGTTGGGAGAAGCAGTTATCTCTGCAAAATGAACGAGTTCAAATTAGAATAATCATAAAAAACTTCTAATCGAAAATAACTAAAAGTTGTCTGAGCATCGCAAATAATTATAATGCATTCTAGTTTCAAAAAACTGTTATTTTTAAAGAGATGAAAATTGATGGCAATCTTAGCAAAAGAGAGCCACAATGCTAAATTTAAAATATTCAATACTATTGACAGGGCCGCAGCTGCCAACAGGTATCCATAGCCTTGACATGGATGTCAATTAACCCACTCTGATATATGTATCCTATCAAGAAATTCCAGATCAGAACGAAGGACGTTTAAGGTCAAAACATAATCCATATCTGAGAATTTTCTTTTACCTGGCATTGCTTCGTTGCCAGTGGGCCTATTCAGTACCCCGACGAAGTTATCTTGGCATCATGCATGCATTTACCCACTGCTAGCAGACCTCTTCAGTGTCCCGGCGGGTTTACAAGCACTTCCCACAACTCTTTGAAAAATTATTTAGTTTTTAAAGATATTTAATAGAGCGGGGTTGTTGGCAAATATTTACCAAGTAGCGTATGCTTGTCATTGATGGCAAGAACAGTAGTGGAGATGGTAGAATAAGAAGGATAAAAATCCCTTGGGGATTCAGACGTGAAAGCTCAGGAGGAACAGCGTTGAAGAAAATGCGCGCAACAAAGGCAAAGCTCAAAGTACAGGAATTTGTAGAAGAGAAGGAAGACAGAGATCCACAAACCATAGGATCTCATTCAAATTTCCTGAAAGAACAAGGGTCGTCAGATCAGACAGAAGATGTACGAGGTTTACCGACGGGAAAATCCAAGGTGAAATCCCGACATAATCAGGACCGTCTATTTGGAAGGATGCGTGGCAGCGATCGGGCACCATCGGGAGAAGCTCGATAGGAGGACAGGTCTCAGCCGTCAGATCCAAGCACAGGGACCCGACCACCGTTGGATCAATGAGAACCGGCAAGGTCTTTAAAGGGAGTGAAGGTTTGGCTACGGTCATGAGGATAATGGTCATATGGACCAGGAGCGTAGTCATCGGAGTTTCGAGGATTGCGAGTTGGATATGTCAAAGTTCCTTGACAACAAAAACCCCAAAATCGTGATATAATCTCAACCGTTAAAAGCAAGCTTGAGATATGGACCGTTGATTTTGCTCATCGGAGAATCGGGAATCAGAGTTCCATGAGTCTCGTGAACAATGACCACGAAAACCCCGAAATCGCGATATGCGATTTCGTGATTTGATCGCAGCCGTTAAATCAAGCAGGGATCTGGACCGTTTATTCACATGGACGCGTGGCACCCAAGAGGCCTTATCGGAGAATCGGGGATCGCGATTTCAATATGCAAAGAACACTTGACAACGAAAACCCCGAAATCATGATATGCGATTTCACGAGTTAATCACAGTCGTTGGATAACAAGCGATCTAGACCGTCGATCCAACACATGTCAACAGATCACGTCAGCAAAGTGACACGTGGCACAACCAGGGAGTGACAAGTGTCAGACTGATTCAAGCAGTTGAGGCACATGTGGGTAACGAATCAGGGTGACACGTGGCAGAAGTTGACACATGTCAAACCACGTGTGACGTCAGCAGAGGCATCGACGATCGGGACCGTCCATCTGAGGGACAGGTGTCGGAAATTAGGAGCGATTCGGCATATCGCCATTCGGGAAATTGGAGTTCCCAAGGTCAAAAGAAACAAGACATCGTAAGTCTCGAAACCCCGAGAGTTAATCTGAGTTGTCCGTCTGAAGAAGGACATGTGTCGCACGATCGTCCGTATCAGAGATCCGAGACACCAGGCATCGGGACTTGCAGGTCTTGAAACCCCGAAAAGATCAGAGCCGTCCATATGGAAGGACGTGTGGCAAAGGATAGGGCACCATCGGCACTTTATACATCGGGAAATCAGAGATCTTGATGACAAGAGATTTGTGTATTGTGAAATCGCGATCCGCGAAACCCTGATAAGTGGGGAACAGCTGTCAACATAGCAGAGAAGGAGGACAGAGGCATCACAAACCCCGTAGCTCTGATGGGGTAAGGTTGTGGTCACGATATGACAGTCACGTGGACCAAGGCTCAGCGAGGAGGGCTGAAGTGCATCGCAAATCGGGAAATCGCGAATCCCGTGGACATAATTTTTATGTCATCGCAAATGCCGAAATCGCGATATATATATGAAATCCCAATTTGATCTGAACCGTTGGATCAAGAAGTGATCGGAGGGCTACTGAGGTACGACACAGTGAGACTTCCAGAATCCATTGAAGACGTCTGCCATAGAAGTTGAAGAATACCGCAGTGTAATCACCAGAGAAGTTGAAAAGTCAAGATGATGATCAGATAAGAGGACTCAAGAGGTGGAGGATAACGACGCAGAGTCCGCATGCAGAGGCATGGCAAACATTGCATGCAGAAGGTGCACAGACGCTATAAATACACAGTACAGAGAAGAGATAATGTTGTTGTTGCTGTTGGAATTTTTGGGGTTGCTATTGAAGGTCGTGGTAGTGATTGAAGTGGGAAGAAGGATCAGAGGGCAGCAGCTATTTTGAACAGAAGAGTATCTGTGCAGAGAATGGGGATGGTGCTCAGAGCTTGAAAAACAGAAGAACAGAAAGAGCAATCAAGTGGAGCAGAACAGTGATAAAGTGAGGTATGCCATCATCGAACATCATATCACTATAATAATTTCAGTTGCAAAGATTTACATTTCAAGGTGGTTGGGAGGTGCTAGGGAGGACTGTTGTCCTCAAAGGTTCAGGTGGGTGCTTGAACACAGGGAGTTGGTGCTCCCTTCTAGTTGGTGCTAGAGAAACCAAGGAGTGGGTTCTTCCTTCTAGTGGGTGCTAGAGAAAACAGAGGGTTGGTGCTCTCAGCAAGTTGCAGCTTGTAAAACTGAGGTTGTAGCCTCATTATGAGTGGGTGCTCATATGTATGATACTGTAAAGATTGTAACTATTACTTATCATATATATAGAAAAGGAGGTTTTTACCCTGTATGGGTTTCCTCAGGAAATATCTGTCTCTGTGTATC
>ML797796.1:0-16398 GCA_009831015.1 Picea engelmannii | reverse complement strand
TCAGAGGCAGAATTGGAATCAAACCAATTTTTAACAATGTGTTGATGTTGATCCAATTTTTGTTTTGCTTGAGCCCTCACTTCCTCTAACTTTAACAAAGCGTTAATTCGACTCTCCAAGGGGGGACAGTCTTCTTCCTGTACCTTCTGTGATAACTGTAGAGATGGAAGAAGGACATGCAGTGGAAGAATCGCTTCCCTGCTGTAAATGACAAAGAAAGGTGAGTTAACCACAACAGTTTTAGGAGTTACTCAATCGTCCCAGATTGTGTTTAACAGCGCGTTATGCCAACTTTTATGGTTTTCAGAGACCGTTCTCTTGATAATTTTGATCATATTTTTATTAGTTGATTTTGTGAAACCATTTCCTTGGGGGTAACAACTAGCAGAGTACTTTCATTTAATTCCTTTTCCTAGACCGAAATCACTCATTTCAAGAGACAAAAAATAATAAGCATTGTCAAATACCAGGCATTCAGGGATACCGAAATGAGTGATGATATTTGAATTCAAGAAGGATATTACCTAGCTAGTATTTACAACTTTTAATGGGGCAGCCTTGGACCACCTAGTGAAATAATCTATGGTTGTTATGATATATTTATGCTACTGTGAGGATGCGGGATTGATTGGGCCTATAATATCCAAGCCCCACTGCTAAAAAGCAGAGTCTACCGAAACTAGCTGCAAAGGGAATGTTGGCTTCTGTATCCGTCTGGATGCCTTTTGAAAAATAACACACTTGCGACATAAGGCATGAGCATCTCTAAAAAGGTTAGGCCAGTAATAACCTACTCTTAATACTTTATGGGCAGTGGTGTCTCGACCGAAATGCCCACCAGCTTCCCCGACATGTAACTCCAACAAGTTTTTTTCTACTTCAACTTTTTCAAGACAGTGCATAAGTATTCCATCAAAATTTTGGCGAAACAAAATACCATTAATCAAATGAAAAGAAGCATATTTTAATCTTAGTGCTCTCCTTTTTTGGGGATCAAGGTGATGGGGAGCTGATCCGTGTATAAGACAAAATTTGATGTTGTCGTACCAAGAACTAACAAGGTTTTGTGCACAGTAGATTTGATTTTGATAGTGTTGATCTGGAGTTAACATATCAGTTTCATTTTGTTGTCCTACAGCTAAATCGGTGACTAACTTGCATAAACCTTGGCCTCTTACAAGTTGTGCTGGGGTGATTTCTATGTCATATTCTTGTAAGGATGTGACCCAGTTTGCCCTTTTTTCGCCTAGTTCTTTCTGTACTAACAGATTTCTGATAGCCAGGTAAGGGACAATGATTTTCATCCTAGATTTCAACAGATAAGATCACAAGTGTTTTACTTCTTTGAAAACAACATAATCTTATTGATCTACTGCTGGGTAATTAAGTTCTGCCCCCTTGAAGGCTGAGCTAGGACAACAGCGTAAGATCGGTCAGAGGCAAACGTGTAGAGGGTGAATTCTTGTGAAAAATCAGGGCTCATTAGAGAAGGCGTGTCTATTATGGCCTTTTTTATTGAATCAAAAGCATAACTTTCTAAAGCTCCCCAATGGTACTGTACATCCTTTTTTATTAAGTATTGTAATGGTCTCACCATTTCTGAAAAGCTGGGGATGAATCTCCTAACAAAGTTTATCTGACCTAAGAAAGATTAAATCGAATTTTTTGATGAGGGAGGGGGCAGTTTCGAAATGACTTGGGTCCTTTATGGGTTGATAATCATCCCTTCATTCGATACAATGAATCCAAGGAGCTTACCTTGTTCTACTGCAAAGATAGATTTTTTCAGGATTTAAAGAAATGTCGTACTTACGACATCGTTGTAGAACATATCTTAAATGAGCTAGATGATCTTATTTATTTTTTGAGAAGATAGTGACGTCATCCAAGTAAAATACTATAGATTGATTGACTAAGCCATGGAAAGCAATGTCCATCACTCTTTGAAAAGTGGCACCGGCATTTATGAGTCCAAAGGGCATCTTTCTATAAGCTTAGGTGCCCCATGGGGTACAAAAAGTAGTTTTGAGCAGGTTTGGGGGAGACATAAGGACTTGGTTATATCCTGAAAAACCATCCAACAAGGATAATCCTTCAGAGCGAGATACCTATTGAAGGATTTGTTCCTCGGGAGGGATAGGGTAGTTGTCGGTATCGGACGCTTGGTTAAGATTTCAGAAATTGACACATAATCGGATTTCACCACTCTTCTTCCTGACGGGGACAAGATTAGATACCCATTATGTGTGCCTAATGGAGAAGATTATTTTAGTGTTCAGGAGTTTGTTTAATTCCTTCTTGAATATTGGTTCAAGTTTTGGGTGCATCTTCCTTAACTTTTGTTGAAAAGGTTGGGTCTGAGATTTCATGGGAATAATGTGTTGTATGACGTTAGGATCAAAGGTTTTCAGGTCATCGTATGTGCAGGAAAACAGATCTTTGAATTTCTGAAACAACTTGATAAATGCTACCTTTTCTTGCTCAGAACACCCCAACCCTAAATTAATGCACTATGGGTTGTCTTTAGTTCCAAAATTTATTTTTTCATGTGTCAAGGAGGAACTATTCATTTTACAGTTCACTAATTTTCTGAACTTATCATGAAGATCATAAAAATTTTCTAATCTAACCATAGATTTTGAGATACAGTTTACCATGTCTGATGTGAATTCCATGGATCTTGGATGTGGTATTACCGTAAAATCGTGAAGATTTTTCATGGGTACCTTCATCGATCACCGCGCCCTGAAAATTTTCTTCCATATGCATAAAATGTATGATCTGTCGATCATCATCAAAGACTCTCCAATTCTTGATGTTGTCTGGGACAGACGTTCTGAACAACAATTCGACGAAAAATGCATCCGGAGATAAGCCTTCTGTAGGAAAAAATTCTGAAGCGACGTTAGCTAACAAGTCAGCTTCAGAATTATTCAATCTAGGAATAAAATTTATGTTAAATGTGGAAAACTTGTTCATCAAATTCCATACCTCAGTATGATAGCTTTTAAGGTGCAGAGATAAACAGTGGATAGAATTTTTTACCTATCTAACCATGATTTTTGAATCACCAAAGACAGTCAAATTCTTAATGTTCAAATCTAGTTCTTTTCTGAGACCTTGCAGGAGTGCCTCATATTCGGACATGTTGTTTGTACATTCAAATTCTAATCGGCAAGCAATCAGAGTTTTGTTACCTGCTGGATCGATGAGCATGCACCTTGCACTAGGTCCTTTAGATTTTGACCCATCAAAGTAGAGAGACCATATTTGATTTTCGTCAGGTGCATGTGACCACTGAGAGAAGGATGTTCATTGTGTGCATTTTGTAATTTCAGATTTTTGTTCCGGGTCAGTGATGGTAGAAGTTTTGACCATGAAATTGCCGAAAAAAGTATCCATCCTTTGTATTTCAGGTGAATTGGCAGAAGGAGTGAATGGTTCATTGGGATCATTTAAATCAGTTACTGTGAACTTCAGATAATGATCACGATTTACCTTGATTTTGTTAGGCTTTCCATTCTCGGGTAGTCACAAGTGAGACCAATCCGTTGAAAAATAGCCATGTAATTGTTTTGACCAATCTCTACTTGAAAACAAATCATATACTTCTAGGATATCTACAACAATGATATCAATCACTTGATGGACTTTAGGATTAGATGACAACATTATAAGAAAATTTTTTAATTCACCTATCACTTTAACACTAGTTCGATCAAGCTGGATAATTTTCAAGCTGGATGGTTGAACTTCGGCATTAATATTTTGATAGATAGACCAAGGCATTACGTTAGATGACACACCTGAATGTACCATATAGTTTTGTACATTCCTTTTGAAAATTTCAAAAGTCAACAAAAATGGAGGGACATTTCTGCGAGTATTAACAGTAGAATTTTGTTGTTTTTTAATCGCAACCTCTCAAAATGGTTTATCTACATTTGTTACACTATTTACAGGAAGGTCTCTTTTATCATGAGGCTCAGATGTAGTTTTGGCGAAGGCCTTCTGAGGAATTTTGGGGTTGTTTTGGACACCTTTGTTACTGTTCAGATTGCTATTTTTGTTGTTCTCCACAATATTTTGCAGCATCTTTTGCAAAAGAAAAGGGAATTTTAATAATTCGTAAACATAAATGTTAGCCTTAAGATTTTTTAGATATTCAATAAAATCATAATATAAACTTGAGTTTACTGAATTATGTTTGGTATCAATTGATTTAGACGTTTTTGGAGGCAATGTTGTCGTAATTTCAGAAGAAGGCTTATTTGATGTCTTGCTCCTAGTATTGTAAGGATGCACTGTTTCGAAATTAGCTTGAAAAATGATATCCAAAAAATGTCCGAAAATGTTCAGAGAGGATTCATCTTCTTCTATTGTCTCTTGTTCAGCTACTTCTTCAGGAATCTCAGGAGGAATCAAGTTATCATGTGCTTCTAGGATCGTTTCAATAGCAAATTGTAGGCTTTCTAGATTTAGGCCTTCAGAATTTGAGTTAGATCGGTTTGTGAGAAAAGGATTCCTAAAAGGGGGTTTGTAAGGCCCTTTTCTTGAAGAAGATTCTTCAGCCAACCTTTTCAAATCTATAACTTGATTGGACAATTTCTGAACGAATTTTTGTAAGTTTTCTAGATCTAAACTCTCAGGTTGAGCTTTATTTTGGGGAGGTCTAGGAAAGATTTCGATTTTCTTCTTGGAGGATGAACTAGTCTCTATCTCATTATCGGTATGGTCTTTTAAGTTGAGAATATCTTTCTCAATCTGACTGGCCTCTTCAAAGGATTCTATCAATGTGGCTTTCTTGGACCTCTTTACCCAAATGGGTATGCTTTAATGTAAGGCTTTTGTGTAGTATGCGACAATAAGATTCTCAGCAGGCATCAAATCTGTGGGGATTCAGTTGTTTAGTGTTAGGAACCTTTGATTAAAGTCTTTTATCTTTTCTTTGGGGTTCATTTTTAAACTAGAAAGATCCATGACTAGGACTTCATGAGACTTATCGTCTCTGAACTTCTCAAGGAAACATGACTCAAATCTATCCCATGAGATGATGGTATGGGGCTGCTGAGAAAAGTACTAGGTAGAGGTATTGCCATTAAAGGTGTAGGGAAACAATATACAGACTACATCTTCATGCTCAACACTACGGATCCTAATGGATAGCATAAACTTTTTGATGTGATCTTCAACGATCTATTTGGAGTCTGGGTCAAATTTAGGTAGCCATTTCTCTGGGTGTTTAGGTAAAGGATGTTGGGGACTAGGTATGGCCACTGCATCTTGGTCGAGCCAGGGTCTGGCGGGATTCTTCAGATTGGCCATAAGTGTGGGTGGTGTCAAAGGCTGAGATGAGGAACTGCCTTCGTCTGAGGACTCTTCTCCAGAAGAGGAAGGAGATGAAGGGGGTGCTAATGGTGGAATACTAGACCCTCTTGCTACAGGAGTGAGGATATTATATGGATCCACAGGGTTTAAGGTAAGGTCAATACCTTCAAGTTTCTCTCTAATATCAGAGAAATCTAAAGGTTGGTTCAAAGGTTGATTTGGTTGTCTGATACGAGCTAAGGCACTGTGCATTCTTATGAGGGATTGACGAACAATCTCTTGTATGTTTCCACTTGGGGGATTTGGAATTACTGGTTCAACTGTGATTTGTAGATCATCGTTTGATGTGGTTTTTGCTTGAGGGATAATGTTGTCATATGAACGAATTCTAGTTACTATAGGTGAGAGGGTAGGTGGGGGAGGGGTCTTATGACCTCCTCATGCCATTAATAGTTTTCAAACCCTCCTTCTAGCGCCATTTGTTGACGGGCAAAATTGACCGCTCGTCAACTGGAGGAGTGAGTCCGATCTGGGGTTGTCTAATTAACCCGAGTCGTTTGGATTAATTCACTCCGACGGGTTTAGCAGCTCCATTGGCCGATCTAAGTCCTAAAGAAAGTGAAAAAGTAACTAAAAGGAAAACAATAACCTAATAAATAACAATCACTAAAATCTATAAGTGCATCTAAGTAAATATATATGTACAAATTAAATATTGTATGTATGATAATTCTATATACAATCTCTACAAAACACGAGTTTTAAGATAAAATCATAAAAATCAAATGTGGATTGATACTTTTAGGGATAATAATAAAGAAAGTAAAAACACTATCTAATTTTTTTTTGGTTTTGTTTTCTTAAATGTATACATTCATGACATTACACATTAAAATTCCTAATTAAAAAGAAAATAATAGATAGCAAAAAATGTTTTATACAGAGAAAACTTCTATGTTCAAGAAACTAGAAAAATCAAATAACAGACTAACCTGTTACTGTATCCAATGTCTATTCGTTGTTGAATATCCAACCACCTTTATCTGATGAAGTAAACCTGATACAGATCTTGGGACTACCCCTAATAAATGAGGAACAACAATGTTGGAGATTGAATTATAACAACAGAACATTGAATAGATACAGTTAGAGTAATCATATGATTTTCAAATTGCTACGATGAGATAAATCATCCTGTAAGCACTTGCATGTAGACATTCAATATAAATTAGAGATGAATCTACTAATTTAAATTAGATAGATGATCATTGTGTGTTTTGTTTTGAAACACGAGATATGGACAACATATACAAATCGAATGATATCAACTCGCAATAAAATATGCCGACAAAAGCAATCATAATCTATTATCAAATTGAAATAAACATAACTTGAATAAAAACATCATACAGAAAAGCTAAAGCTGTAACGTGCATCATATTCCATTCAAGTCTGTGATAAAAATGCCCATACTCTTTCCCCAGGCTGAGATAATCCAATGTTTACAAAATAATATGTTTATATAGGTTTCAGGAAACATAACTATTTCATGTTGATAAGATCAAGTTGGTTTCAAAAAATAATGGGGGATGCAACCACCCTGATTTCACTAATTATCAAAAACTACCAACAGTCTAATCTGTTTACTCAAAATACAAAGTTGGTATGGCTGGGAAATCTCAAAAAATTCCTCATATATTCTTGGAAATCATGGGCTCCTTAATCATCCCGAAAACAAATGAAAATGAGAAGATTTCAGATATGTTTTCAATAATCAGATCAAACAATTCGAATTTTCTTAACTGGCTACAGAATCTTGAGATTCTGTAGCTAGTTATAATAACAAATGCAATCATATTTTATTAAATAAAAAAAATAGACTAATCTTAATAAGAAAAAGGGTTTATTCAATCAAATCGAATATCCTAACTTAAGAGTGACACAATCATGCTAAATATTAAAAATATGAGACCTCAAATCATGGAATCAAAATGTATCAAGAAATTTTGGAATTAACGATAGTTGTTGCTGCTTCGACATTTTTGAAAATGACACGACCTGTAGTTTTCATGTGTTTCTCCTTCCCTTGGATAATGGATTAAAGTCTGGTTTTTTCATTTGTCAACATATCAACTTGGTCTCTTAAATACTTGAGTCATGACTGTAGCATTGGAACTTCAGTATAGTACCTATCAATCCATGATTGACACTCATCACACTGTGACTGTAAAGGATTTGCATTAGCACTAACAACATTATGGGTCAGAGAATCCTCCATGCGAATGGTAGGCTTATCACAGAGTTGGATGCTAGGAAATTATGGGTTGTCCTTTAGACAAGGAGGAAGATTGTTAACAGAGTCATAGGGTCGGTCATGGTATAGCCTGAATGACAAGGGGTCCGCTTCAACTAGGAATTTTTCAATTTATGAGTCTGAAACTTCGCTCACTTCAATCATGTTGATTGTGTCTGCATGGGGTTTCATTATATTTTGAGCACATCGAGAAATTAAACGACCAACCCTTTTGTTCTTGAAATTGACATCAACACTGCCTTTTAGCTTCCTTCCTGTAGGTTTCTTAACATTTTTAGTGCAATTATTTGGATGTGTAACTGGTCGATTGTCCTATTGAATGACATCAGGGTAGGTTGAGGGTTCATTATTAGGGAAAAAATCACAGGCCTAAGACGGTGGAGAAGAAGTTGTAGGGTTCACAAGGGTTTCTACAATGACCAACTTATTTACCTGTCCCAACTCATGGTTACCAAAACCATTTCCTGAAATGAACGCATCCCAACAATATTTTTGTGACTATAACTAGTGCATTAGGATGGTTTTAATTAGACCATCATGAAATAAACTCAAATCTGACCTCTGTTTCCTAAACCGTTTACCCATTTTATACAGACTTATGAGCAAGTAGTAAGGCATATTCAACAGAAAACCAATGAAACTCATAAGGAGGCATAGATGATATAGGAAAACAAGTCTGAATTTCCCTTCACATGTGATGAATTTCTTCACTACAACAAGTAAATACTACCACCTAGGTTTCAAGAACGAAATAGGCATACCTCAATCACAGCTGGTTATTTTTCGTGAGGTAAATAGTAACATCCAAAGGACCTCCTCCACTTTCACATTCTTGAACCATTTCTGCCCAACTGTTGGCAGTTCTATGGCTTGGCTTAAGAACTCTTTTGTTACTTCTAATTGCACATCACCGATCTTTTCCCGAAAACCATCAAAGGTTAATTCAAACTCTTGGGCGACCTGAAGGTTAAAACCCTGAAATTTTTCAATGAACAGATGCCAAGCATTCCTTTCCAAATATTCCTTAGTGTTATCATACGAGAGCAGGGTATGGACACCATTTGGTTCGACCCTTACCACTGGAGCCATGCCGAATGGATGGGTAATTAACAAAGAACACACAATAGGGTTTGGAAAACCGCAACAAAGCCATAGCCCTGAGCCTCATCAATACAAGCTATGATGATTCAAACAGTGGGAAAAGGTGTTAATCACAATGCATGTGAGAAAATTCGTGAAGCCCGAGACCATGCTAAGGAGTAATGGCATGCTGTACACCGTATTCCACCATGGCATTGGGTACATAGAGTACTTTAAAACAAAGTGTGCACATCAAAGTCTGATTGCAAAGATAGGTTGTTTACAAAAATTGAATAGCCAAAGGTTTCATGAAAGAAATATGGTCAAACATCAAACCAAAATCGATACAAAAATCAAATACCAATTGATGGGGGTGTTTCGTTCAAACAACCATAAGTTTCTTAGGCACTCTTAGAATCGAAAAGATCATAAACAATGAGAGCAACATACTCATAGCAGGAAATTGGAATTCTGTAATAAACGATATGCTTTGAATGAAATTTTATAACAGAATGATAAGGATAATTGTGAGTTTTCATGCTTTCAGTCATGAAAACAAAGCATGATTAGATGACAGGAAAAATGCGACGTTTTAAGACTATCGTTTAGAGAAACGCTTATGAAGAGTAGTAAAATTTCATAGACCCTGTGTAGGAAGCTTATAAAAATGATAATTATATACTTGCTGCCAACAATGGTGACATGCTGGGAGAAGCAGTTATCTCTGCAAAATGAACAAGTTCAGATTAGAATAATCAGAAGAAACTTTGAATCCAAAACAACTAAAAGTTGTCTGAGCATCGCAAATAATTATAATGCATTCCAGTTTCAAACAACTGTTATTTATAAAGAGACGAAAACTGATGGAAATCTTAGCAAAAGAGAGCAACGATGCTAAAGTTAAAATCTTCAATAGAGCAACGATGCTAAAGTTAAAATAGTGCTCTCCTTTTTTTGGATCAAGGTGAGGGGGAGTTGATCCATGTATAAGACAAAATTTGATGTCTTCGTACCAGGAACTAACAGGGTTTTGTGCACAACATATTTTATTTTGATAGTGTTGATCTGGAGTTAACATATCCGTTACATTTTGTTGTCCTACAGCTGAATCGACGACCAACTTGCATAAACCTTGGCCTCTTACAATTTGTGCTGGGGTGATTTCTATGTCATATTCTTGTAAGGATGTGACCCTATTTTCCCTTTTTTCACCTAGTTCTTTCTGTACTAACAGATTTCTGACAGTCGGGTAAGGGACAATGAATTTTGTCCTAGATTTCAATAGATAAGATCGGAAGTGTTTTGCTGCTTTGAAAACAACATAAGCTTATTGATCTACTGCTGGGTAATTAAGTTCTGCCCCCTTGAAGGATGAGCTCATAAATGCAATTGGGACTTCATTATTTTCAGCGTTCTTTTGAGTTAGGACAGTAGCGTAAGATCAGTAAGAGGAAAACATGTAGAGGTTGAAGTCTTGCGAAAAATCAGGGTTCATTAGAGAAGGCGCATCTATTATGGCCTTTTTTCTTGAATCAAAATACTGACTTTCTAAAGGTCCCCAATGGTACTGTACATCCTTTTTTATTAACGTTTGTAATGGTCTCACCATAAGTTGGGGACGAATCTCCTAACAAATTTTATCTGACCTAAGAAAGATTGCATGGAATTTTTTGACGAGGGAGGGGGCAGTTTCGAAATGACTTGGGTCCTTTCAGGGTCAATAATCATCCCTTCATTCGATACAATGAATCCAAGGAGATTACCTTGTTCTACTGTGAAGACAATCTTTTTAGGATTTAAAGAAATGTCGTACTTATGACATCACTGTAGAACAGATCTTAAATGAGCCAGATGATCTTCTTTATTTTTTGAGAAGACAGTGACATCATCTAGGTAAAATATTATAGATTGATTGATTAAGCTGCGGAAAGTGATGTCCATCACTCTCTGAAAAGTAGCACCAGCGTTTATGAGTCCAAAGGGCATCTTTTTATAAGCATAGGTGCCCCATGGGGTACAAAAAGTAGTTTTGAGCTAGTCCGGGGGAGACATAAGGACTTGGTTATATCCTGAAAACCCATTCAACAAGGATAATATTTCAAAGCTAGATACCTATTGAAGGATCTGTTCCATGGGAGGGACAGGGTAGTTGTCTTTATCAGATGCTCAGTTAAGATTTCGGAAATTGACACATAATCGGATTTCACCACTCTTCTTCCTGAAGGGGACAAGATTAGAGACCCATTGTGTGTGCCTAACCGGGAATATTATTTTAGCGTTCAGGAGTTTGTTTAATTCCTTCTTGACTATTGGTTCGAGTTTTGGGTGCATCTTCCTTAACTTTTGTTGAAAAGGTTGGGTCTGAGGTTTCATGGGAATAATGTGTTGTATGATGTTAGGATCAAAGGTTTTCACGTCATCGTACGTCCAGGCAAAAACATCTTTAAATTCCTTAAAAAACTTGATAAATGCTACCTTTTCTTGCTCAAAACACCCCAACCCTAAATTAATGCACTGTGGGTTGTATTTAGTTCCCAAATTTACTTTTTCATGTGTCAAGGAGGACCTATTCATTTTACAGTTCACTGATTTTCTTAACTTATCGTGAAGATCATAAAAAATTTCTAATCTAACCACAGATTTCAGGATAGAGTTTACCATGTCTGATGCGGATTCTGGGGATCTTGGATCTGGTATTGCCGTAAAATCATGAATATTTTTGTCATGGGTACCTTCGTCGATCACCGTACCCTGGAAAGTTTCTTCCATATGCATAAAACTTATGATCTATTGATCATCATCGAAGACTCTCCAATTCGTGATGTTGTCTGGGATGGATGGTCTGAACAACAGTTCGACAGAAAATGCATTCGGAGATAATCCTTCTGAAGGAAAAAGTTTGGAAGCGACGTTAGCTAACAAGTCAGCTTCAAAATTATTCAATCTAAGAATAGAATTTATGTTAAATGTGAAAAACTTGTTCATCAAATTCCATACCTCAGTCTAATAGCTTTTAAGGTGTAGAGATAAACAGTGGATAGAAATTTTTACCTGTCTAACCATGATTTATGAATCACCAAAGACGGTCAAATTTTGAATGTTCAAATCTAGTGATTTTTTGAGACCTTGTAGGAGTGCCTCATATTTGACCGTGTTGTTTGTACATTTGAATTCTAACCAACAAGAAATTAGATTTTTGTTCCCTATTGGATCGATGATCACACACCCTGCACCATCTCCTTCCTTAGATTTTGACCCATCAAAGTAGAGAGACCATATTTGATTTTCGTCAGGTGCATGTAACCACTGAGAGAAGGATGTTGATTGTGTGCATGTCATAATTTCAGATTGTTGTTCCGGCTCAATGATGGTAGAAGTTTCGACCATGAAATTGCCGAAAAAAGTATCCATCCTCTGTATTTCAGGCGAATTGGCAGAAGGAATGAATGGTTCATTGGGATCATTTAAATCAGTTACTGTGAACTTCAGATAATGTTCACGATTTACTTTGATTTTGTTAGGCTTTCCATTCTCTGGCAGCCACAAGTGAGACCAATTTGTTGCAAAATAGCCATGTAATTGTTCGGACCAATCTCTACTTAAAAACAAACCATATACTTCTCAGATATCTACAACAATGATATCAATCACTTGATGGACTTTAGGATTATATGACAATCTTATAAGCACATTTTTTAATTCGCCTATCACTTTAACACTAGTTTGACCAAGCTAGATAATTTTCAGGCTGGATGGTTGAACTTCGGCATTAATATTTTGACAGACAGACGAAGGCATTACGTTAGATGACACACCTGAATCTGCCATATAGTTATGTACATTCATGTTGAAATTTTCAAAAGTCAACAAAAATGGAGGGACATTTCTACGAGTATTAACAGTAGAAGAATGTTGTTTTTTAATCGCAACATCTGAAAATGGTTTATCTACATTTGTTACACTATTTATAGGAAGGTCTCTTTTATCATGAGGCTCAAATGTTGTTATGGTGGAGGCCTTCTAAGGAATTTTGGGGTTGTTTTGGACACCTTTGTTGTTGTTCAGATTGTTGTTTTTGTTGTTCTCCGCAATATTCTACAGCATCTTTTGCAAAAGAAAAGGGAATTTTAATAATTCGTAAACATAAATGTTAGCCCTAAGATTTTTTAGATCTTCAATCAAATTATAATATAAACTTGGGTTGACTAAATTCTGTTTGGTCTCAATTGATTTAGACTGTTTTGGAGGCAAAGTTGTCGTAATTTCAGAAGAAGGCTTATTTGTTGTCTTGCTCCTAGTATTGTAAGGATGCACTATTTCGAAATTAGCTTGAAAAATGCTATCCGAAAAATGTCCGAAAATGTTCGGAGAGGATTCATCTTCTTCTATTGTCTCTTGTTCAACTACATCTTAATGAATCTCGGGAGGAATCAAGTTATCGTGTCCTTCTAGGATCGTTTAAATAGGAAATTGTAGGCTTTCTAGATTTAGGCCTTCAGAATTTGAGTTAGATCGGTTTGTGGGAAAAGGCTTCCTCAAAGGGGGTTTGTAAGGCCCTTTGCTCAAAGAAGCTTCTTCAGCTGACCTTTTCAAATATATAACTTGATTGGACAATTTCTGAATGACTTTCTGTAAGTTTTCTAGATCTGAACTCTCAGGGTGAGTTTATTTTGGGGAGGTCTAGAAAGCATTTCGATTTTCTTCTTCGAGGATGAACAAGTATATATCTCATTACCGATATTGTCTTTTAAGCTGAGAATATCTTTCTCAATCTGACTGTCCTCTTCAAAGGCTTCTATCAATGTGGCTTTCTTGGACCTCTTTACCCAAATGGCTATGTTTTGATGTAAGGATTTTGTGCAGCATGAGACAATAAGATTGTCGGCAGGGATTGAATTTGTTAGGATTCGTTTCTTTAGTGTCAGGAACCTTTGATTAAAGTCTTTTATCTTTTCTTTGGGGTTCATTTTTAAACTAGAAAGCTCCATGACTAGGACTTCAGGAGACTTATCATCTCTGAACTTCTCAATGAAACAGGACTCAAATTTATCCCATGAGACGATGGTGTGGGGTTGTTGGGAAAAGTACCAGGTAGAGGCATTGCCTTAAAAGGTGTAGGGAAACAATCTACAGACTAATTCTTCATGCTCAACACTATGGAGCCTAATGGCTATCATAAACTTTTTGATTTGATCTTCAACAATCTGTTTGGAGTCTGGCTAAAATTTAGGGAGCCATTTCTATGGGTGTTTAGGTAAAGGATGTTGGGGACCAAATGTGGCCACTGCATCTTGGTCAAGCCAGGGTTTGGAGGGATTGTTCATATTGGCCATAGGTGTGGGTGGTGTCGAAGGCTGAGATGAGGAACTACCTTTGTCTGAGTACTCTTCTCCAGAAGAGGAAGGAGATGAAGGGTTTGGTGATGGTGGAATACCAGACCCTCCTGCTACAGGAGTGAAGATATGATTTGGATCCATAGCATTTAAGGTAAGGTCAGCACCTTCAAGTTGCTCTCTGATATCAAATAAATTGAAAGGTTTGTTCAAAGGTTGATTTGGTTGTCTGATATGGGCTAAGGAACTGTGCATTCTTATGAGGGATTGACGAGCAATCTCTTGTATGTCGCCACCTAGGGGATTTGGAGTTACTGGTTCAACTATTATTTGTAGATCGTCATTTGATATGGTTGTTGTTTGGGGGACAATGTTATCATCTGAACGACTTCTAGTTACTATAGGTGAGCAAGTAGGTGGGGGAGGAGTCTTACAACCTCATTGTTCCATTAATAGTTTTTAGGCCCTCCTTCTAGTGCCATTTGTTGACGAGCGGAATTGACCGATCGTCAATTGGAGGAGTGAATCTGGTCTGGGGTTGTCTAATTAACCCAAGCCATTTGGATTAATTCACTCTGAGGGGTTTAGCGTCTCCGTTGGCTGATCTAAGTCCTAAAGAAAGTGAAAAAGTAACTAAAAGGAAAACAATAACCTAATAAATAACAATTACTAAAATCTATAAGTGAATATAAGTAAATATATATGTACAAATTGAATATTGTATGTATGATAACTCTATATACAATCTATACAAAACACGAGTTTTAATCTAAACTTGTAAAAATCAAATGCGGATTGATTACTTTTGGGGATAATAATAAAGCAAGTAAAAACACTATCTAATTTTTTGGGGGTTTTGTTTTCTTAAATGTATACATTCATGACATTACACATTAAACTTCCTAATTAAAAAGAAAATAATAGATAGCAAAAAAAAAATTATATAGAGAAAACTTCTATGTTCAGGAAACTAGCGAAATCAAATAACAGGCTAACTTGTTACTGTATCCAATGTATGTTCGTTGTTTTATATCCAACCACCTTTATCTGATGAAGTAAAACTGCTACAGATCTTGGGACTGCCCCTAATAAATGAGGAACGACAATGCGCGACATTGAATTATAACAACAGAACATTGAATAGATACAATTACAGTAATCATATGATTTGCAAATTCCTACGATGAGATAAATCTTCCTGTAAGCACTAGCATGTAGACATTCAATATAAATTAGAGATGAATCTACTAATTTAAATTGGATAGATGATCACTTTGTGTTTTGTTCTGAAACACGAGATATGGACAACATATATAAATCAAATGATGTCAACTCGCAATAAACTATGCCGACAAAAGAAATCATAATCTATTATCAAATTGAAATAAATATAACTTGAATAAAAACATCATACAGAAAATCTAAAGCTATAACGTGCATCATATTCCATTCAAGTCTGTGATAAAAACGCCCATACTCTTTCCCCAGGATGAGATCATCCAATGTTTACAAAATAATATGTTTATATAGGTTTCAGGAAACATAATTGTTTCTTGTTGATAAGATCAAGTTGGTTTCAAAAAATAATGGGGGATGCAACCACCCTGATTTCACTAAATATAAAAAACTACCAATAGTCTAATTTGTTTACTCAAAATACAAAGTTGATATGGCTAGGAAATATCCAAAATTGCCTCATATCTTCTTGGAAATCATGGGCTCCTTAATCATTCTGAAAACAAATAAAAATGAGAAGACTTCAGATATGTTTTCAATAATCAAATCAAACAATTCAAATTTTCTTAACTAGCTACAGAATCTTGCGATTTTGTAGCTAGTTATAATAGCAAATGCAATCATATGTTATTAAAAAAACAAAGTAGACTAATCTTAATAAGAAAAATGGTTTATTCAATCAAATCGAATGACCTAACTTAAGAGTGACACAATCATGCTAAATATTAAAAATATCATACCTCAAATCATGGAATCAAAACGTATCAAGAAATTTTAGAATTAATGATAGCCCGATTGACATGGGGTCCTCTTCAACTAGGAATTTTTCAATTTATGAGTCTGAATCTTCGCTCACTTCAATCGTGTTGATTGTTTTTGGACGGGGTTTCATTTTATTTCGAGCACACAGAGAAAGTAAACGACCAGCCCTTTTGTTCTTGAAATTGACATCAACACTGCCTTTTAGCTTCTGTTGGTCACTATAATTGCTTAATTAATTTCAAACAACCAAGTGAAACATAAATTATCAACCCAGGGAAGTCTTTTGTTTCAAAGATAGCTGCGCACTATATATGCTCAATTCCAAAAGCACTTAGTGTTGTAGTA